>JAWWLV010000040.1:4536109-4565649 GCA_035041135.1 Platyrinchus mystaceus
GCACCTTCACACCACTGTGACTGGTCTTTGTACTAATATTTATCTGGGAATTAGTCACTCCTTGCTCTGTGCAAGAGCCCCTGGAGGTGGGAGATGTGGCTCCAGGTGCTGGCAGTGAGGGGGTGAGGCAGGAGGCTCCAGGTCTCATTCCAGCTCTTACCCAGCACTGGGGAAGCCTCAAATGTCCTTCCTGCCGCCCACACCTCCAGCAGCGTGAGAGTGGCACAGATCTGTGGGTGGATTTAGTTCACATACCTGCAATAGGGCCTTAATCCGTGTCCTGGGCTCCCTCCAGGGGGGAACTGTCTCCTCACCAAGGCTGAATCCCACAGCCTGTGCTGGTCTCCAATTCCCCTGGTTTATCACAAACGCGCCATTGCCGGGCAGGGCGTCTGCTCTAAACTCACCTGGTGTCCTTCAGCTGAGGAGATTTGCTGCAAGGAAACATGGGAAGTGTCAATTTGACTGGGTTTCTTCACATCAGACATCAGCTGTTTTTCCCATGGCCATTCCCTGTCTGGAAGCAGCCGGGGTATGGATGGAGTTGGCTGTTATTTAAGCAGCAGCCCCGAAACAAAGCTGGCTCTGAGTCGCTGGGGTTTGTGTTGCCTCTCTTGCTTTGAGGGACAGTGATTCCAACAGCAGATAATTAGTTCCTATAAAGACACGTGTGTGTCATGAACTCGTCAGAATCTTTGAGGTTGTCTTTTTCCTTCCCTTTCAAAAGCAAATGATCAAAACAAGAATCATCTCCAAAAGTGCCCTTGTTAACACGAGGAGAGCGGTGACCCTCTGGGAGGGCAGGTCTGTGTCTCTGCAGCAAGTGAGGGTTTTTCTCATCTGGCATATTATCCTCTGTAAAGTTCAACAACAGCAGTAATACCTGATTGCTGGGTTTGTGTCCTAAAAATGAAAGGAGGATTAAAAAAAGTGGAAGTTTGGCACAGGAGTGTAAATTGGCTTTTATTGTCCGTTGAGTTGGGAGAACCTGGGGACAGCTGAGCATTTCTCATTTTATTTACTTTTTTATGTTAATAGGGAGGTTAATTTAAGATGAGTGTCCTTGTAGTTGGTAATAGAGGGAGTTGTGCTGATCAGAAAGTTGCTCCGAAAACCAGAGGGCCGGGATCAGGGCCGGGGAAGTTTTGTCGCTCAGGTGCTGAGAGTGGTTGAAAGATGCCTCGGTGCCCCACGCTCTGGTCTTCAACATCTCCAGCAGTTCCTGCAGATCAGCCCAGGAACATTGCCAGAAAACAACAAATACGCGGAAAATATTAATGGTGAGATCATTTCGAATTCATGAGAACAAATATTTGCGCCGAGGACGTGATCAGAAGAGTTGCGCTCGCGGACGGTGACGCGGGCTGGGATTTATGTACCCAATTACAATTAACCCCTGGTAGCAACATTCCAGCTATTGAGTTTTCACAACAGGCTGCTCGTTCAGCATCCTCAGGTGAAGAATTATGAGCAGGAAATTTCAGTGTAGCCTTGGTATAAAAATAAAGCTGATAGAGGGGAGAAGCAGCCTGTGCTTGTGCAGCGCTGCCGTGCCCTTGTCTCTCGCCACCTGAACTTCCTCCATGCATTTTGGGTTTATTAAGATATTTTTAGCCCTTTTTCTTTCCTCACAGCCTCACTGCCGTTGACAATCCCTCTTTAAAATGCTGAGAAGAAAGCAGGAGTGTCTTTTTAAAGGCACTGAAGTGTCACCAGCCGGGGCTCGGGGGTGACAATGGGCTGTGGATTCCCCTCGGTTCGGAACAATCCGGAGAGCAGCCACGGGCAGAGGTGACCTGTGGCCACTGCTCATTTTGTGCTGGATGAAAAAGTCTACCAGGCATCAGATCCTGGAGCTGAAGAGTCTGGAACCTGCTGGGGGACCTGAAGGGAAGGGAAATGTCAGATGAGAATGGCAGCACTGCCGAGGCGCCGGATGGTGCTGCATCCCACGGGAGGGAATAAAGGTGGGGAGGGACAGAGCAGCCCAGCCCATGGGGCAGGATGAGCCAAGGGCAAGTGATGTCCCAAAATGCTGAATTTGAGCAAAAATTGCTAAAATAGGACCTTAACAGGAGACTTAATTACATTTAGTTTTCTTTCTCTAAGGTGTTACCCAGCTCTTCTGTAAATTCTGCTCTCATGATAAATTCCTCCTGAGCCAAGAGGTGACTCTGATGGAATGCTCACGTGCTTCCAGAATGCCTCTTCCTAAGTTTTCCAAGCCTTGGTTTTTTGACAGAAAGCTGACATGGCCCCCCCCCGAGGTAAGAGGAAGGGAGAGAAAAATGTACTGGCTCCTTCACATCAAGGTCTTTTCTGCTCAGGCACTGGGTGAATTCCCTGAGTTTTGGGTGCCTGTTCCCCCTGTACCTGTGGATGAAGTGACTGATGCTGCTCCTGATCTCACCCCCCTGCTCAGTTCAGGTTCCACCACTGCACCTGGGGCTGAGGCAACACCCATGGAAGGTTACAGTCAAATCAGAGTCTTTGTATTAAATATTTTTCTCCTACTGGAAAACATGAGGAAATTAAATTCAGAGTGTTCAACAAAACACTCCAAGAAGCAAAGCTGATAAGCTCTTCAGATCTGCTTTTTGTTTTCACTGTGGCCCTCGCTGTAATTACAGACATCCGTGAAATTAAAGCTGCAAATTGCTGATGGAAGAGAGTGGGAAGGCCGGGCTTGGAAACACTTAAATTGCTGTGACAGGACATTCTGCCATCCTTAAAGCAGCAGTGTGGGATCAGTAAGGAAGAGAAGTCCTGCCAAACTCACCTGTCAACTGTGCTAAATGTGCTGGGAAAATCAGGTGAGCTCTGATATCACAGCTGATACCTGTAGAGTTGAAGGTTGTCTGTGGCTGGTGCCCCCCTGCAAGACAGAAATTCCCAAACTTGCTCAAGAGGCTTTAAAACTGTACATTGTCCTCACAAATTTAGCTTTAATCCCTGGGTATAGTCCCACATTTGCCATCTCAGTTTCCAGACTGATTTATTTTGCTGCTGTCAATAATCCCTTTGGTTGTTTTACTGTCAACGGGCTGTTACAAAACTCAGCAGAAAGGTTAGTATTTAATTTTCGTCTATGAACATTTTTCAAGGGTTTTCCTTGGGAAAGAGGGGTGGTTCACCACTACTTAAAAAGCAGTCAAACATGGGCAGGCTCAGAGCTAGAAAAGAGCTGAGTTATCTCTTTTTTAATACAAGCCACCTTCTAGCACGAGGTGCAGAAATCGATGCGCCCTCACCCAGGTTATCAGAAGCGCTGAAAATATTCAACATTAAATAGTGGTGATATAAACAAAACCTAACACCTTCAGCCCTTGAGATTAAAAGTGGATTTACTTTATTTTTTTCCCAAGTCTGGTGCCGACAGGGCTCTGCGCAAAGCACCGTGTGAGAATTGCTGGGTGGAGAAAAGCAAAGCTTTTGAAGGGCATTCAAAAGGCAAAGTAATTAAATTTTTAAAAAAACCAAACCAGAAAAAAAAAGAAAAACCACCTTGAAGTCACTGGTTTTAAAGCTGCACTTTAAATTGGTGCTGCCAGCCAGAACTTTCTCCTCTAAGGCTCTTAGCACAGAGTAACATGCTTTTGGTCTGCTTGAATGCCATTTGAGTTCTGTTGTTTTACCACCTTTAGATAAAGCTGCTCCTTTTAAGGCTCCTAGTTCAAAGAAATAACTTTGGGGTATTGTCCTCTCCTGTTATTTCGAGGAAGCTGCAAAAAATAGATTTTGTTGGCTATTCTTTACTGCGCTCAAAGGCCTCTGGGGCTGAAGAGTCTCCTGACTCGTAGTATCCTTCAGACTGAGTTCTGAGGTGGGTTTTGGCACATGTGCTCCTCTCTCTGTCCTCCACGTTTGTGCTCAGACTTGAGCAGCTTTCCCCCTGTGCTCAGTGTCTCCTGAAATCAGGAGAGCGATCTCCTGATTCTCATTACAACAGGCAATGCCGGCTTTTTACTGGTCGTGGAAAACCGACTTTCTTTAAAATGTAAATTTTGAAAAAGTAGTTATGTTCATATCTTCCACCCCTGAGGCATCACAGGCTTTACAACCCCTTTTTAATCTCGGATTGATTGACGTCGATGGGAGTTTTCCTCTGGCTTCGATGGATCTTGGACTGGTCCCAGAGTGCAGCAGTGCAGCGATCTCTGGAGGGGATGCAGCAGCTGTTAAACCTCATGAGGTGATGCTGTAGGACAAGAGGAGGTGCTTTATCAGGATGAATAAAATACAGGTGGCTCACAGGTTGTATCCCTGAACCCCTGAAGTAGTAAGAGGCTGAAGATGGGTTTAGGCAAACTGCCTGGATCCCACTGTTGATTTAATAACCCCTCCAAAGGTGTCCCTACGGCCTCTATCTGAGCATGGGATGGTCTGGAACCTGCAACACTGGGACATGGGAGGGTAGCTGTGCTCCAAAGGGTGTCCATGGAGTCTGGGATCAGGGATGCTGGATGAGAAGGGATGTACTGTTTGATGCTCATCTCTCAGATGCATTGCATGGGAAGGGGAAATTAAGCCTTTTTTCTGGGGGAGAAAAAAAGAGAAGGGGTCCAGACCTCAAGAAGAGGAATTGGGGTGATCCATGGGGAGACCTGACATCCCTCCCATTGCCCCATGGGCAGCACTGGGATGGAGAGGTGTCAGGTCCCCAGTACAGGTTGAGGAGCACAGGTCTGTTGTCTTCTCCAAGCACTGTTTGTAGGAAGGTGTTTCTCCCACCAGGATTTGGTGGCACCCCATGAAATGTCTCCACGTTGTGTTACACAGCTCCTTAAAGGAACAGCACCACTGTGTGGGGGGCATGGATTGTGTTTGCTCAGGCAATACAAGACCTATAGAAATATCCAGATATGTGGTGTAATATGGACATAAATCACACACCACTTTTTTGTCATGGGCTTGATCAATCTGTGCTACAGATCCCTCCACTCCCCCCATCCATAATGATCCGTCCATCTGTGGCACAAGATTAATAACAGCCCATGGGAGAACATTAAGATGACACTGTCTGGAAAGAGAGCAAATACCATTTGAAGTTGGGATTGGAATGGGATTGACAGTCCCAGTTTCTGTGGGAAAAGGTGAGTGACTGCCTGTTCCCCTGGAAAAGCCCCTGGTGCACAGGTTGGCAGCAAAGTGTGGGTGCCTGTGTCTTGCTCAGGGCTGGGATGGGGATGAAGGGGCCAAGCAGTGGCACAGCTCCATGAAATGCTGGAGATTATCCAGCACATCACCCAAGAGTTCTTGAACACTGGGATTTCACGGGCGTGGGACTAACAGCTACCTTCTCACACACAGCCCTGCGTGAAGAGCTGATGGATTTTCTTTTAAAGATCTAAAAGCCAAGGGATGAGATCCCAAGAGATGCTCCCAAGCCACCGTCCTCCTTTCACACCCTTTCCAGAAGCTCAGCACAAGAAGCAGATGAACTTGTCACAACCTTCTCTCCTCTCCACAGCTCCCTCTCCACTCCCAGCCCTGCTGGAGGACCTGTGCACAAAGGTAACTCCTCCATGTGCAGATGTCCTCTACTTGTCCTGCTCTGAACTATTGGGTTGCAGCTTTTTCTTCCAAGCTCAGCGCTAAAAATACTTTAAAGGTAAACCCTGGGGTGGCTCATTCCACCAATTCATTCTGCTCCTGCCTCCTCCTTCCCAAGCAATTTCCCCACAGCCGAGCTGGCTCTTTTATCCCAGTGTAAATGTGGTATTGATCTCGCCACTTTACGAGGGGAGGGGAAACACGGCCCCTTTCATCCTCTCCTTGCAGAGACTGATCCCATTGTCTGTTTTGCATCTGATGATGGGAGGGTTTTAATCCAGAAGGATTGGAAACCTCTACCTTGTCAAAGAATCCCCCTGCACGGTGAGGGCTTCAGGTGGGGGCTGCAGCGAGCAGGTGGAAAAATAGGGAAGCCAAAGGGATGCCCAGCTCAGGGATCAACCTCAGGTGTTTCTGGGGGTGTAACTGCAAACCCAGCATCGTGTGGCAGAAACCCTCATGTGGGATGGCACCAGCCATCGCTCCAAGTGAAACCCAAACTCCTGTGTTTGTGTAATTTCCCCCCTCCCTTCTGCTCCTTCATTAACGCAGTTGTTTCTGAGCGTGAACACCCGGGCTGTAAATCTGAGGCCATTTCGCAGGTTAGGTGAACTGTGAAAAGCAGATTTGCACAATTTGCAGATTGCTTGTTGAGGTGAGAGCTAATGCTGCTGACTCACAAGCTGAGCTGATGCTCTTGGCAATCCTTTCCGACTCTCCAGCCCTTCACCCCTCTCAGGTTTTGGCAGCATCCAAAGTTTATTCCAAGAACAGAAGTTTTCTGCATCCAGCAAAGCCACCCCCAAATGGTGCAAATACACCACTGTGTTTACCAGACCCCGGCCCCAAACACGGTTTTTAGTGGTCTCAGCTCAGAGCAGCGATTAGTATTCAGGCAGGAGAGCCGGCTGCCTCGGGAGAGGCAGGAATGCCTCGGCTCCATCTTTATTCATAACCCAAAGGCGTGTTTGCTCTCCGGGTTCGGGTTGCTGCAGTGCCAGAGGAGTCGGCTCCGGCTGAACCCCACAGGACCTCTGAGGTGCTCCAAGGCTCTGTTGGTTTTTAGCATTTCTGGATCATTTCTGAGCTCAGGCTCTTGCCCAGCCCGGGAGGGGCAGAAAACCCTCCCGGCTCTGGTGCCGGCAGAGCTCACGGGGTAAAGGCTTGGGCTGAGCAGCAGCAGCACCTCCCGTCGTGTCTGCTTGGTTTTGTCTCCCCGTCACACCCGCTTCTTGTTGCTCCTCATCTCCTCTGTGCACTGATATAAAACTGCCTTTGTGGTGGTTTCCACTGATCACTTGGAAATCTGCAGCGGGGCAGGGGAGAAGGGTCTCCCTGCCCTGAGCATTGCTCCCGCCAACCCTGCAGCTCCAGGACCACTAAGACCAAAGAAAAACACTTGTTCTTCCAGCCCAAGGGCCTTCAGTCTGGGATTTGTGCAGAAATGGGGATTGTTTTTTTTAATCCCACATCTCACTGTGGTTTGCATCCTCCTCCCAGTGGATAACAAGCTCTGGAAGTTTCTCATCTCTCATCACCTGCTGTGTCCCTGAGCTGGAATTTGCTGGGAGGAAGGGGTGAGGGATGTGATGCATTTGGGGAACAGGTTTTCATCTCCCTGGCTGGGACACCACCGTGTCCTGAGCTGCCACAGAACACCTGCCACGAGACAAACACCTCGTGAGCAACGTCCTCACACTGCCCGGGGAGAGGCAGTGATAGATTAATCTGAACAAAGATTGATCAATAATTTATGCTGGTGTTTTCACTCACCTGGGGCTTAGACAGACTTTGATATGATTTGATGGGGTCAGATCCACCCTGCTTTAATTAAACATGATGGTGAAAATTAAAAGGAAAACCTATTGGCTACTGGAACTCAAATCAATCTGTGATCAGTAACAAGAGACTGATTAAAGAGGTGATGCCCAGGAAGGAATGGGCAGGTTCAGCAGACGCTTCCTGAAGGCCAGATTAGCGGGACATATTGAATGTAAATACAGCTATTGGCGTTTTGTCACGGCGTGGCCTTTAGCAGGGAGCTGCTTGTGTGGTGATGAATGGCTTTGCACCAGGGAAGGTGCTGCGGGAATTCAGAGGCTCTCCCGGAGCATCACGGGGGGTTGGATGGGGACAGCGAGGAGCGGGCGGGGGCAACATCAGCAGAAGAGCTGAGCCCTGTGTGCCCATCGTGCCTTGCTCGGTGGAGTGCGGGCAGGTTAAGGCAGAGGGGAACACGGTTTGTCTGGTTTTTTGGCAGAAAGTTGCCCACCAGCAGGTTTGTGCAAAGGCAAACCCAGAGAGGACCCCGGGCGTGGCAGGGGAACGGGGCTGGGTGTCCCATGGGTGCTCCTGCCTTTCCCTCTGACAGCTGAGCTGTGGTTGGGCTTTGCAGAATCAGAGCTGCAACAAAACACGCTCTGGACTGAGAGCAGGAGGGAGGTTAATGATGGAGCCAGTGCTTGGCAGGGACTAATTAAGCAGCATTGCATCAGCCCCGGGGAAACGGAGATGTTCGAGAAGGAGAGATGAGATGGGAAGGAGGTTGAAACCGGAGCTCTGACGGCACAAAACTTGGGGTGGGGAAAACAGAGAGACCAAAACCAGTGCTTTCAGGAGGAGAGGTCTTCACCCTGGGAATGGGGCAGCATTTCAGGGCCCCAAGTGAACTAGGGATGGTTGGCGGAGCTTGTGGGAAAGGGAGCAGTTCTGGCAGCAGATGCTGCACTGGGTTCTTTGCTGTTGTCAGTAACAACGTAAAATGCCCTGAAATTCAGAAATTATGGTGGGGAGGGATGCTTTCCTTTCACCTGTCTCCAAAGGCCCTGAGTTGGGTGGTGCTTCGCTGTGGGTCTGTGAGTGGCTTGGCCATCCTGGCCCCACTGCCTGGCACCAGCATCACCCTGCACTGCTCCCCCTGCAGCCCCTCCTGTGGGATCTGACCCTGGGCCACCCCTCCTGTGGGAGCTGATCTCACTGGTGTGACAAATGAAGAGGCTGGAAGCCCTCCCAGTCTCCATTCAAAGCCTGGAGCATCCCTGAGTGCAGGGACTATGGCCATCTCTCTTTGCATGGCTGGATTTTTCACCTGAAAAGCAAAGAGGAAAAGAAGCTGAAATGTTTCCTCTCTCTGCATCCCACCCTCACCCCTGTTCCATACCAGACAGGGGGGACAAGCAGTGTTTTTCCAGGCCCCACATTTCCCTATCCTCTGCTCTCCTCCACATCTGCAGCTCTGTGACCAACACCTGCAGAGTCCTGGAGAGATGGGACAGAGGGGACGAGGGTGGGGACAGGGATGGGGAAGGCTCCTTCCCTCAGCTGCTCCCAATTGCTCTTTTTTAAATTCCTTGCCAGTTTACAAGGGGGAAAGAGACAGTGGGGGAGAAGTACAGGATTTTAAGAGTATCAGAGGCTGTGGGCAGGAGAGGGAGTCCCCCTGGGCAATGCAGAGCTGGGGATAAAGTGCCCACAAGTAGTGCTGTGATTTGCGGGCGAGGGGGAGAAGCTTCCCTGGGAGCAAGGTAACTCACGTGCCTTAAAATAAGTCTTTGCAATCAATTATTAATATGCAGGGTCTTGGAAGGAGCTCAGAAAGGGGGCCTGTGTGTGATGGGCACCACAGGCTCGTGGGGACAGGGACAAGGACAGGGAAGGGGATGGGGATGCAGGCAGGGATGAGGATGGGGAGAGAGGCAGGTGAGGTGCAGCACTCAAGCTGAGGGACCTGCTGGTCGCTTGGGGAGTTTGGAAGCTGCTTCCTCCCCTGCCTGCCTTGTTGGGGCTTTGATTCCTCACTGACAGCATGCTGAAGGATTGATCTGAGCGGGGATAAATAATTCATGAGCTTTTTGGGGGTTTTTTGAGCAGCTGTGAATTCTGAGATGCGAGCTCTGCACAGCAGACGCTGTTGGGACTAAAAGAGCAGTTTGAGGAGAAAGCTGTATATTTTTGTTGTTGTTGTTGTTGTTGTCTGTTGCCGTTTATAATTTTTAATCTCCTTTTTCTTTTTCTCCTTCTTTATATTTTTGTGCATTGTTTTCCACCATACAGGCCTGTTTTGTTCCTCAGGCTCTCAGCAGGTGGCTCTGGCAGAGGCAGCATCCCACCGTGAGGGGATGTGGCTCCACCAGCTGAGCTGTGCCGGGGCACTGTCTGACTGACACCTCAGCTCTGGATCCATAACCTCTGCCTGAAGGGAGATGCTTCCCGAGGGTATCCCCTGCTCACCTCTGCACCTCAGATCCACCCCTGCCCTCTACAGAGTCTGTGCTGCTCCAAGACCTGAAGTTCAGGGGGGTTGGATAACACCTCAATTCCTGCCTCACCACCCTGGGAACTGTGGCTACAGCACAGCTCCTCTGCTGGAATCTGCTCCCAACGGGCAGCACAGGGATCCCTGGGGAAAGTGAGGGTGGGAGCAGCTCTGTGCATGGCAGCATGGAGGGGAGAGGGGCTGAGAACCTTTCCCTGGGTGTGTGTGGGCACAGGGCTAGAAAGGCTGGTTGGCAGAACTGTGGGAGCATCTGCCCAGCTGCTCCAAGGGCGGCCTGGGCTGCCAGAACTGCCCCCGGCCCTGGGTTAAACCTCTCTGACAACAGATGGGTGGTTTACATGGCATTTAATGTTTTCCAGGTTATCTGGTAGCATTTGTTAGCTGGGACCCCTGCCTAGATCTTTACCACCAGCTTAAAATCAACTGTGCAAAGATGTGAACATTGGAACAAGAAGAGATTTTAGTTTAACCCCCCGATCTGAGAGGCTGAGAGGCTGGATGTGTAAAAACCACACTGAACACCCACGGGCTGGCTCCAGGGGATCCCAGGAAAGGAAAACAGGGTTCAAAAGATTTCTTAAGGAAAAATTAATGATAAAAATATTCTGTTGCAAGTCAGCCAGAAGTTTCCCAGCTGGGTTCCCAGCAGAGGCATCAGGCAGCTGCAGCCACATCTGGGGGGACCCGCTAATGCCGGTACAAATCAGTGTGCAAAAACCTTTGCAAAGAGAAGTTTATTCAGGTAAAGGAGAATAAGAGGCAGCCCCTGCACTGCTGAGGGATGTGGGAAGCCTCCTGAGAGCCCCTGGGGGCAGCCTGCACCTCTGCTGCCATCAGCCTGCGTGGAGGGGAAGCAGGAGATGAGGCAGGAGTTCTTTGCCCTCCTGCCTCCCAAAACACCCCAGGCGCTGCTGTCTGAGCCCAGAAAGCCCCTTCCTGGGGTGCAGGGCTTGCAGCTGGGCCAGGCTGAGCTGGGGAGGCTTCTACAACCACATGGAGGGAGAAGAGCTGAGACTGGACATGTGTCCATCGCAGCCCCTCGCTCTCCACACGGCAAAATCTTCTCCAGGGTTGCAGGGACAGACCCTCACCCTGCACCGGGAAAGGGCTGGGGTGGGGCTGGACCCTTGGTGGCTCCACAAGCTCCTGTTTCATGCCTTTCACTCCAGGATGAGCTTTTCTTTGTCGCTCCAAACAGCCCTTATTTGCCAGAACAGCAAAACTGGTGCAAGCCATTTATCAGGATACGGCCACGTGGTGGGGAGGAAGGTGTGTCAGAGCTTTTGCCCCACTTCACCCAACTCATCCAGGTTTTCATTTGCTTGCTGTAGAGCAAGAAGACAGGATGGAGCTGCTCCACGTTGGAGCTGCTAGGAGATCCTCAGGGACTTTGGGGTCACTGTTCCCAGCAAGCCCTGTGGGTCCTCGGCTCCCGGGAGCTGATGGACATCTCACTGCTGCAGCTCCCGGGAGGGGAGAGGATTCCACGCCGATATGGGCACCTCAGGCTGAGTCTCATCAGGCATAAGCAGTTTCAGGCTGATGAAAATTATTCATGAACTTGTGCTGAATTAGATGAGGAGTTGATGAATGGGGGGGTTGGGTTTTGTGTCAAAATGTTTCTTCATAATCCTTAAAAGATAGAGTATCTTGACTCTTTGTTTTGAAATGATGTGAAAATAACTAAATTTGGCCAACACTAATTTCATAAAGGAGGAGAACACCTACACAGCGTGAGGCATTAGGTTTGGTGGCAAAACATTTTCAGTATTTTTTTTTTTCGTTTGCTTATTTTGACAAGGGAAGGAAAGAGGGAGCTTGGGGGGATTTGTCTTTCTTCTTTTTTTTTTTTTAATTTTTTTTTTCCCTGAAGGCCACAGCAGTTTTTCCATCCCTACCTTTTGCTGGGTGGGTGGAGGTGCCCGGGGACAGTAAAGCAATATTTGCTATTTAAATCTTGGGATGTTACATAGAGGAGAAAGAAGATACTTAAACAACAGTAAGTTAAGTTGTGTGCTTGGCATGTTGTTTAAGAAGTACTGAGACAACACGCCAAGCACACAAGGGCTTTTCTGCCTCACTCTCTGCTATCCCAGAACCTTCCTGCAGTCCTGGGTTCACCTCAGGTTGGACACACGGATGGTTAATCAGCCAATTAATTAATCAGTCTCTGGGATCCAGCTGCCAACCCAATTTAGCTGCATTTTGTTTCTCTTTGGTGGCTTAATGATGCTCACAAACAACTTTTCCTGTGGGCTGCGAGATGGACCCGCAGCAGCGAAAACTTGACGTCAGGAGCTTGATCTGCCCAGTCCCACCCGGCTGCCACGGAGGAGGCACAGCTGTGCCAAGCAGAGGAGATAAACACTTGAAACGTGGGGTGAAGGAGGCTTCAAACATCTCTGCTGGCTGCAAAATAGATTCCTGTTCCCAGCTTCCTTTCTGAAAGCCACAGAGATCACAGGGAGACGCTCGGAACAGGTGGAAATCTGCGGCGAGACATTACTTATTCATGGCATAATGTGTAATCATCCCTGTAAAGCGCTGGGGTGGGAAGGGTCACTGTAATTCAGATGGATCCTGCTCTCGTGTTTCCATGTCGGGATGGTGGAGTCTGGCACCGAGTGGGATAGGGGAGTGGGGCACTCGCCTTCCTTGCAGTTGGGAAAACACAGGGAAAACTCAGGAAGGGTTTTTTTTGGAAAAAACTGCTTCAAATGTGGTTCCTGTTGAAGAGAATAGCAGCTGCCTGCTCTGTCCCAATGCAGAGGGGCAAAGTGAGCACTTTCCCTTGGAGACGTGTCTGTGAGGGCTGGGCAGCATGGCTTTGGAGGGGCCTCCTCAGGGCACAGTAGCCAAAAATTGGGAGGGAGCAGGGCTCTGTGCCATATTCCAGGGCTAGCTGTAGGAGCTGAGGGATGCTGTGGGATGCACATGGTCCCTGGGTGCTCCTCTCCCCCACTAGTGCTGCGAGCACCGAGGTGACAACCACGGGCTGCTGCCTCCACCCCACAGCAGCTGCGATTCCTGTGCTCCAGCTCTTCCTCAGCCAAGTTGTTCCTCTTCAAAAATGGTGGCACAAAAAAGCCAGTGGGAAATGAGGCATGTTGTGAAAGGGGGAAGCCAGTTTGGTTAATCAATAGGAGATCAAATGCTCCTGGCCGGAGCGACACAGCGCAATTACAGTTATGAGGTTCGCGGGTAGTTATCACACCGCTGCTAATTAATTTGCTGTGTTACAGTGTCTGGCAAAGGGCTGCCAGCACGGAGTCTCCTGCAGTAATTCACCCAGCAGAGGAAATGAACCATAATGAGAGCTGATGGACAGCATCAAGGAGAGCACTTCATCCCGTGTGGGAATACTGCTGCATCCCGAGCTCCTCCTGAAGCTGTTGCTGCAGGAGTGTCCTGAACAGCGGTGTGGAAGCAAGGAAATCCTCTCTTTTTTTAGCCAAATCTGTGCTGGTTATTTGAGAAATCACCATTTATTTGCTCTTAGCACCTTTTACTTTGGAAATGCATCATAAACCTGAAGCAGTGCTGTCAATCAGACACAGACACCTCTATCCCGCAGGTGGTAAGAAGTGGTGGTGGAAGTGGGATCCCCCCAGCACAGCAAGGACAGGGGGCCGTGGGTGACCGTGTGTCCTTCTGTGGTTGTCCAGGCCATTCTGGTTGCTGGTGTGGTCACCCAAGATAGGCACAGGGTGTCCATAGCTGAATGTCACCTCCTGGGGACAACTGCCCTGTGCAAGGTCACCCGTGTTGCACACGTGGGTCCTGGAGCATTCTGGCTCCTTGTAGCTCTCACTGCACACCACATTTTTAAAACAAACAAAAAGCTAAGAGAGAATTGATCCTGGATGCTCAAAGGATGTCTGGGAACAGACTTTCCCGACAATCCTGCTCTTGCACATGTGGCCATGACCTCTCTAGGGCTCCTGTCCTGGCTGGGACCCCGGGCTGCTGCTGGCACTGACTCTTCCTGAGCAGTCCCAGGCACTTCACGGGGCCTTGGACAAATGCCTGGTCAGCTCCTGCCCGGAGCCAGGATCTCATTAGCTCACAGTCAAATGCTAGGGCTGGTGCTGCATGTCTGATAGCATTTCCTTCTAGTGCTCCTGCCCTCCCTGGGGCTGGGAATTGCTTTTCCACCCGAAAGCAGAGGATGCACAGGGGCTGCTGTGAGAATCAGTACAGAGAAGGGACTGAGGAGCTTCCAGGGACGGGGCTGGAGCTTGCCTCGCAGTGAATGTCACCCTGGGGCATTGAGCTGCAGCTATCCCAGGTCTCTGGGAGAATCTCCTCCTTCCACCCACTCCCAGAGGCTCATCCTTGCTCTTTTAGTCAAACTGCAATACTTTCTGTGTGCCCTGTGTTGACAGCAGAGCCGTGACCTGTCACAGCCCAGGTCTTCAGGATGAACCCAGGTCGCTCTGTAAAGCTGGGTGCTGGGGCTCTCCATCCCCTCAATGCCACCCCCTGCCCATGGGAAATCAGGCTGAATCAGGCTCCCTCCTGCAGGTTGTCTCCTGAGCTCAGGTAAGTCATTCACCAAGAGGATCCTGGGGAGATTCAGGCTGGACGGAGCCTCGGGAACAGCCGAGGTCCTCCTCCCTTCTTTTGTGTGCAAAATTATACAGAGAAAAAAAAAAAACAAAAAGAAAAAAAAAAAAAGAAAAAGAAGAAAAGAAACCAAATCAAACCCAACTAGTTCTTCAGCTTTATTTGGATGGAGGCCCAAAACACAGTCTGGCGAGGCCTCGCACGGCGCAGATGGAAATCCTATCTGGGGCTACTGACTCACGGCACTAAAAAAAAACCTGTTAGTCAACGTTCAAAAGGGCTGGAGCTCCCGAAGAAACTCTCCATAGGCCCCCCGGGGATGCTCTGCTGGGGACTGCTGTGGGCAGGGAACTGTGGCCTGGGAGCTGCTCCCCCTGAGATGCTCCCGGGGCGATGGGTGTCGAGCGCTCGGAGCCTCGGCGGGGTAATGATGTGGCTGTTATCGACCGGGGTCTTCACCTCCCTCTCTCCTCTTTACTGATTTCCCATCCCTCCCCATGCACTGCGCTCTTTAATCCATCCAGGTCACAGCCTGCTTGAGTGGGGCCAGCCATGGGGTCAGCACTAACGATATGCTAATGAGGCTGGGGCAATCAATTCCCCCTAATCAGGCAATCGATCCCCACTGCAGGTGTTTCTGATCTTGGGCTGTGCGGGAACAGCATCTGATTTTATTGTGGAGGGGTTCTTTGAAGCCTCTTGTGAGAGGCTTCTCTTCAGCAGAACCAGACTTGGAGGAGACTTATAAGGCTTATAATAAAAAAGAATTAAAGAATAATTTAAAAAGAGGGTTTGGGAATTGGCGTATCCTTTTGAATCCAAGTGCTGTTTTGCTGGAGGTGCCTGCTATAAAATAGTGGATTTTCAGTTGGTTTTAGGTCTCCTGTCTCTCAGAGTAGCCACAAGCAGATGCACAAGAGTGAGCAGGAACAGGGTGTTTGATCCCCTATAATATCTTTGAGCCCTCTAATAGATTTTAGTGTCAACTATATTTAGCTCAGGGAATTTCCTGATGCTGATGTTTTTTGCCCCCATCTCACTGAGCTCCTCATTCACTCTTCAGTTTTTTTCCACCTGCGTCGCCCTTGGATAAGGATTTCAGCAGCAAAGGTCCTGCAAAGGAGGTGATGGAGGAGCCTCTTGCTCAGAGAAAGTGGTGGGTGTCAGAGGTGGGGGCAGCTCTCAGGGTACATCAGGATTTCCCACAGTGCAGCTGTGGCAGTGCCCAGTGCTCGGGCTCGCTGGTGATGTTTGCTCCAAGTCTGGAGGAGGATACCAGGAGGGTGTTTGTGTTACAGGGAGGTGAATCTTGTTGGACGTGTTTTCTGGCAGGTCAATTAGTTCTGCACCTTTTTTCCCCCGATCAGCCTGTCAGTCCCAATATTATCACTAATCCCCAGTCAGCTAATGCAGCGTGAGCGGCCGGTCGGTGGCTGCGCTCCTGGGCTGATCCGGTTACGCATCCCGGCATCCTCACCAGCATTCCCAGTGCCACGGGGCATGCTCGTGCCTGCAGCGCTCAGGTAACCATCGGCTTCTCCCGGTCCTGCAGGTGTTGCTCAGCAGCTCCTGCCAGCGCTGAGTCAGCAGATTCTTTGCCCCAGATGAGTCAGCAAAAGCACCATCCACCCACCCTCCGGTGCCGGGCTGTGCCTGGGGCAGGGCAGGTGCTGCATCAGAGCGGGAATGCCCACAAATCAGCTCTGGCGGGGGGAGCGATAAGATGCTTCTACCGGTTTAATGCCATCTGCGGCCACACGGTGATCCCGGAGGAGCTGCCAGCACGGAGGGCACCGGGTGAGAATTTGGCCCCGCAGGCACCCCATGGCAGGTGATGATCCCACAGCAGTTTTGGTCCCATAAACACCCCTGGATTTACTGCTGCTGTGCTGGGCTCTGAGGTCCCTGGTCACAGACCCAGTGGGTGCCACCCCATCAGAAGCTGTAGAGCTTTGCAGGCCAAAGCCACCTCCCCAGGTGAAGTGTGGGGTTCCCCAAACACGGGGGTCACTTCAGCCTTTGAGCTCTCCTGGCTCCCCTGCACAGAGCTGCACCCTCAGCTCAGCCCCTGCCCTGGCAAGAAAGCAATGGGTGTTTGGGGTGCTGAGCTGGGCACAGTCACCTCTCCTCCAGCACCCCTGTGCCAGCCCCTCTTTGTGTCCATCCTCTCCCTGTGTGTCCATCCCCTCCTGCTTTCCTCCAGCATCCTTCTCCTGGGATTGGTGTGCCCCTGGTTTGGCTGCAGCTTGTCACTGTCACTGGTTGCAGCCCAGAGTTGGCATCACCCCTCTCAAGGTCGGGAGGAGCTTTGGGGTTATCTCTGTGCTCTCCCCAGGCTCCACTTTCCCACCACTGCTCTCCCTTCCTCAGCAAGAAAACTGTCTTTTCTTAACACTTATTAAGCCCTAATTTTCATCTTATTCATTACTACCAAGTCATTAAGCTGGCCAGGAATTAAATGAGGTGAAATGAAAAGAATTGAAAGAGACTGAAGAGTTTGGGGTGGTTGGGTTATTTTTTAAAAGAGACCAGAAAATAATCTCCCAGGATTAAGCAGGTGAGAGTGACTAACCCTGCAGAAGGGCATGTAAGACTCAGAGACAAGGTTTCTAATTAAAAAGAGGCATAGAAGGACCCCAAGGGGCATCTGTCTGTTCCTCCCTGCCCACTGAGGTGACAATGAGGACAGTGGGCACTGGTGGCTCCTGGATGGTGAAGCAGCTCCTCCTTAACTTATCTGCTCAAATAAAAGCCGATGGCAGGGTGAAATGGGGGGCCCAGTGGACATTGTGAGGCTTCCAAAAATAGCCTCTGCTGAAATCACTGCTGTCAGGGCCAGACTAAGGCCTTGAGCTTTTATATATTTATTCAAATGTATGTATGGGGGGGAACGTTTAGGGATATTATTGAATATAATTGATAGGTATAAACATGCTAATACATCAATATGTTTAGGGTATATATTTATATATTCCATTGCTTTCAGGAAACAATCTTAGACCTGCAGGACTATCGACCAGGCCCTGCTGGGCATTTGCTCCAAGGATGGCTCTGGCAGCTGAGTGTGCACATGGCATTTATGGAATGCTTTGAAATCAAATCCTGTAAGTTGTCTGTCTGTCTGTGTCTGTCTGTCCTGCCCTCCTCTTCAAGCATTTGATATCCTGCTGCCCCTGAGCCCCCAGGGCTCCTGGCACAGCCTTGGGTCAGCTCCTTGCTCTGGGAGTTGATCTGTCATCCAAGAGGTGCTCAGAGCTTTGAGGAGACCTGAACTCCAGGGGTGACTTGAACGTCCCATCCCTCGAGGAGCCCATAACATCCCTGTTCCCAAACCCATTTCCCACCTGGGCTTTGCAGCCACTGGGCAAACCGGAGGGATCGGCTGCTGCCTGGGCATGTCGAACCAGTCCGTCGCTTTTTCTGTTGTTGTTCCCTCAGACTGAATTAAAACAACGGTTCTACAGAGCAATGTCAGAGCTGCCAAAGGAATCCCATCTCTCTGGTGGCTTCATTAGTGCCAGTGCCTCCAGTCAGCAAAGTCACAGGGCTTTATTAGCGCGTGGTGGGTTTTCTCCCCTCGCCCTGGCGCGTGCAGAGCCCTCATTAGCGGCGAAGATGGAGCACTAAAGAGTCCCGTTAAGTTTCCATCCAGACTTGTTTCATCTCTTCCTTTCCTGACACAATGCCCCGTCACCTCCGTTTCCACCGGCATCTCTCATCAGCACTCCTCTCTTCCTGGCCTGAACTGGTGTGACTGGTTTTCACCCCAGCGGGGTGGGAAGCTCTGAGTTCCCGGAGTCCTGGTTCAGCCGGTACCCAGCGGGTTGGAGTTTGTTTCTAACCCACCACTTACAGCTCTGCTTCACATTCTACACGTCCCTGGTTGAATTGCGACCCTGCCGGTCTCCCGTTCAATTTTGATGCATTCGGGATCGTAAGAGGCTGTTATTTTATGATGGATTAACGACGCTGTATTTGCTTTTAGCCTGTTTTATGGTGCCCCCAGTGCCTTGGCTATAACTCTTCTGTGTATTTGTTTTATTATCCCCACAGGCTGCTCAGGGAGATTACTGTGAAAACACCCACTTTCCACACCGGCCACTCCCCTGGGGAGGCTGGAGGAGAAATCCCACCCCAGGTGAGGCACAGGCCCATGGCTCAGCTTGCCCATGCTGTGGGAATATTGCTTTGAATCTGGGCATTGCGGGCTGGGTGTGCTGATTGTGAGGCAGGAGCTGCCTGGGGAGGGAGGGAGGGGGGATGTAGGAAGCCTTAGTTGCTTTAATTCAGTGTCTCTCTTAATGCATCCGTTCACCCTTGTGTGGGGCTTGGTGTGGGCACTTCCCTGGAGCAAGAGGAGCTGGAGCAAGGAGCCAAGGCCTTGGGAGAGGAGGTGAGGAGCTGTCACTGCTGCAGGTCACATCCATCTCTTGTCATCCTCACTGCTGGGTACAGGTGTGCTGCTCCTGAGACAGGCTGTGCATGCAAGCAAGGTTTCCCTGGAAGGAAAACACAGGCTTGGGGTTTTCCTCATCTCTGGGGATGACCTTGGGGGTAGCCCCATTCCCATACCTGCCCACAACCCTGGCTCCTCTCCCACCTCCCCTCCCCTCCCCGGAGAGCTTCCCCCTGCCTCACCTCCCCTCTCCTCTTCTGTGACAGTGAAGTATCTAAATGCTAATAATCCACATTAGCACCTTTGGCTGGTGGATTTCAGTGCCAAGGGCCAGATTATATTTCAGCTGAGAGCCTGGCTCCTAATTTCCAGTAGCAAAGATCACCTGGGAGCTTCAGGGATTAGAGCAGTGGGTTGGAGGGGGAGATGGGAAATGAAAGAGGAAGATAAACATGAAAGTCATACAAAACAAATAGCTGGCAGTAATTCCATTAAATCAGACGTTTTTAAAAGGAAATATTAAAATATTAACTGTGTAATTAAGTATTTATTAATTAAAAAGGAAGCCAAGCTGCATTAAGCTGAGCAAAACCCAAATCATGTGCAAATTCCTGTTTAGCTCAGCTGCCAATTCAATGGGCCTTAATTCTGGCTCCCAGGGCCTTGGACTCGGGGATGTCAAAGGGATGGGGAAGCAGATTCCTGATGAAGTTAGAAGGATCAAAATCCCCTCAGCATTTTCATTTTCCTGCTCTGCCAGAGTAAGATCTGCCCATGTTGGCTTTTGCAGCAGCTCCTCCCTGCTGAGCCCCACAGCTGCCCGGGGAGCTCAGCCAGCAGCAGGGCCACAGGCAAGGGCAGGGTGATGGTTTCCCTGGCTGGGCATAACTACTATTCCTCCAGGTTTCTGGCAATTCCTCCTTTGGTGCCATCCAAGTGTGCTGGAACCACGCACTGCTGTCCTTGACCTCCCGAAATGCAGGAACTGGGTGTGGAGGTGAATCACCAAGTCACAGACTGGCACTGGTCTCAGCAAGTGGTTTGGGGGAGACCTTGGTGTCCCCCTGCGAGGAGCTGGTGTCACCAGACCTGTGACTTGTGTGGCTAGGGCTGGTGCCAGGGTCACATTGAGCTCTCCCAGCCCAGTCCTGGGGAGCGTGGGCTGTCTGGTGCCTCTGACAAACTCATCTGTCAAGGAGTGAGGGCCATGGGCTGCGAGACACTGCAGAAGAGAGAGAATTAAAGAGGGAGAGAGAAAGAGCAATCAATACATTATTTAACAGCAGGAATGCAAATGACAAAAAATTAATGAGGCCTCTCCCCCCCACACACACCCCTCCCCCAGCCCTCCTTTGCTGTAAGATTGCTGACAAATTCTCTGGAAAATATCAAAACAGCCGGAGGGTGTAACCTGCCAGAGTGATGCACCATTATCTATTATTGATGGAAACCTTGACAAGTTCCCTTTAAAAAAGGAGAGAGAAAGGGAGGGAGAGAGGAGGGGGAAAAAATTGCATCTAATCTTTGTTTTAAAGCTACAGTTGCTCATTTTTCTCTTCCCCGAGGGCGGCCGAGCAACAGAAGTTGTCACTGTGGTGTCACCTGGTGTGATGCTCCCTGAGCCCCAGCGGCCTCTGGGCTGGGCTGGGCTGGGCTGGCAGGGAATCCATGGGGTGCCACTGTGCATATGGAGGAGGAATATTTGTTTCTTCTCCTGTAAAGAGTCTTTTAAGCCTCATTTAGAGATGAAATAGGGCTGAGCTGGCAGAGACGGCACTGGGGATTGTGTCTGGGGAGAAGTTGGGGGCTTGGGGTAAGAGGGAGGGAGCAGATGATCAAAGCAAACGACAGGGTAAATCCAGGAGGAGAGACTGGCTGTGGAACAGGAGGAGGAGGAATTCCTGGTAGAAAAAGTGACTGGGGGGAAGAATATCCAGCAAGTCCCTGAAGCATATCAAAACCACTCCTGAGCAGCAGAGGGGCGAGACCACGGTTGCCAGCACAGAGCCACTATCAAACACGCTGGCGAGTGACACACTGCAGGGATTAATACTTAATAAATGTCACTGGCCTCCTGACAGCTCTTGTATAATCCTCCTCTCTGGCCTCTTACAGCAAACCAACAAAACCCCCTAGATAAACCAGGTGGAGCAGGTTGTCCTGTTGTCCCATCACCCTGATCCAGGCACGACTTGTCCCCTTCCCACCAGTGCCACTGTCCCACTGCCACACAGGAGGCAGCTGAGCTGTGCTGGCTGCAGACCCCACTGTCCCACCATCCCTGGGGATGCTGTCAGCTGCAGGCTGGTGGGACAGGCTGATGCAGCTGATGCTACAAGAGCCCCCTAGCATGGCAGAATCCTTCCCTCCATCCCCCTGAGCCCTCCCTGAATGCCCCCCTGGCCCTGAATTTATAACCTGCTTGCCTGTCTCTGCTGTGCTCGTGCTGACTCACCTTGCTGCCAGCTGGATGTGCAGCTCTAAGGGAGGGAGCATGGCAGTGTGCGGGGGCTGCGGGCTCTCGGATGATCCACCATATCTGAGCTCAGGTTTCCTTGTGCCTCAGTTTCTCGAGGCACAGGCTCTCACTTTGAGGTCCAGGATGAAGGACACGCCGTGGGTGCCAGATATTATCATTCACTGCTGCTTTTTTTATAGGTCCTCAAATGCATTTCTCTCATCTCACGGCCAAGTCCCTCAAGGATGCTTCCGGGATCTATTCCAGGCAGATGCTGAAATCCAGCTCCTGTTTCCCCATCAGTAGCTCTAGGCCTGTCCTCAGGCTATTTAACATGAGGCTGTTGGAGGTGCAGGAATTACCCCCAGGGGTTTATTTCCCCACCCCACTGTCCTGTCTTCAGCAGAGTCCATGCCAGAGACCCCAAAGGTACAAAATCCTGGGCAAGACAGTTTGTATCTTATTAAATTTGATCGTGGCAAACAAAACTGTTGTTCCAGTTTATGCCCACTGGCATTGTGGATCCTGCTGAACTCCACGTTCCTATGAATCCTCATGGAAGGACATCCTGCTGCTTTGCCTGTTCTTGCTTTGAAGGGTACCACACTCTAACCACATTGAGTATCTCCTGTTCTGGTGTTGCAGGGGCAAATTTGTGCTCCCACACACTCCCTCTACACTGGCCATTGCTTTGTATGCCTCTGTTGTGCCCTCCTTATCTTCACCTCTACCCCGTCCCCTCTTCTGCTAAAACTAAATAGCCCTAAATCTTTTTAATCTCTTCTCATGGATTATTGATACTATTTGTTGCCCTTCTTTGGATCTTTTCCATTTCTGCTCTATCTTGGCTGAGATGATGGGGTGATGAGCAGACTCTGCTGAAGGTGAAGTTTATAAAGTCAGAGTAATATTTGCAGGTTTGCTGCCTCTCCCTGCATTGTCCAAACCCTCTGGCTTTGGGAAAGGGCAGCTTCTTCCCATCGCATTCCATGCTCCTGGACCTGCCTGCAGCAGTACCCAGGCTGCTTCCCTGGGGTCTTGCCTCTCAGGAAGACCCCATCCAGACCAGCAGAAGGATCTGTGGTTTTCTCTGTGTGTTTGCATCGGAGTTGTCACAGCAGCTGAGATCTGCAGTCATGTTTCTCAGCCTCTGCTCTTTATTGAGTTCTCCTTGATTGCTCAGCCACCTCTGGGACTCACAGAGCTATTTTAAGTCCCCCCCAGGTCTTGTTGCTGCACAGTCCAGAGCCTCTCTGGACCCTCCAGGCACAGAAGCAATGTCACTGCTCCACGTGGTGCCTTGGCAGCATCCCTGTGTAATGGGGAGCAGTCGTGTTCCCCTTCCTTGGCTTGTTCCCTCCTGCTCTCTCCCAGCACATCCACAGCCTCAACAGCTCCTTGTGTTTGCAAATCCAAACCCCCAGGGGGATGCAGGCTCCTGTTTAACTGAGGAGATGGCCCAATTTATACAAAATTATTGGGGTCTTTGGGGGATCTTATAAACCCAGGGGATGGCAGGTACTGTATGTCCTGCTGTTGGGGGGTCCTGTGGGAAGCAAGCCCCTCTGTCAAGGGGGCTCATCCTGCTCTCCTGCATACCTTATTAGTTAAATCATTTCATGTCTTTGTTATTGGAAGGTGACTGGTCTATGAATCCCTGATTTTATCCCTTGGATCTCCTTCAAGATGGAGTTTGGCTTTTACTGCTTTTCCATGTTGCTGGGGGGTTATTTTATTCCTGTCGCAGCCACAGGGAGATGAGTCTTGGTGTCCATCTGAAATGTGCTGCATGCTGGGTTTTCTGCCATGCAGACTGCAGCTGTGTCAGTTTTATCAGAAACAGAGATAAACCCTGTCCACCTTTAAGCTGGGGAGGAAAACAGCATTTGGTCCCATGGTAATTGTACTGAAGGCTGAGTGACCTGTGGGAGTGCAGGGGCTGCTCTTGCTGAGAGATCATCTGTGCCTCTTCTTCCAGGCAGGAGATGCAGGAGCACTGGGACTGGCTGTGCCCACCCATCACCTCACCAATGGACTGTGCTGTGATCCCAGGGCTCCAGCCAGGGGACACAGGCCAGCCTGGAGAGGTGCCTGGTCACAGCTCCCCGGGCAGTCTGGCTGCTTTAGGGCACTCCAGTTAGATGTGCAGAGACAGACAGGGGCAGAATTCAGGTTTGTGAGCTTTGTGCCTTCTCCAGGGCACCCTGAAGCTTCCATGGTTAGTGGAGACAGGACTCTGAGATTCCAACCCCTCCATCTCACCACTGTTTTTACTTTCTCTCCTTATTTCTCAGTCAAATCCGGCCACCCCTAAGCACACAGGAGGCATCCCCCAAATACCACAGCCTGGAGGGAAGCACTGAAGCTGGTAACAGCAATTAGAGATGTGATTGCTGAGAGGAGGCTGCCAAAGGAATCCAAAGAATTCAGAAGCTCCAGCTCCTGCTGTGGGACCCCTCAGCCCAGGTAGGCAAACACTCAGATGATAAGAAATCAGCATTTCATGGAGCTGAAGGTCACCCTTGGGCCAGCTGTGGGGGGACAGAGAGCAGCTGCTGTGGTCACCATGGTGCTGGAAATGTCATGTCCAGCCAGAGCATTAGTTTTGCTTTTCCATTGTCTGCTGTGCCAAAGAAAGCTTTGTTGGCAAATGGACTTCATGGGAAGTTTATTTCCCTGCTGCTGACTTTGTGCAAAAAAAAAATTTAAAAAAAAAAAAAAAAAAGGAAAAAGAAAGAAAGCAATAATAAAAAGAATCCAACACAAATTCCCAGGAGGAATCAGGAGGTCAAGTTTAAAAAAAACTGAAATAAGGGAAGGAAGAACAAACTACACCAAACAACCTATCAGCACGGGCTTGACGATGAAGAAAAGCGCTCTGGGCTGAGAAATAATGGTTTGAAGTTTGCATCATTATCAGAGGGACGTGCCCCACATTTACAATGCTCTCTGAAATGTATCAGGGTTTGTGTGGTGTAATGGGAGAGACGTGGGGGTGGACCAGACCCTCCTTCAGGGCCAGAAGGGCCAAGATGAAGCCTTGCACGAGACATTGCAGCTCATCACCCTGCTCGCTTCCGAGAGGGACCTCAGAGGGGCTGGGTGAGAATCGCTGGTTCATCTTCGTACTGGCTGCCAGGATGGTTGCTGTGCTCATTAACGAGATGCAGAGGTGTCTGTGCCTTTCCTGCCTAATTGCAAAGGTGAAAGGGCCATTTTATAAAAGGGGGAACTGAGGCACAGAGAGGCCAGCCTGCCCCAAGTTAGCTTTCTGCCCCTCCACAAGGAAAAGGGTTCCCTCTCTCCTGCGAACATCCTTTGTGACGGTGCCACTCACTGTTCAGAGGGAGTGCTGCCTTTCCCATGCCTGGATCTTCAGGATTCAGCACATCTCAATCCTGACCTGCCACAGGCTCGTTTATTCAGTGCTGGGCTCCCCAGGTGGATCTGCCAACACAGCTCATTCCTGCCCTGCAAGACCTCTGCTATTTCAAACCATGACCGCCTGCATCTCCCCTTGCTCCCCAGGTTTCTCTCCCCCATCCTTTCTGCATCTGCTGTCAGCTGTACAGACAGTGTGGTGCTTCAGCCACGTGGGCAGGTGACACTTGGCTTGGGCACAAGGTCTCCCCACCTGGGATTGGCAGAGAGAGGAAATCTAGGCTGTCACGTCCAATTACATTTTTCCCTGGGTGACCTTTGTTTCCATAACACAATTTTTATTATTTGACTTTGGAATATTGATTTTCATTTCCTATTTTGATTCCTTATAGTTTCACTCTTTCCTGCAGTGAGTGACTTAGTTCACCTTCAGCATCTGCTTGCTCTGTAGTGTGAGGCAGGAAGGGTCACTTGTCCATGGAAAATGACCTGGAAGAAAAGCAAGGTTTTAAAGAGCACTTGTGTATGGACTGGTTTTGTTTCTGATGCTCTGAAATGGGCCCTTTCATCCCAATAAATCTCAGGAGGATGAGCTATTGATGTGAACCTCAATGTGTGGTGAGGTGAAAGGACAGCCAGATGTCTGACCACTGAGGAAGTGCTGACAGAAACACCCTGGAGTACCAGACAGCTTGTTAGCTTGTATATATTGTTCTGGTGATTCACATGTTTATGTTTCCACTGTAAAATATAGTTCCCAGAAGAGGGAAAAGATTAAACCAGAGAAAGAACCTTTACAGCCTTTTCTCCTTCCACGCTCACCTTCCTAATAAATAGAAGTGCAATTTATTTATTTTTTGGGTTAACGCCCCCTAGTCCCAGTGTCCTGGCAGGGACATGTGCTCGTGTGGCCAGGCAGTGGCTGTGGATTTGGGCTGAGATTTCTCTTGTTTGGTGTTGGCCTCTCATCCCTTCCAGATATTTGTCTGGGGAACAAAAAAAAAAAAAAAAAAGCCAAAACAAATCAAAGGTCTTTGTGCAAGCAGGGAAGGGACCAAGGTGTTTTAAGGTGGGATGTTGCAATAGGACAAAGAGTAATGGTTTCAAACTGAAAGTGGGTTAATTTAGATTACATATAAAGAAGGAATTGTTTACAATGAGGGTGATGAAGCCCTGGCACAAGTTGCCCAGAAAAAAAAAAGGGGATGCTCCATTCCTGCAGGTGTTCAAGGCCAGGTTGGACGGGGCTCTGAGCAACCTGGTCCAATGGAAGATGCTCCTGCTTGTTTCAGGGGGGTTGGAACGAGATGACCTTTAAAGGTCCCTTCTGACCCAAACCATTCTATGATTTTATCACTCCTTGTCCCACCTCAGACAGAGTGAACCCACCTGCTGCCCGGGCCGGGTTCTCTCTGCTCCTGCTCCCTCTTTTTGGTCCTCAGATGCTCAGGGGTCAGTGTGTGCCTTTGGGGAGCATCCTCATGGCTGCTTCCTCGGGATCACCGCTGCCGGGATTTTCTCCTCGCACCGGAGGCTTTGCTTGGATCAGGCTTGCGACCGGCGTGGGGGGGAGTCAGAGATGGCCCCCCCAGCCCCATGTGCCGGCATATGCTGCCCTCTAGAGTCAGCACCCAAATGCCGCTTTTTTAAAAGAAAAAGCTGGTAGAAAGCAAGTCCTGTCCATCATGTGTCAGAATAGGAGAACCAGTGAAAACTCCCCCCCCCGGGGCTCGGCCGTGAGACCCCCTCAGGGGGAACAGCCCCACGGCCACGGGGGATGCACAGGGAGAACCCACGTCTGCCCCATCTGCCCAGACCACCAGCTCTCCAAATAACAACTTGTCTCTCACTACAGCACACAGAGCTCCAGGATCTGTCACCCAGCTGGGACCAGCCAGGTACCATCAGCTGCTGCACCGAAAAAACCTGAACACCGACCCTTCCTCGAGGAGATGAAAGTGGAGGTGAGCCCAAAATCAGTATCTCCCATCTGCCCTTTTTTGCTCATAGGAACTTTGGTGCAGCCCACATCAGTATATATTTTTCCAGGTGACTGACACAGAAGCTCTGTCCCTTTCTGCATCACTCCTCTGAGCCTCTCACCCAGAATGTGTCCCCCATGATCATGCTGTCCTCTTCTTCCTTGAACAATTCCTCTCCTTCCCCCATGTACTGGCATCTCACTCCTAGCCTTTCCACCCCCAAAGACCTCAGAGGGTTCGCAGCCATTAAGAGGAGGTCTTGTCCTTTTGCTTCAGTGGTTTCCACTAATTTTTTTTTTCAGCTCTTCCCAGGGGCAAAACTTTCCACCCCACAAGGTGGTGGCAGAGGCACACAGGGTCGCTGTGGTGTGTTTGTCACTTGGGGATCTTCTGCACATTGAATAAGGTCTTTCAGGGAGCTCGCTGTGTCTTAACCAAATTGCCATCACTCCGACCGGTGACATTATCATGTCCAGAAGGCATCCAGAAGGTAGTTGGCTAAACTGTACATAATCCTAGTTATTCTCTGCTTCTGAAACCCATTTGGACAGCTGTGTTTGGGGGTGAACGGCCATCATCTCCTGGCATTTCTGCGGAGATAGACCCAGCATGATCCCAGCCCTGATCCCACAAACTGGAGGAGAGCAGGAGAGCAGAGCTGGGGGGAGAAGCAGCTCGGGATTTGGGAAGGGCACTAGAGGGCAGGAGAGCTCTTCTCTAACTGCGCATCTCAGTAGTCTTGTTAGTATTTCTTGCACAATTTCCCCTGTTCAGTGGGTCAGTTGTAAAGTTCAGTGACTCACTGCAGGAAATGACCCTCTGGGGCTGCAGTTTATGTCTGCCCAGCACCGGTGGGCAAGGCTGAGGCAGAATCCATCGGAGGGGTTTGCATGTAGAGACCAACCACCTGGAGTGTTGCTGGCAGCTTTCCTGTCAGGGAGTTTCTCCCAGCGAAGAAACGTTTGGGGAAAGGAGGCTCCAGTTGTTGCCCCCATAAACACACCTGGCATTCCTCTTGCTGCAAGGTGAACTTTAGCACTGTGATCTCATCTGACAGCAAAGCAGGTACCAAACATATTCTTCTCCTCTTCCTGATGTAGCTTCTGCACCTGAAAAACTGGCTCTTTGTAGGGTGTTTCTTATACCTCTTGAAGGTAACCAGCTGCCATCATCCCCTTTCCTCTATCCCCAGCTTGCAGCAAGAACCATCCCCACGGGATCTCAAACTGCTCTATAACAGCCCAAAAAGTCACATCTCTCTTCACAGCTTTCCTTCTGCTCTCCTGTCCATGGCTCTGTCCATAACAACACATTTTTCCCCAGCTGGGAATTTAGCATGGGATATTTAGAAGCATCAGGTTTTCCCGGCGTTGTGAGTTACATCTTAATGCAGAACGCACCAGAGAAACTCCAGCGTCCCACAGAAGGCAACACATCATGGGCACAACGGGGCTTTTTATATCAGAGACTGTGAAAAGACCTTCCAATTTAGTAGCTGTTCTGTTCATATCTCACATTATTGCACACACGCTCCCTCTTCCTTGCCCAAGTCTGAAAAACGGAGGGTGTAAGAATAGTAGCTTCTTACTTCATCTGTCTGCTTCCTGTGTGTACTGGCAGTCGGGTCTGCTCTCATTAGCATCACCCTCGGCAGCTCCTCCTTACTATCACTCACTAATAGGGGTGAGTCAGCACAGCTCAGCGTGGCTACAACAGCCACCATTTACATCTGTGTGAGCGAGGGAAGAGCCTGCACCTAAATCTTCTTCTGTTAGATTTATTAAGCAAATGCTCTCAGGAACTCTCCATGAGCCTCTCAACAACAAAAAATTAATGAGAGAAAAATGCATAGTCTGCCTCTTAGACATTTCCTCCTTGCTTGTGCCCAGCCCAGGGTGTGTGAGACGTTTAAACAGTCTGATGAAGTCACTTTAGAAGTTGTGTATAAAGCTGACAAAAATAGCAACCTCGTGAATGATTTATTTCATAAGGGAAGTAAACAGCCTCTGACAGATCACCAGGCTTCAGGGATTTATTGGGCTGTAGCACAGAGTGCTACCTGCAAGTCACAGTACTGCTGTGAAATTTGTCCCTAATTAAGTTGTAGGAATGAGCTGATTTTCAAATAGGACCATAATTCTTTTATTGTTGCCTAGGGCCACCCCCACTGGCTCTGCTGTTGTTTTCCTCTGGAGCGAACCTGCTTGTCCCCAGGGAGCTGCCACTGCTCCCTAGGCTTAAACTAAAGGTTAGTCAGGATGGCAAACACAGAGCTGAGGGTGTCAGGCAGCCAGGAATGGGAGTGGGAGTGGGAGCACAGTGCTTGTCTGTAGGACTTCCAGGAGCTGTGCTGGGCAACCCGTGGTCACATTGGCCACAGTTGCCCTGAGTGTGGATTTGGGCTGTAGCTCTCCACAGAGGGAGTTACCAGACATTGGAATGGGCTGCCCAGGGAGGTGGGGGAGTCACCGTCCCTGGAGGTATTTAAGAAGAGACTGGATGTGGCATCAGTGCCATGGTCTAGTAGACAAGGTGGTGTTGGGTCAAAGGTTGGACTCGGTGATCTCAGAGGACTTTTCCAACCTAGTTGGTTCTGTGATTCTGTGTTTCTGTGTTAGGTCAAAGGTTGGGCTCGATTATCTCAGAGGCCTTTCCAGCCTGGTTGATTCAGTCATTCTGTGATGCTCAGGAAGTTCCACCTGAACACATGGAAAAACTTCTTCACCGCGCACAGGAACAGGTTGCTCAGAGACGATGCGGAGCCTCCTCACTGCAGGTACCCCAGACCCGCCTGGACACCGCCCCGCTCCACCTTCTCCGTGCGCTACCCTGCCCGAGCGGGCAACTTAGGGTTCCGTTTCGCGCCCTTCCCCGCGCGCCCATGCCGGGATTCCGGGATTCCGGGATGCGCGCCGGGCCCGGCGCGGC
>JAWWLV010000040.1:4566633-4623311 GCA_035041135.1 Platyrinchus mystaceus
TCTGAGCCGCTCCCGCACCGCGCCCGGCAGCCGCGGGAGCCCGGCAGACCCCCCTGCTCGGCCCGGCACGGCCCGGCCCGGCCCGCCCCGAGCGCCGCCGGGCCCGAGCGCCGAGCGCCGGCTCCGACATGTCCGGCAAGATCGAGAAAGCAGGTGAGCGGCCGGGGAGGCCCCCGCGGGGACGGAGCGGGGCGCGGGGGGGACCGGCCCGGGGGAGCGGCCGCGCTCGCCCCGCCGAGCTGCCGGAGCTGCCGGAGCTGCCGCGGGCCTGGCGCGGCCCGGCGGGGCTGGGGGAGCCGGGCAGGGCCCCCCATCCCATCCCCGGCGGGGTTCCCACCGGGGGCTCTGTCAGCGCGGGCGGGGAGCGCGGCCCGGAACGCGGCCGGGCCCGGGGAGCCGCGGGGGATGCTCAGCCCGTCCCCCCGCGGGGCTGGTCCTGCGCTGCCCGGGTCAGGCTTTGTGTCTTCTCCGCACTTTCCTTCTCCCCCTCATTTCCCCCATTTTTTCCTATTTTCTCCTAATTCTTTTATTTTAATTTTTGCCTTTCTGCACCCCTTCCGTCCTCCCCGTGCAGCCGAGCATCAGCGCAGCCGGGCACTGCAGCGCTTTTTGGGGCCTACACGAAATGATTAATTTCAACTTCTCCCAACTTTCCTCCTCTGGTGTTTGTGCAGGATGAGAAAAGACGAGTCCGTAGGCAAATGTCAGAGGGGACTTGCTAATTTTTTCCCTCTTTCTTGCTAAGCTCTCCCCTCTGCTTGGGGTGCTCATGAGAGCCAGGGGAGGCTGCTGAGATTCCTCCTGCTCTCTCAAGGAATCTCTCAAGCACGGATCATATTGTCTCTCTGTGCTTCTGGAGTCGTGCCTGGTTCTCAGTTGTCACTTTAGATGGTTGAATGCCCATGTTTTCCTCCGTAGTGGGAGTAGTACGTTTAAGAAGATTCAATTAGTGTTGTGCAAATCAAGCGGCGAAGTTACGTAGTTTAATTATGTTGCATTTAATTAGCAGAGAAAAATCAATGCTGTTTTGTATTTTTATTGTAAGGAATAGCTAGGCAGCTTCCTTCTGGGGAAGACAGGGCAGCAGCCTGAGTCGGGATGCGGGAAGCGCAGCGTTCAGGCTTTCCAGGACAGCAGCCACGAATGTAGGAAAGATTCCTGTTTCCCAGGAGTGGAGTCGGTAGCAGCGCGTTCTGGTTTTGATCATTCCACCCGGGTTTGCTCTGTCTCCTGCGCTTGCACCGTGTGTGAGCGTGTTCTCCAGTGATGCGGGTTCTGGAGCGGCTTCGGGGGATGAGCAGACTGGCTCCCTGGCAGCCGCCTGCTCCGCGGAGAACATAGGCATGTTTCCAGCTCTTCGCGCTGAGTTACTGTCTAACAAGTGTGCGTGGCGTCACGGGACAAATGTTACTCCAGAAATATCTCGGGTTAATCTGATGCACGATCCCTTACACTGTATCACGATGGAGCGCTTTGCTCTGGCTGCGGATTCTTGCGCTGGGATTCTGGCTGTTCCTTCCCGTGCTTTTCCACGCTTCCCTGCCTCCCCTCATCCCTTACTCCACTGAGTAAGGAAGGTGTTAGCAGAGTACACAGACCTGGGGCCAGCTGTGGAGTAATTGCCACTTGTTTACGCTGGAGGTGAATTTGGCTTGGGATTTAGTAACTGTAGACAGTAATTACAGACGTATAAATAAGTGATCACGTTTTGTTTATCCGTGCGCAGTAAATAACCCTGTGAGAATAGTAAATACAACTCCACACTGGTGAGGCAGCGTGGAGAGTTCAAGCACAGGAAGATGACTCTGTAGACACACACAAATGCAGAGTGGTTCCATAAACAATAGAGCACAAAGGCCAAAAAATACCGTATAAATATAAATACCCTATAAAATACCATGTAATACCAATAAAATACCGTATAAAAGTCATATGCTGCTGCTCAGCTTAGAGACCAGACACGCTGAGCTCCCACTGGAAAACTCCAGGTTCGTGCAGGATCCATCCCCAGGTCGGTGCTGTGAGCGAACAGCTGGAAGATGCAGTGGGTGAAGCCTCGATGTGGAGGCATTTGATTCTAGCGGGTGTCTGTCGTAGTGATGATCTGCTGAACAGGAGAAGCTGTAAATCTGGGAATCTGTCCTCTTTCAACTGCTTGTACTTTCATTTCTTTAAAAAGGATATTTAAAAAAAAAAAAAGAAAAAAGAAAATCCAGTCCAAATATAAACGGGAGGAGAAGAGGCAGGGAGGGAGGGCTGGGAGCCAGCTGTTCCAGCGCAGGAGCGTCTCCATCGCTGTTTCTGAGTGTTTGAACTCCTGATTGACACAAACAGTTTGTTAACAGCGTCACCGAATAAACACAGGCTGGAATACCACGGTAATTCTGGGATACTGTTTGTCAAAACATGTACAGTAGCAGAACAAAGGATAGGGAGTCATGGAACAAATGCTGTGAGGTCTAAGGTCTGTGTGTTTGTGTACGTGTGAATTTGTTTTTCTTGTGGGAGCAGAAATTCAGGCATAACGCATTATGTTGTAAATAAAATAGGCTCCTGCCTGATCACAAGCCATCCTGACAAACTTTGGAATGGGCTTGGCTTTGGTTTGACTCGTGTGTCCATCTAGACAGGCTGCTGGGATAAATATGTTATCCCTTACAGGGTTAGACCCCCAGAGATCTCGCATCCATCTGCTCCCTGGGTCCTTAACTGAAACACCTTGTTGGCACTCAATAAAATACAACAATAAATGATTAGAGATAGCAGCTACCATCCTGTCCATGAAGAAAGAGCAGACAAGGCTCCCTCTGGAGCCTCTCAGTGCTGCTGTTTAATCAACAGAAGGGTCACTGTAGAGCAATTCAGAGCTCTGCTTTGGAGTGAAGGGCAGCCATCTGGTAATGCAGAATAAGATGGTATATTTTGGTTTAACAAGTGTTAGAGCCCCTGTTTCATTAGGCTCCAGCCAGGAGACTTCCAAATGCTTTTCCAAAGCAGAACCCTCATTGCCTTGAAGAGAAGGAATGGCTTTTGGCTTTTCTGTGCTCTAGAGCTGTGACTTTTTGTCTTCACTTCCAGAAAATATTTGCTCTCACCCTTTTGATGGGAAATCCAAAATAGGGATGCCAAGAAAGAGCGGAGAAGGTCACAGATTCTGCTTGGGTTTCCTGTTACCATGGCAATGCATGAATTCCTGTATTTATTTACCTGATGGATTACGTGCTTCAGGGAATTGAACTATTCTGCATCGTTCAGGGAGAATAAGGGAGCAGTTAGACAACATCAGGTCTGAACCTAAAGCTCTTGGTGAAGCAAGTCCATTCAAGAATGCCCTTTATTAAAACCAAAGAACATATGGGTGCCATACTTTGAAGGTTTGTTCTACTTGGGGGTTTCAGCCTTAATCTTGTAATTTCTTGCAGGGTTTTCATATCCCTTGTGAACTTGCTTTTCCAGCAGCTGTCTGCTAAAGGTTGTTTAAAATAACTGTTTTGAGTCTTTGCTACCTGGAGTGTAGGCAGTCATCTCTATTCTGCTCAGGGTTCAACTGGATGTGTTTATTCCCAGTAGATCAAAAATGCTGTTGGCTTCACCTTTTACTTATAAGCACTTGCCTGATAAGCAAATTCACTTCAAATTCTCATCCTTTAGTATTGGTGGGATAAACATCTAGGGCTAATCCCAGGAGAACTCTGTTCTTAAGGAAAATGGCAAAAATAGCAGACACAATTCAGGACATCAGATTATTCCCATCTTTATAGGAACTTAATGCTTATCCAGAGTCCTCCAGGCCAGTTGATGTGATTCTGAATTGTGCATCTGCAAATGTTTTTGTATTAACGTGGAGTTTCCCAGGGATTTTGTTTTTGTGGAGGATATGTTTTGAACTGTCATCATCTCTTGGATCATTCCATGGAAATTAGCCTGCATAGTTTTTACACCTGTACAGTCTTCTGCAGTTTCTCTTTGTCTGTCACGCTTAGGTGAGTTACTAGGCAGAACTCTGTTGTGGATTCACCACTGTACCGTGTTCCTCAGAGGAAGCGAGGGCTTTCAGGTGAAAAGTTTTGCAGTTAACCAGTTTAAGTGCTGCCCTACTGGTGGCTTTCAAACAAAGTTAAAAAATATTAAACTTCTTGTCATGTAATCTGAGAATTAAACCCCTCTGAAGACTCGCCTCACAACCCTAAAGACAATTCAATTCCAGTTCTTCCTTACTCGGGCTTTTAGCACCTATTGTTTCCCACTATAGGTTCTCCCAAAGGGACATCCCGTGTGTGCTTTATTGTAATTTGTTTAAACAGCATCAACAATTCAGTCTGGTTTTGTGGAGAGGCAAAATACAGGTGCAAGAAGATCACTGCTCAGTATGTTTTTCTACAAAATGGCACAAAGGGAATTTGGCATCTTTTGTAAACCATCATAGGCTTGACAGGTGTTGCGTTGCTTCGGGACTGGCGTGTTCCGAAATGCAGCCTGCGGGATAACTGCTGCAGGACTGGGATGGTCAGAGCACTTGTAAGAGGGAAGTGGGCAAGGACTGGAGAAAAAAAAGACAGCTGAAGGCTACTGGAATGTGAAGCAGCTGGGACGTGCCTTAGTCAGTGAAAAAGCAGAAACTGGAAACAATTGCAAAATTTATTTTCAGTGCAAGCAATCGTTTTCCTTGAACCGCAGTGACTAAATATATCTCTTGGTGTGATTTTTATGTGGTGGTAACTCTTACTGGCTCTTGCTAACCTCCTGGTGAGCAGAGAGGAGTGGAAGTTCACTGTCAGTCAAGACTGTAACACAAATATCCCTCATTTAGATCTGTTGATTCACTTGCAGCAAACATTTCCTGTTTGTAAGGGATCCAGTGTGGCTTTGTTTGCTGCAGTGTATTACCTTGAGTGGAAGAAACCAGGGGGTTTGTTTCTAGGGCAAGGAGTCAACCTGTAACTCCTTTTTCAGGTTTCCTTGGGGTTTTGTTCATATTTCTGGAAGTTTTGAATTGCAGTTGATACTTCAGCTGATTCTAGTAACTCTACTGTAAGAGCAGATAGACTCTGATACTGTTAATAAAATGATTATGTATATAAAAAATATACATTAAGACCTTATTTCTTCCAAAGTCAAAAGCCTGAGGGTAGAATTGGCAAAATGAACTTTGCTGTTGACTTCCAAATCCTTTGGAAGAAGAGCATATAGTTCAGAATCTTACAGCATCTGAACTGCAGATGGAGGAACTCAAAGAGTTAACCTTCTAGACTTTATTTTAGAGAAGCTAGAGAGATGTTATTCCTTTCTTGGCAGAGGCATTTATGGCTAATGAGATTTCATTCAATCACTCAGTCATTATGTGTGTTACAGGTACTTCTCAGTTGGGCTGGTGGGAGGTGAAAGCTGGAATTGTTTGTTACCGTAGCACCAAATTTGGAAGGTCCCTGTGCCCTGGCAGAGGTAAAATGATAGAGAGCATCTCCTGTCTTTGTGCCAGATAAAACTCCAGAAACTATGTCATATATTAAAAATAACAAATTACATGTCAGAACTACAGGTAAGGTGATTTAATAGCCTCCTTCCTCTCTCCCCCTCCTCACCACACCCATCTTTTGCATAGTTTGGATACATGTAGTAGATATAACTTGTTCCATTTTCCAAGGCATATCATCCCAACGTTTTTCTGCTGAAACTGGAGATTTGGGGTCCTTTGCAAGTTTGCAAAGCTGTTGACCTCTGTGTAATGTTGCTTAGCATGAAATAAATCCTTCCAGCCTGTGTTCTGCCTGTGGAGAGTTTGTATTATCTGGAGAAAAATCCTGTGCATGGAGAGTGGTCCTCCAGCTTCTCAGATTTGTGACAGAATAAGCTTTTCTCTCTGGAAACAATGGAAAATTTATTGTGCTGTAGGTGCCTGAATTTTTGGGAAATTCTGCTTTGGTGTTACTTCCTTTTTTCTTATCACCATTAGCAAACTGTGGGATTCAGCCAGTGTCACGGCAGCAGTATGGAAGGAGTATTAAAATAACGTAGCTATTTCAAGGATATTGGCTTTGTTATTTGTCAGTTTTGCCTAAATAACCAAAGTTTGGCTTGCATAGTCTACAGCTGAGAGGTATTACGGAACACAATGGGATGAGGAGATGGTAATGAGGAACAGTGTGTTGTTCTTGGGGCTTTAGGAGAGATGAGAGGAAAATGGAGAGCAGGTGGAAGGAAAACTAGATTTATTCACCTTTGCGAGTTTGAATTTGCAGCCCCAGAACTTCAAGACGTATGAACCCCTCAGTGTATAAAAAGGGTACCAGAGAAGGAAAGAGGGACATCACAAATGGAGGTGTTGATGGAATGGCTGGAAAGAGCAGCAAGGAGGAGAGAGGATGCTCAGCCCACCGGGGATGGAAGAGGAGGGAGCGGTGGGTGAGTTGCGTGCGAGGAGAGCGGGGAGGAAAAGACAAGACAGATGACAAGGGGGGAAATGGGGCAAGGAGGACGTTCCCGGTGGCTTTCAGGGGAGTCCGTTCCGAGGCGAAGAGACAGGAGATGAATTTCAGCAATCCAGAAAAGCTACAGGAATCCTGCAGGTTGGGACGTGCTGCCAGAGGAATGCTCTGCAGTTCTGCTCTTCACGTTACTGCAGCCTGACAAATTACAACTCTATTCCCTGACCTGCAGCATCCACTCCTGAAAATACATCTCTGATCTCTTCTTATGGTGTGTGACATTGGCAAACAGAGCAAACAGTTTCATCTCTGAGAGGGAAATGATGTCCCCTCGTGCTCTGTGAAGCAGCCTGAGAAAGTTGATGGATCAGATTATTGATCTACTTTTATTTGGATAGCATATTATCAGTGAAAGCTCTTCAGCTTTCAAACAGTCTCTTCATGTTGAATCTGTTTGCTGTTTTAGTTGCTACTGTAGCTCACCTTGTCTGGAGTTTGTAGGATAATGTTTTCCTGTTGAGAGCAAGTGAGAAGGGAATAGAAACAAGCACGAGGAAAAGAGGGTCTGTATCAGAATGTTCACTTGGTGTTTGGGAGAATTGGTCCCCCTACACTTGCTTTCTATTTGGTCATATTTAGGAAAGTAATCTAAAATATTTGAGAATTGACAAGAGCTGTATTCTAAGCCCTGACTAGCATTTTGATTTCATGTTCCTTTCTTTTTTTTTTTTTGTTCCCATTTTATACCACTTTGAAGGTTAGTTGAGCAGGGGTGGCACTGAGGAAGAGATTTCTTAATTATGGAGTTGAGGGTCTTTGAATTAAGCAAATGCATGTTTTGCATTATCTTACTTTACTGGGTGATGGTCTCTGCTGCTTTGGGTAGAGCTTTTTTGGTGCCATGAAAATACTGTGCATTTGGAGATGTAATTTAACATCTTGGTGTGGCCATCAGTGCCTCCAAGGAAACCCTAATTCATTATTCTGCCAAGAGAGAAAGGTTAAAGCTTGCTTGCACTCTCATGCTCTCGTTCTTTCTCTCTGAAGGCTTCATGGGGGGATGCCCTTTGTTGAGTACTTAACACATTCACTGAACCAGTCCCATTTATATTCTGAGCAAGATCTTTAATTTCATCCCTGACGTGTAAAAAAAGTCTTGGGTTTGGGGGGGGGTGTGTGGAAAAAAGATGAGAATTTTCCTTTTTTAGGCTTTCTGAAAAGAAAGGGAAAAATCAGTAGAGGCTAAAATTAAAGAATAGTTACTCATGGCTGGTAAAGTTGGACTAAGCAGATACTGCAGTTGCTTGGTTGATTAAACTTTGATAGAATTTTACTAAGAGGCTGAACATGTAGTTCTGTATCTGTTCAACTGTAGTTTGCAGGGAGTCTTTAATAATTAAAATGGGAGTGTATTCCCAGTGTACAGCAGGCACTGTTTTATCCCTTCCCTTTTGATGGGCTTGTGCCTGTGCTGCCCAAGAGGTGGTAAAACAGCCTCAGGAATTAATTCCATATTTAGACAGTTTTCCTTTGCAAACCAAGAGTCACATAATCAAGGGTAATCAATAGCTTAGTTTTCACTCAGGGTAATCAATAGTTTAGTTCTGGTTGTGTAGTACATTCCAATCAATTCTGGCGAGCATCGCTCGGTGAATCCATCTGATGATGGGCTTTGGTTAACAGGACAATACTGTTTGAAACAGCTTTCCTTGGGTGCTACATTATCCTTTCAGTTGTGCTCTAACTATAACAACTTAACTCTGTCAATTTGAGGATGGAGAGTTAAAGTGTGGGTGGTTCTCCTCTACTTTTTGCTTAACAATGTAGCCTTGCATTTCACTGTTGGGAGTGATGTGTGCTGCAGCTTTCATATACAAGAAAATTAAGTATCCCTGTTTGGTTATATTTTATCCATTTAATCGGGTTTTTTTTAAAGTGTATTCTGCTTTTCTCCTTAGAAGCAGCTTTAAACTGAATTATGTACAGGAATAGTAAGTTTGAGGAACTAGGAAGGTCTGCCAACAGGTTAAGTTAGAGCTCATCTGTGAATTTACAGGGATTTAGAGAAAACAGGGAGCATGGGTTTATGCAGGAGGTGGTTTGTCTGTATAAATAGCCTTGCAAAGGTCACACGAAATCAGATGTTAAGGCTGATGCCAGATTTTTGACAGAGCATGGCAGGAGCAGTGCAGGGGTTGAGTTTAACTTTTACTGCTTGGAATTACTTCTTCAGGGCTATTATGTGGGAGAAATTCTCAGTACCCAAAAACATTGTGCATCTGACAGTCACATGACTTTAAAAAAACCCCTTAATCTTGTATCTTTATGAGCAATATCTAGAGCATAACTAACAGAAACTGAGGTGGGGAGTTTGTTTTAAGCTTAGTTTTTCTGGTTCTTTTCTGTGTGTGGCTGTTTGCTCTTTGTCACTGGGAACAGAGGCACTTCTGTCCCCTGCTCTGTCCAACTGCCCTGTTGTAGTTTACAGGAGGGACACTTCAAAACATAGTAAAACCACCCTGTTAAAATGATCTAATGAATTTAAGGAATGGTATTTAAAGTACATTGTTTACCTTGAGCTGGTGCTCTCAACTATGGCCAATTTTGTGAGATTCAGGTATACAATATCCTTTTAAAGAAGAACCACTGAGTTCTTGGTGTGTAACTTGGTGCATCTCTCAGAGGTGAGCTTTTTTCCTTGTCTGTATTTCTCTTATTTAATCTGTAGCATCCTTTGATAAGGCAGTAGTGATATATCCATCTGTTATAACTCTTGGACTTGTTGACCCATTTCAGTCAAACTTTGCAGAGGAATGGATATTAAAATATTTTTAAATTTCTGCACATTTTCAGAAGAAGAGTGAGGAAATCAGAGGGGTTGCAAACAGTGCCTTCTTTCGTGCTAAAGGGAAGATGTAGCTGTCCCATACTCTGTTTGGCAACGATGACTTGAATCCTTTGGGAAAAAGCAACTGTGTGTATCTTCTGGGGACATTTCAGAGGAGCCAGTCAGGGACAGTGAAGGGTGGGTTTCTGTTAAAAGCCTGATAAAAATGGCAGGGCAAACAAACACTTAAAAACCAGGCCAGGGGAGAATTTGGTTCTTGTTGCTGTTTGTGCCTATTTCCCGGTAGCCTTTAAACAAAGATGGTTTTGTTCCTGACCGTATAAATTCCTTAAATGTGCATTGGCAGCTCTTACTCTTAGGTTTTATCCTGAATTCATTATCCTGGTTCATTAGAGCTCAAATGTGAGGTGTGCCTTTCACTGTAACACTTCTAGGGCTCCCTGGAGACATCAGGTGTAGCACAAGTGATACACGGGAGAACTTCCCTGAGCTTCCATTTGGCTGGAAGCCTGGCAAGTGCCAAAGTCTAAGGGATTCAAACCCTTGTTTGATACTGGTGTAACCCATAAAAAAAAAATTCCCCCATCAAGTCAGAGCATAGCTGATTTTGAAGTCATTACCAGCCTGCATGAGCTGTTGACTTGGCTGTTAATGGAGATTCTTGATCCAAGTCTGGCATCCAAAGTTGATAACTCCTGCAAAACACCACTCTCAGCCATTTTACCAGATCAGTGCTGGGACTTGTCCTATAAGAAAGTTCAGATTTTTGACTGAAAAAGTGGTCAGGCACTGGAATAAGTTGCCCAGGGAGGTGGTAGAGTTCCAGTCTCTGGAAGTGTTCAGGAGGAGTCTGCATGTAGCTCTTGGGGACATGGTTTAGGGGTGATTATGTTGGGTTGACAGTTGGACCAGATGATCTTGAAGGTCTCTTCCAGCCTTGATGGTGCTGTGATTCTGAGTGCTAACAGGCTGTGAGTTTTGTTGTTACTGTTATACTGTTTTTATCATTTAATTCTTCTCAGATGAGATAATTCCCATCTAAAAGCTTTGGCAACACAGTATACTAAGTTTCAAATATTATCATAATGGAAAAAGATCATGCTAGAAATATTAGTACTCAGTTGTATACATTTAATGAAATTGTTATTCAAAGCTTTTATATCCAAAACAGTAACAGTGGTTTGTGTTGATGTTGCATGCTATGATCTTAACTTTTGGGGTGATAACAAAGCACAAAATCTGGCTCCTCCTGCAATCCTGTGCCCTTGAAGGAGTCACTTAGTTAAATTCCTTAATATTTTTGCAGCTGTGGTTGTGGTTTATTAACTGATGCTGCCTTGAAGAACAGCCTGTGTCTGCAGCAAAGTTTTCATTACTCATCTGTCAATACTTGCAGAGTAAAACAAATGGGTCTGGGTAGAGATTTCTGCTCTTCAGTGTAAAGAGTTCCTTTTCCTCCATCCCTGCCATTTTACCCAAGGAGAGAGCAGGGAATACTTTTCATACAGTGCATGTTGTACTGCATTGGATAGAAAGGTCTGGCCTCTTTTGTCTGTCAGGATTATTTTAAGCTATGATGTTTAGATAATATTAAATGAACTAGAGGGAATTAAAAACATCTCTCTTTCCCAAAATATTCTCACTTGTGCAGCTGTAAAATGCCCTTTGTCCTGATTCATACCAGCTGAAGAATCTCCAGAATTTCTCTTTTGCGGTTGGTAAAATATGATTTTTGGCCATTTCAACAACTTGTTTGCCATGAGAAATCCAGGTGAGATTGGTTTGGTTTTGTTTTAACATAGACCTCAAACTTGAAAATTAGATAAACCCAACTATTATGTTGCTGTGTTTACTGATGCAAACTGCAAGTTTTGCAGTATTTGCCTTGGCCTCTGGGTGAAATGCAGGAGGCAGCTTATCTGCCTGGATTTTTGTGGGGTTTTTTTTGCATGGCAATTGCAAATGAAGGGCACATCTTAATTTTGAAGGCCCTGCAGAGCAGGGATGTGTTCTCTGGGAAATGGAGATGCACATGAATTTCGTGCTGGTACATGGCACGGGCGAGTGAAGGGAAGGAACTGGAGGATCTGCTTTCACGGGGGTTGAGCAGTGGGTATGAAATGCTTTGCTGTCACAGGGTAGAGCTGTAGCAAAAGGATGAACTATAATAAGTTGGGGAGAAGCATCTGCAGAATGCAGGGATCTGACTCACTTGACCACATGGTTCTCTTGAGCTTCACACTTGACTGTGACAAATACAGAATAGCAGCCGGGCTAGCGAGCAAGTGTGCTGGTGAGCCGAAGGCCTGTGCTGGCCTCTGTTATTTTCTGGAGTTCTTGCCTCCTTTTCCTGTTGTGCAGCCTGGTTTTGCTTACTTTTTATCCTACTCCAGTAGATCCTGGTGGTGCAAAACCTCAGGCAGCAGTTCCCTGTGCATGAAGATGTAAAGAACTAAGGCCCAGCCCAAGTAAAAGTGACTCGTAACGTGAAGCCTGGCTTTGAGCCTCTGTACCTTGGCACACGATGTGTTGGCTGGTAAATTGGTGCCAGTTTCCTTAACACATGGAGCTGCCATCAGATGTATTTTGAGTTCTGTCCTGTGGGAGATGTTCTGAGAGTGGAAGGAACCAGAACCTCTGCCAGACTGAGCTCTTGACCAGCTGCAAGCGTGAGGACCTAGTTTGGAGATAAAAACTGATTAGTGGATAATTCCCCCTGGAATGAATAATCTCAGCCTTAAAAGATGAGTTGCAGATGGTTTTGGATGAGAGAGGGGTCAGGTTTAAAATGTCATTCTTTCAGTAACCTGAATCTACTGACCTTAGGTGACACTGCAGAGATCATTTCAGCCAAGTAAGAACGAAAGGAGAGGCTCACCCGTGGTGTGCAGCCAGTGCTTCCTGCATTGCTCTGACCCCGAGCCCCCAGTGTCATATTTATGTAGTGGTTTGAAAGGTCCTCCACTCCCCAAGGCCAAGGAAAGCTTCCAAAATACCAGGAGAGCTGTAGTAAACTCCCCCAGTGAGAAGGATTAGTATCTGTCATGACTTCTTGAACTATTTTCATGTTGGTTATGCCTCTACTGATTTTTCACCTTTGCACAGGTAACACTGCATGTGTGTTTGCCTGTCTTTGACTGGAAAGCCTGCAGAAAACAAAACTGAAAGCTAAAATGAGGTTAAGGACTATATAAGCAAGCTGTGTCAATAAAGACCATCATTTTGTGTAGCTGTGCAGCTTTTCAAATTACTCCAGCGAGACTCTCCTTACAAATGCTTTTGTATTTTGTCTGTTGACTCATCCATCTCAACACTCACAGTAACATTTCAGTACTGTCTTATAAAGCCTGTGATTGAAACAAGGCTGTTCTCAGGCTGGTTCATCAACAGATGCAATTAATACAATGATGTTTGTTTTGACACCCTGTCTCACTGGCAGCATTGTAAGCAGCATTGCTGTGCTTCACTGTGGTTGAGGACTCAGTGTGCAGGCAGATCACTCAATATTTGTATTCAGCTTAAAGTCAACACTGAAAGAGTTTCAGACCTCTCCTTGGCTGGCAAACAGGCTCACTGGCACTACAAGTGATGTTAACAAAAAGGGCAAATCATAATCTGCAGCACTTCTAATTTATTTACAGTTTTATAAAATTTCACTCTGCTAGAGAGCACCAGAAGCATAAAAGGAAAGCTCAGAGGGATTTTCTTCTTGTTCAAGTCTGGGAAGGTGGTGAAGGAAATACGATTTGGGCTCAGATATTTATTCTTTTAGTAGAACAATGTCAGTCCCAGACCAGTGCTTCTCAGATGTGTTTTACCCTGGGAACTTGTGTAAAACGTCTTCCTTTTCAGCTTTTTCATTTTTAGCTGTATAGAGGGTGTAACCATTGTTTAAGGGAGTGTCTGTGGCGTGGAGCCAGTTGGTATCTAAACCCTATCACGAATTGTTTTAAAGAGAGTATGATTTTCTGTACTGAGATATATTGATGGCTTTTTTTCAGGGCAGGAAGTACCTGCTGACTCCAGCAGTTGCCAGAGCAGCTGTTCATTATGAGTAAGTCATAGGAAAAACCTTGTGAAAGCCTTGATATCAGTAGGAAGCAGCGCGGGCTTAAATGATCAGTACCAAAGTCTAGTTAAGCTGTATCAAGAACTGCTGTCATATTTTCACTTGCTTAGAAGTTTATATTGGGGGAAAAAATTCCTGGTCCTTGGGGTATCAAAGTCTGTAGGATAGTTTACAGAGAGGTATTTAACTTCAGGCTAGTTAATATTTGTAAAGGCTTGTCTGGACACTCCCCAAACTCTTGCTCCAGGGTACAAATTTAATTGATTTATTCCATGTTGAGGTCATGTAGCAGTTTCTGTGAGTAGACATCTCCACTGAATCCACGGCTTTGAGCATTCCCAGGCATTAGAGCACCCCTGTCACTTAGACTGGGCTTCTACCAGGACCTGGAAATGCAGTCAACTCCCTGTCCTGAGCTTCCCAATGAGCAAATTGGGACTTTTTTTTTTTTTTCAATCTATCTCTGGTTTTAATCACAGAGCTGAATTCTGAGGAGATTATATATAGAATTCCATAGCTTTCCACCAAAAAGTTTGCTTTGAATTTAACAGACATTTTGGTGAATTTCTGTAGTTGACATTTTCTGGAAAAATAAATTATTGTTTTGGCCCAAACCCCTCTGATCGGTGCCAGCTGAGCAGCAGGGGAGGCCCTGGGCTCCCATGGGCTCATCCAGGGAATGTATGGGAGGCTGCAGCAGCACTGCTGACCTTTGGCTCACAGAAAAAACAGTGAGCAAGGAGTACAGTGCTCCAGATGTGAACCTGTCTGGAAGCTGAGTATGCAGAGATAAGCTGCTGATGGGGAAAACTCATTCCCCTATAACTGCTGTATCGTACAAGTGAACCCAGTGTCATAGCTCAGCTTCTGAGATACTTCCAGCCCAAGTTCAGTTACTTCCCAAGTTCTGCATTTGAGCTCTGAGCTTGAATTGCTTTTTGTTTTGTGTTGTTCCTTGTTGTCTTTGATACCAGGATATGATTTCTTCTTTGTCACCTCTCACTGCCCTTTGTTTCTCTTAGTTTGCAGGGTTTTTTTTGATGTGTACACTCATGTTGCTTGTAGAGCATCCTGCCTGTGTCACAAGGTTTTGATTCAGCAGGGTTGTCCTGGAGATGAAAGGGATGTGCCAGCAAGTAGTGGAATGTATGTCACAGCAGAGGAACATCCACACACATCTTGCACAAGCAGTAGAGCTTCTCTTGCTGCTCAGTGTGGTTCTGGGGTCGTGGCTCATGAGGGTGGTGCCAGTAGGAAATATGGGATGTTCTAGCTTATTTTGAGAACAAGATTCCATTTTCCTTGAGGCAATAATTTCATGAATCAAGAAGGAAAATGTGTAAAAAAATGTATTTTTCTAGAGCTTTACATTTTTGGAGCAGTGTGCAAACATTTCTTCTGTACTTCTGACTTCATGATGGGTGGTGGTGGAAAGTGCTGCTTGTAGTGAGGTGAAAACAGCGAGTACAACTTCTGCCCTCCTTTCATTCCCTGGCATGGTTTAACTTGCTACTTTGGTCAGATGATCTCTACTTCTCCCTAATCTCCTGTGGGCTTTTCAGTGGTTGCTAGAGCTGTGAACCCTGTGAGTGGGTTGCTAGTTCATGTTTTTAAGGATCTCATTAGGTAGTGAGAGTGGAAGTAATGCTGTGTAGTGGTGACATCTCTCCGTGTGGGAAGATGCAGGTAAATATTGTGTGCACAGACCATGCCACCTAGAGGAGCAGAGCGGGCTGGCAAGGCTGGAGCCATGGTTTGCTGGCAAAATTTCAGTGTCTGTGCAAATGGCAGTGTTGAGACCCTTTCCCAGCAGTGCCCTTTGTGGCCTTGCCTCCGGTCCTTCACCAAGTCCAGTGTGACAAGGTCCATTCACAGGCAGCTCTCCCATCAACTCATCTCAACAAACATTTCTCAGCTTTTGACACGAGACTGCTGTTCATGATTTAGCCTCCTGGTTATGTTGATCCTAGTCTTTCCCAGAGGCTCAACAGCCTGGAATTAAGATGTGGATCTCACCTCATATTCTCTGGAAATTGGGGTGAGGAATCTAGTGCAAGGTATGATTTGATGGGATAACGCTCTCCGGGCTCTGTGCTTTTTTTTTGGCTTGTATGTTGCAATTTCTTTTGTGGGAGACTATTAAATTTCCCAGAAGATTATCCTAATTTCCAGAGTCTCGAAGTCTGAATTGTAATTAAGCACTTAATTTGATGAGGGTTTTTAGATGTCTTGCTAGTCTACTGGCAGCTCGGGGAAATGCTTCCATCTTCAGCCCAGCTTCCCTTGCTTAGGTTCAAGCTCAGAAATCTGGGATATATTTAGAACTGGCAGAACTGCCAGCCAGGCCTCAGAAAATTGCTCCAAATCTCTGCTTTCCGAGTAAGTTGAAGCCAAATTCAAAAGAAGTGTGGGTTTTCTGAAGAAGTTGAAGTTAGGGTGTTGACAATTTGTCACCAACAAATGGGCAGTGGGGGAATTTTAATAATACATTTTATTGCTTCCAATTGCATTGAGTTCCCCATTGCCACAAATGACAGCAATCAGGGTATCCAACAGGGAAGCAATTACTTTATTTCTTGATCATCCAGTCAGTCAGGGAGTTGTCTTGTGGGATAAGGAATTGGCTTGACCAAGGGACATCACTGCTTTGGGACAGAGATTTCTTTTTGACCCACATTAGTGTAATATGTGGTGCAATAAGGTCTTGACCAATAACTTGGTCTCCTAGGATTTAATACACAAATAATAATGACTGGGTAGAGGTTTTTTTTCTTTTGTGCTGTTTGAGGTTAGAGCTTCTAGTTGCCTCTGGTTAAGTTTGTATCTTCTGCTAAAGTTTCTCTCTGCTGTTTAAGTAAAACATCTTTTTTTTCCCTGCTCCCTTGTGTTTATGCTTAAAACCTCAGCAACAGTCTTGTAGAATGTATTCTTGGGTGCCTTTGAGTTGACCCTCATGTATTTTCATCGAGACAGGAGGATGGCCATCCCATTTCCTTCTATTCTCCGTTTAAATTTTCCTGTTACAGGAATACTAAAAAAAAAAAAAAAAAAAATTTTTAAAAAATTGAATTGCAGTTAGTCATATGTTAAAACAACCAGACTAAAGCCAGCAGGAAGAGCATCCTCTCAGTGTCAGTGTCCTGCCCGTGGCAGGGGGTTGGAATGAGATGATCTTTAAGGTCCCTTCCAACCCAAACCATTCCATGGTTCTGTGCCCACGTTGGCTGTGGTTGGATCTCTTGGCTGCCCCCCTGTCTCTCTCCTTAACACATCCCCCTTTTTGCTGATAACTTTCTGGCCTCCAGGCTACTGACAGCTGTTGTCCACTTGCTGCTAATTAAGAAAGCAGCATGAGCGATGGGAATGTGGATTGGAGAGATTGAACCCCCCTCTGCAGCAAAGCGTTTCAACCTGATTAAAAAGAGTCTGACTGACGACTGAGCGGCCTCTTTTTCCCCTCCTGTCTGGAGCCTCTCTGCAGTAGCCTGTTTGCCCTCAGAACTCCCATGTTAGGTGCTGTGCCTCTGTATTTTTTAGATCCTGTAACAATAACCAGTGTCAGAATGGATTTGCCGTTGAAAAGATGGGCACGTGTGAAATTTGAGCCCCTCTGTAAAGCCACGTCTTTAGCATGCAAAGCGTTGTGTACATCTGTGCTCTTGCCCAGAAATTCAAATGCAGATCGTATTTTTTAAATAAAGTGACACATGCTATGTTGAAAATTTAGAATTAGCTGTAAGAATCAGGATTGTTATGAATTAGCAGCGCTTAAGTGGATGGACTGATGGTTTCAAAGGTTTTCCTTCTTTAAGTGTTTTTCTTTGTTTGCTTTGTCTCCTTGTTTTGGTTTTCCTTGTTTTGCATCAGGTCCCAGTGGGTGACCTTTTGTGTGGTACAGTAACACTGTCATTTTTATGATCCAGCAAGAGAATGGGCTCGAACTCTGCAATTCCCTTTCTGGCCTGTGCTTCTGTGGAGGTAAAATGATAGACTGAAGTTAATATAATACAAGATTGTTGTGTTAATACACAACCAGAAGGTCTGAATTCAAGTAAGAGTTGTGGTAATTTGGCAGAGGAAGCCTCCTCCTGTAACACTGATGCTTTCTGGAGCTCTTTACCCCCAGGAATATTATAACTCTCTGTATTTCAGATTAAATCTCCAAAATTCAATCTGAATTCTTATCTGCAATAAGTGGGCTCTCTATAGCCCCTAGTGTGCTCTGAACTCCATGTTATTTGCTCTTATTTCTGGAATATGATTTCTCTTCTTCCTGTTGTGATTTTTCTCCTCTTGGGCTGTTACCTTTTACCCTGGAGGTGATTATTTTTTGGTGTTTTTCAGAACTTGTCATTAAAAGCACTATGTGTGTATATAGGAGTAAAATGTTTATTAAATTAAATAAAAAAAATCACTGCCAGCCTTGGCTCCTTAGGTGTGTGAAAATCCTTTAATAGACCATGTCTACCATTACAACCAAGTATAATAGAGCAGTAGGAACATGTCTGAGGACAGGACATATTTTGACAGTGTTTATTGGTGTTCACCTTGATGACTTTCTGAAAGAAACCTTGGAGCATTTGACTTCAGCTTTTGTGATAAAGAAGTATTGTGTTTGTTTGAAGTTGGAACAAGAGCTGCTTTCCCAGTGTTATCATATATTCATTTGGACATGTATAATACTAAAATGGTAGGAAATGCAAAGCGTAGTGTGCTCCTAATGAGCTGAACTGGGCAGACTCTTTGGGGCCTGGGTGGTTCAGGGTGTGAAAGTGCTCTAATCTCCTTGGGCAGCTTTTTGTTTTCACATGAAGAGAGCAGATGCTGACACGGTGCAAATAGAAGAGAAATCCTATCACTGGATTGGCCCTGAATCCCCAAGCTGTAGTTTGTAAACACAGTGATTTATGGGTATGATAGATGAAAACAGCGTTTCTTCTTTTTCCCCCAAGCAAAATATTATTTCCAAATAGATCATCTCATTATTGGACTCTGGTTTGGCTAGTATTTTTGTAAAATAAACCTAGTAGACTTAATGTTAGAAAATTAATGGGTTGATTTCTCTACTACTGAGGATTTATGGAGGCTCCAAATCCCTGTCTGTCTTGCTGTGGGAGGTAATTAAGAATATGAGGGAGCGGTTTCTTGGTTTGAAATGTTGAAAGTGACTGTAAGTGTTTGTACTGTTAAGTCTGGGAGCTTGTTGGGGATGGTGAGATTGGTTATGCTGGGTCATTTGCTGGGAAGATTGGTCATTTCTTTCACAGTAACCTGCTTATTGCTTGGACAGCTTTGCCCAAACTGTTTATTATGTGCTGCCTGTGACTGGCAGCCTGTTTCAAGCCCATTATAGGAATATTATGTGGCTTCAGGATCACAGTCCATTTGTCCTTTAAAGACACTCATAGTGACATTGAGTTGAGCTGCTGTCAACCAGGTAGGTCCTCTGCCAATGCTGACATGTTTTTGCATCTGCTCTGCATTTTCGTGTGACTGAAGTGTCCTTTGAATCCCCACCCCTTTCCCATTTGTGCCACGAATTTCTGGCTCTGTAAAATGAAAAACCATCACACAGTCATTTTGGAGGCGCAGAGATGGCAGTTTTCACATTAAAGGGGCAAAAAAACCATTCTGCAAATCCCTGTGAAAAAACCAGCTGCCTGTTTGGTGCTAGGTCAGGCTTTGTTTGGACTATTGTTTAGATGTAAGCCTAGAGCTTTGCTGTTAGGCCCTGGAGCTGACTTCCCTTCCACTGGGTTCCTGAATGACAAAGTATTTTAGCAGAGTTGGCACCTCTTTGTTGGGTTGTTTTGCAAATGCAGTCCCAGTTCTTAACAGGAGAGGACAAAACAGGCGTTTCTGCTTTACTGTGGAAAATGTTTGGGTTATGTTGTCCTGATTCCTCACAGTACCACAAGAGCATCATTTAAATAAAAAATGACAATTTCTACAAGAAAAATCTCTTCCTTTGAGGTTTGTTATCTACTTTGGTTCAACAAAGCTAGACTTTAACTTTTTATCTTTGAGAAACAACTTTCCATATATATGAGAATTGTCCCTAAATGTTACCCTTTTGCCTTCTAATTGGCTAAATACATTTTGCAAGTGGACAGTCATATACCAAAGTAAAACTGCATAGACACTAATATGTGTGTGTGTTTCTAGCCTTCATCTTTTGAATTTGAATTAACTTTCCTGGGTAGAAAAGTCCTCTCATTATAAAGTCTGAGCTATAAGATTCTTGTGGCTTTGAATGTTGCCCATTTTATCCTGATAAATTCTGGTGTGTTACAGTTTCAAGTGATCTCTCTAAAAGTATAGCTTTGTACATCTGCCAGAAAACCAGCTCAGCTCTTCACCCACTCTGTTCTCTGCCAACAAATCATAAATTAACTTGACTGTATTGAAGTATTTTCTGTATTTTCTTTCAATTCTCTTTTAGAAGTGATTTGAATGCCTGTTGAAAATGTCTTCTGTGAGGGGCATCTTTCAGAGTTCCCATATGAGTGGGCTCAGTTTCATAATTATGTGACTGCTATATATAGTGTTGTTTTTTAATCAAATGGCAGCAATCAAGCCGTTATGGGTGTTTTGTACCTATGACTTGTGTGTAATATCAGGATAGACATGAAAATGGTACTGGTTAAAGTCATGTGGCCTGTAGAAGCCTTTTGCAGAGGGACTCAGGAGTTTCAACACATTTTAACGAAGCAGCTTTTCCCAAATCAAATGTCTTTTCCAAGATTTGTTTGAGACATCTTCCAGTTTTGCACGCTTTGCAACAGATACATAACTGCCTCTCAGGTTAATGAGGAATAAGGGCACATTCAGTGTATTCAGACTTCTGACTGCAGAGTTGCCAAAAATGAAGCAGGAGAGCTGTCTTCCATCTGTCATTCTTCTACAGAAATCAGCTGTTTAGAAGTAGATGTAGCTGAGAGTTTATTTGCTGAGCTTCAGAGCTCACGAGCACACAGAGGAGAAAAGAGGCAAAACTTACGTGTTTGTCTGGGGAGGGAGGCAAAGTGAGTTTGCTGTGTAAATTTGTAAACAGGGTAGAAAGGAAAGGGAAGTTTCCCGTGTGCTAAAATAAATGAAGTCCAAGCACAGACTGGAAATCTTGTGAAGCCGTTCAGGGCGTTGTGGGAGAGTTGCCCCTGTGGGGAGCAGACGTTTTCTGAGGTCCTGCAGTCAATGGCTGGAGTGTTCAACTCCCCTCAGCCCCCTCCAAAACACACAGTTATTTCTGCTGAGCAACACCACCATAATCTCTTAGGCATATGTATTTTTTAGCTCATGTGATCTTAGATAGCCATTAAAAAGTGATGCTTTCTAACTATGCTTCCACAAAGCCTAGTACTAGATGCTTCTTATACTGCAAAGTGGTCATAATAAACATGGATGATATGTACAAAGTCAGTTCTGTGTTTTCAGCATTGTAGGCAGTGGTTTATTAGTTGAAAGATGGTTTGTAGTGTTTCTTGTTGCTTTACTGCAGTGTAATTTTTTTTTTTTTACTCTTTGGCTGGATCCAGCTGAAAAACTCAAAATACAGCCAGGGTGAAACTTGTGCAGGCAGGTTGTGTGTTGCCAGTTGATAATATTAAACCCAGAAGGTTTAGGAGGTATCTACCCTTCTAGTGACAGCACCACAGGTATTTTTTATAAACATCTCTTTATGTCTTTATGAAATTATTTATTATTTATAGAATCCTGAGGTTCCTTTACCACAGAATCTGGGCACAGGCTTTTAGAACATGCTTTTTTCCTTGGGGTGGATCATGGTCTTTGAATTCATTCATGTGTATCCCTGGCATGTAGGGCTGGGTCATGGGCAAGATCTCACTTTTGAAACTTGATGTTATGCTCTGCATGGGATGGGATATGATCAGGGAATGGGCTGTTGGTAAAACTATCACTGTTAATTCACCAAGATTTATTCTGTGAGAAAAGAATAGTTTCAGCAGGAATTACAGAGGTGCTGAGCTAAGGTTCAGCTTTGGTTTTGGTAAAATCCAACCTCAGCTTAGTTCCCTTACGCTGTCAGGTTGTTGTATATTAGCATTGAAGGTGTTTCTGCTTGACCTTCAGGCCAGCTTCCTGTATGAACAAACTGGAAGCTCATTGAAAAATTGAAACTGGTTCTTAGTAGGGCCCACTTTTGGTAATTTCCATTAAAGATAACAGTAACTGTTAAATACAGATAGCCAGGGTGATACAAGAAAAATGTTGCATGCCAGCAAAGAGTGAAGCACCAAAGAAACCAGGCTCAGGTATCCCCCTGTTAAGTGGGTTTTCAAACTTGTCACTGCATTAGGCTACGTAATATTCTGAAGCAGCTGAGGAATAGCTGCTTTTTCTTCAGCATTAAATTAACAAGTAAAATTCTGGTGGCTGTTTCCACATAACTGAAACTTTAAAATTTTCAGTAGGCTCAGTTGAGTTAGACATGGGATGGATTCCTTCAGACTCCCTTCCTGTTGCTGCTGATGCCTGTACAGCTCTGCTGGGGTTTGCTTCTGTAGAAGTTCAGTCTTCTTGTTTGTTTTAAAGTCAGGATTTGCCAAAAAGACTGCAGGTGTTTGTGGCAGTTTGCCTTTAAACCTCTTGTCCATAGGAGCAATGTAACCAGGAGGTTTTAGTTCAGGCATGAGGAGACAGGATAAAATAGAAAGTTGTCACAAATGATTGTTTACTGCTAAAGTAACTTTTAATGTTTGTGTGCAGTAAAGATAGACGTTCTACTTAGAGTCCCTAAGCTACCTCCTGTTTCCTGCCATGATGGTCTAGGGATGTGCTAATCCTCCAGCTAAGGAAGGGGGAGCTCCCTCCTGGGCTGTTCAGTTCAATTAACATCTCAGTTTCCCCTTGCTGGAGGCACTGATGTTTCAAATTGTGCTTATAGAAGACTAAAATTTCCTACTGCCCGTGGGCAGGCAGTAAAGCTGGTGGTTTGGTTGCAGATCCTATCAGGTATAGAACAGAGTATGGAATCGAGGATATATGGCCTGCAGCTCTTTAACCCTTTGCAAGAGCAGCACAACAATAGTGTAAAAGCAGCTTCTGACCTGATTACATCAGAAATTTCACACCTGCAGTGCTGCTGTATCACTTTGCACACACACTTGTCTGTGTGCATGGAGATAGAGCTCTGGTCCTCTGGGGCAACAGGAGAGCAGTACTTCAAAGCTGAGGGATTTGCATAGCCCTCCTGTGATGCCTTGTTTTACTGAGTAAGCAATATTAGGGAAGTTTACACTGGTATTGCAGTGCCTCTAGGAGATAGTGCTGGCCTGGTTCCTGAAATTCATTGTTCTCTCTCTTGCAGAGATGTGAGCCCCCAGCATGGTGCACTGGAGTTGTGCAGACATGTTTAATCTTACTGAACTGAATATCTGCTTTTCAGCATCTGAGCCCCGAGGACACAGTGCTAGTCAGAACAGTGAGCAGCGAGGCTCCCGCGCGGAGCACTTGCTCATCTCAGAACGTGCCTGGAAAAGAGCTTACATCACACTCTCACCTGGACTGTTGCCCTTGATCTGTGGCACTTGCTAAAGAAGGAAATAAAATTTAGCATGTTTAAGCAAATGCTTTCCATGTTTTGATCTCATTTCTTGTGCTCAGATGAGCGTGGGCGGTGGCTCTTGGGCAGGGTATAAGGTTCCTCCCAAGCCTACTAGAAAAGAGGGGTTAGCTTTGCCATTCAGGCTGACTGTGCAAGGAGTCTGTAATCAGAGGTCAAAAATAAAGATGACTATAATTAGTAATGTCCAAAGCAACTGGAAATTGTGTCAGGCAGATCCGAGCCAGCTTCTCTTTTTTTTTTCCATCGCCTAATGAATGAGAGCTGAGGTTACTCTCCAAGGATGAAAGAGGGCTGAGTTTGTCATTTTTCCCATTCAGAGCTAGTGCTGTGGGGCAGACAAAAAGTCAAGGCTCCATTTGCAACCCTGTTTCTCATCTGTTGAACCTGTAGGCAGGTTGTGAGCAATTAGGCTTTTCCCCAAAGCATCTGAAATAATGTGTTTCTGCTTGGTGTCCTGCCGAGTGGCAGTGACGACATCCCGTCACCTTGGAGATGGATAAACAGCTTCAGCAACATTGGGTTATAATCTTTCAGGTCTGAGTTTCAAAGCTGACAGCCATAGGACTGAAACCCAAGCCTAGCAGAGGTTTTTCAGCATGGAAAGGGTCTAAATGTGCTTGAGAAAATGAGAGGATGGGAGAAGGAGTTTGAGCAGAGCTCAGTGATGAGGGTTTTTGCTTGGCTGTGGCAGGACTGTCAATGAAACAGATGAGCCTTGGCTCACATGCTTCTCATAGCCTGGGGTGACTCAGGTAGAGCACACACATATTTGTGCCTGCAGGGCTTTATTTTTAGGTGTCTGAATCACTGTCATGACCATCTCCTCCAAGAGCCGCCAGACGAGTGGGAATGCCCACGGACCCCATATTAAGTCATGTTTGGTGAACAGAGAAATTCAACAGATTCCCTCCCCACCATTGCATTTCTCTGTTCAGGGCTGTTTGCTGAAGTAATGCATATGTTATGCCTCATAGCTGGATTTATTTTTTTTTTCCATTTAAAATTCAATGTTTATTAACATTCTTGGTGGCTTCCATGTGCAGAGCAGGGTGAGAATGGACCACGGCGTTCATGTTGGTGTTGGAGGCTACTTGAGTCTCTTGTTCTAGTGCTGCTGGCACAGGAGGTGGGAGTTACAAGTCCATGTTATCAGTTCTGTAATCCCATCAGTTCTCTGGGGCTTGCAGGGCTGTGCAAAATCAGTTACTTAAATGGGAAATTACCAGAGACTCACCAGATGCTGCATGAAGGTTTGTGGGTGATTTGGTGAACGTTTCTGCTTGCAAGTTGGTATGGCACCAATCTGCTGGGGCAGCTTTCCTTCTGATAAAACAGAGCAAAAGTCCTTTTCTGCTGCTGCTTATCAATAAATTACAGTATCTTTTTCAAAAAGAAGTCTGAAAGCCAGCTTTGGTGCGCTGGAGGAAGCTGAACTTGGCTAGCAGAGTTTTATTCCCGTAAATCCCTCCTTGTTCAATTAATTGGACCTTTTTGCCATTTATTTTCTTTTTCCCTATAAATCAGTTGGGTGATATTGCTGCAGTTTTCAGCTGCTAAAGGATTCCTGGTTTCTGTGTCTGCATGCAAGGAGATTCTTCTGAAATACTTCAGGTGAAAAGAACTAGGAGGGGACCTGGTCAGCTGCTCTGAACTTGCTACTTGTGCATCTTCTCTTCCTTGCAGTCTGAAGATTTTCTTCCAAATAGGACACTGGAAGGAAGAAGAGCTGTACTACTAATGCACCATAAAATTAAGGTTGTTGACTGACCCAATCCTTTTCACTGCAGTCAGGAGACGTGGCTGAATTGATAAGTTGCCCTCTGTGCTTTCCAATTCCCTTGCAAACACTGCGAGCTCTTTCCACACGAGGTTGCTGCAGCTGGAGATGCTTCATTCATGGTTGCTTAGAAAGAAAAAAAAATCAAAATAAAAATGTGCTGTCTGACAAATAAAAATGTTTTGCTTCCTCTGGAGGCCCCAGAGGGCGGCATAAAAATAATGAAGCCTGTGAGTCAGTGAGCATTGCCTGGCCAGCTGAGAGGGAACTGAGCCTCCCTTCTCCAGAGAAGTTTGTGTGCTGTCACTGCACATCATTAATGCTCACTGGTTTATGCTCATTCACTGTAATGTTGCCAAAAAAGAAAAAGGGCAGTCGGTCTTTCCGCTCCCAAAAGTTGGCTGCTTCCAAGGTGACGTGATGGTGGAGGAAAAGTTTCTTTAGCACTCAAGAAGGATTGTTTGATTCTCGAGCTGCCCTTCCTCCATCGTTTTCCTCTCAAAACCTGGCGGCTCTCCTAGCAATTGGATTCCCTGGAGAGGGACTTGGAGCAGCTTACAAACAACTCCACCTAAGGTACAAAGGTTAGGGTGGGCAAACTTCCTGATTGACACTGGACCCTCCCTTTTTTTTTTTCCCTTTCCGGGTCCCATACCAGGTCTTTTTTTTTTGTTTCTGAATGAATTCTCTTTGCTTCAGTCTCGGGGGGTAGTGGCAAAGTTGAGAAAAGTGAACTCAAGGAGCTGGAAGTGGTGGGTCTGAGGCTTTTGTAGCACCCGTGATGCAGCAGCTGATGTGTTTAAAAGGGATATTTTAATTCTGTTCTGTCACATTCTGTACTCGGGATCCCAGTTCATCCTTTTGGGAACATGCAGCATCGCACAAATGCTGCCTATCAGCATTTTTAGGCTTCTAAACATCCTCAAGACTTCTGGAGAAAGAGGGCGTGAAATGTAGCTGAAGGCTGTTTGCTGTGTAATGTGAGAGCTGAGTGACAGTGCAGGTGTGAAAGGGTGGAGAAGTATCTGGGGTTCTCCTCATCTGTTTCCTTCAACTCTCCTTAAAACTTGGTGCTTTCTCTCTGTCCTTATAGCTCCACAGTGGTGAACTTGAACATTTTGCTGCAAGGCAGACAGAGCTGCCCTCCACCACAGAATTATTAAAAATTAGTTTTACAAGTGCCCTTGCAGTAGGTTTCTGTTGCCCACAGCCCACTGGTGAGCGTCACATTGTGCCTCCTGCACCAGCTGTGCCAACTCTTCTGTGGAGAAACTTGGCTGTTGGGAGAGGCTGTTTGAGTTTCCTGAAAGCTCAAAGGCTTGGATTTCTATCAGTCACTATGATTTAAATGTTTACTTTACAGGAGAGCCCAAAAGCTTTAACCAGGGCACAGGCCCCCAGATCTGTGTACTTACAGGTACGTAGTAGGTACAGGTGGAAGGAAGATGTTGGGAATTGTAGCAATATTCATATAAAATCTTGAAAGCCCTGTGTTTCGTCAGTCTCATGGTAAGCTCTCATGTGCCCATCTGTCTGTCCTGAATCACCTGTTCTCTCGTGTTTCTGAGAGCAGAATTGGGTCTGGAGGAGCCAGAGCCCCAGCCCTGGAGGCTCTCGCCGGGTGCTGCATCGCAGCACAGACAATCCTCAGCGCAAAGGTCGTTTTGAACTCTAGCTCGTTATTTTTGCCTTTTGCTTCAGAACTCTTAAAGTCCCTGTCAGCTAGGGTTTAGCTGAAGCCCTGCAACTTGCCTTTTGTCTTCCCCAAATGATGGAGCTGAGCCCAGGGGAACAAATGCCATTTTAATGGGCATCGTTGTGTAACTCATTACATAAGTCACCGCTGCCTTCAAAGGACTCGTGGCAAAAGTGGCAGGAGCGGTTGATTAAAAATGTGCACAATAGCTTCATTATGGCATGGGGAGAGATGTCTGCTGTTATTTTTAATCTGATAGCTTTTAAATATGTGCATCCAGCAGAGACCCAAATGGCCTTTGAAAAAGGAACCGTTCGTGGAGTAAGATTTTTAGACTCTACTTCGTTCTTTCTAATGAGCCGCAAGAGTCAGGATAAGCTGGAAAATGAACCGTTTTTAAGGTTCTGTCTCCTCTAAAGCTGCAGGTTTTGGTGTGTGAACACACAGAAACTGAGAGAAGATGGAGGGTTTAGTTTTTCAGGTGAAGAAAAGGAAAGGTACTGTATTCTAAAGTTGGTGGTTTTTTAAATTAAGTATATTTTCAATTAGTTATATATGATCCAAGGACTGGACAAGTTGAGCAGTTAAATTGCCCATCCCAGCTGCTGGAGCCTTCCACTGGGCTATGTTATAGTGACAAAAACATGACCAGGAGGTCCAGAAGCAGACAGGGGGTTATTTCCCATCGCTGAGGCCTCCCATGTGCTGGTTACACGTGGCTGGTGAGCGGGACCCAGCAGCTGGAAATTCTGCTGTGACTGAGCTCTGTAAAAGGCTGAACTTTCAGTTTGACTTTAAATAATTTGCTGCTGGGTTAGGTTGATGGAATCCACCAGCCTGCATGTGTTTTGACCCATTTTCTGGCGTTCATTTGAACCCAAGTAGAAAGTGACCATTGGACATGGCAGGGATGGACCTTGTTGGGCTTTGACTTGCCGGCTTTCTCCTAAGCAGTCTAGTTTCTTCGCCCACAAACACATAAGCTGATTTATCTGCCTTCCCTTGTGCCTCTTAATCTACTGTTGTTTAAAGCCTGCAGTTCTTCCCTCCCCAGATTTAGCTTTCTGTTGGCAAACTGGCCGGCAGCACCCAGTGCTGGAGCTGGGGGACAAGGCAGCTCCTGGCTGATCGTGGTCTCCCCGGGGCGCTTGAGGGCTGCTGAAAAAACCCCTCTGACCACACCTGAGAGCAGGGCTGGTTGGAGCAGGCGTGTAGCGTGAGCTGTGTGGTGGTGTGTGTGTGGTCAGACCCCAGACACGTGCTGGCCAAGGGGGGGATGAGCCTGAGAGCCGAGCAGGGCCGTGACTCAACAGCTGGAGCGCGTTCAGGCACGGCGGAGCGGGAGCCTCACTGACAGGGGATGGAATTAGCCGTGAAACGGGTGACGTAGCAAAGCTCCCGGTCAGAAATCGAGAAACCCAAATCCGTAATAAAGTAATTTGGAAGGGATTTTTTTTTTTTCTTTCTTTTCGTGTTGTGTGCTGCAGCCCCGGAGCATCCAGACAGATGAAATACGGAGAGGTGGAAAGTCAGTGGTTCCTTTGAGACAGAAACACTTTGATACAAGGCTTTATTTTTTTTTCCCTCCTTCCAGTTGGAATCACTCCTTCAAGTTTATTACCCAGACTTTTGCCATTTATCTCAAAAGTATTTGGGCACTGCATAGAAGTAAGTACAGAGTACCTTCCTCCTGTGTATCAGAGAAGTTGAGAAGGCTGGTGCTGAGACTCCAGCTAAACACTGCTGGCTATTCATCAATAAGAGACGAGGGTAATACGATAGAATCATTTCCAGCGGGCAGACTCCCAAGCTCAGAACAACCTCAATGCTGCATTAAGGGGTTTGGTTACTGTAGATAGGCAGGAAGGAGCAGAGGGACAGGAGAAGTGGTTTGAGCACTACCATGGCTCTGTTTTCTGATTCTTTCTGTATGTTATCAAATTATTTGATCTGTAAAGGCATGCTGTGCTGTTTGAGGTTTTTAACTGGATAGACACAGGACATTAGATTTGTAAATTAGGATATACTGTAAAGAAAATTACTTTTTCAAAGCAGACCAGTGCTATGGTAACCAGTCTAAGAAGTCTCATCCAGCTGTGCTGTTTGCAAGAGGGTTTCAGGCTTCACCTATAAAAACTTAGGTACCTTAGACCATTGAGCTGGAATACTTTCCTACTTCAGTGTTACTTCTCTTTTATACCACTTCATCCAGACTCATTACAAAGCAAATTCTGTTTATAATGCTTGACTGATGTATCAGCCTGCAAACCATAAAGCCCATTGTGCCGAATAATGTCTGTTGGCATTCACTGAGTGTAACCACAGGAGCTCCACAGCTTGATCCATGCACAGGGGGAGAGGGGCTGCAGTGTGATGGAGATGCTGTACTGGAGTCACTGACTCACCCTCTGCTCTGTTTAGACAAGTTGCTTCACCTCTGTGTCTGCTTCCCATCTGCAGGGTAAGGTTAAGACCTGACTGTTTAAGGATGAGAACGATCTGTTTGTAATGTGCTTGGAACAAGAAAAGCGCTATTTTAAGTGCTAAGTGTAATTGAGTGTGAGAGAATATTGGTTTGTGACTCATTTGTTTAACTGCAAATGCATCAGAAACTTGTGAGCATATGAGAGAGCTGGAAAGTGCTTGGTGTAGATGGAAACCCATGGCAGTAAAAAGCTGCATTAATTTGTGATCTTCAAAGCAGGACTTAGCAGGGTTGTTTAAACAATAACATTTATTACTTTTGCAAATGTCAGCTGGCTTACTTCATTAGTACTATTTTAAGAAGTTCCTATTCTGCTTCTGTCCCTGCTCTGTGGGTCTGTCTTCCATCAGAGTGTGGTGCACAAATGATTTGATGTTTGGTGTGACCGAAGGGTGAGGAGAGTAAAGGGCACTGGTTGGGCTGGTGGTGGTGAAGGGGATCTACTGTCAGCAGAAAAGAAACTTTCTCTGCTGACAAGACATCTTTTGGAAGTTCCTGACCATGCACACACGTTGGTTCAGCCATACGAGTGCTTGCCCCATAGAGGTGGGTAGAGATGTCTGGTGGCAAGGAAAAAAGGAACTGGTGGTCTTCTGAAATCTTTCTCCCTTCCAAATATTGTCCCTACAAGGCGAAGTTATCACCATGGGCAACCACAGGTTTTGTAGGCATTGAGTGTTTTCTTAATGAGACCAGCAGTTTGGATCTCACTGCAGCCCGGTGGAGGAGCCAGACACAATTTGTTACTGCTACCATTATTTCCCTGTAGATTAATTATTGTAATTGTTTGCCAGTTCCCAAAAAATTAATTCAGAGCCATGACTCCTCTTGGCAAGCGTGTGTATGCGTGCATGTGTGGAAATTCTCATATGGTGTACGCAATAAATACAAATGATTTTTTGGGGAGGAGTGCAAGAGCGTTATCACAGCAGCCAGGAACTGTTTTCAGTGGTGACCTTCAGCACCCCGTGGAGCCAGAGAGGTTTTAAAGGTTTGGAGATCCCCTCGTGGATGTAAAGCACTGACGTAAATTGTTGCTAAGTTGGGGTGCCAGCTGCTGTAAGTGATTCTTCAGAGGCCAACTGATATGCCTGGATTTATCTGCAGTGACCAAGGTTTTTAGTGCCTCCCTCCTCAGTGAACAAAACAGGACTTGATGACATGAAGAAAACTTTGAAAAACATCTAGTTCTGTAAGTGGAGAACAGGTCTGCAGCCAGACTAGATTAGGATCGGTGCTCATGCAGCTTCTATTCATAGGATCCTGCAAAATTCTGGTCTAGAGGACATACCTAACCAGAGTGTTGGCCCTGATGAATGTGCTCATAGCAGGGTCCTAACACACTACCAGGAAACCAAGTTTAAAGGGAGACAACCCTCACGGGGAGGGAGGCAAGTGCAGGTTCCTTCCCTTGGCTGTGGTTAGGTGGTTTCTGAGTACAGGAGCAGTGTTTGCACTGCCGTGTGGTGTTGGGCTCCTGGGTGCTAGATTTGACTCAGCAGCCCTTGCTGTTTGCAGTCTGCATGCTAACGAGGTGGTGCAGTGCTGCATGCACAGGGCTGTCCTTTTAACTCACTGCAGCCAGTGCAGTGAATTCCCAGATAATCTAAAAGGAAAATGAAACGTACAGCAAAACTGCTCACTTTTCTTGATAATGTAGTTAAAGACAAGTTGGGTAACTTCTGTTGAGTTATCTGGGTCACTAGAGAGCAATTCAGACCTTCATTTATTAAAGTGCTCTTTCCTCAAAATACATTCTAAATTGCTCTCTACAAGGCAGCTTAGTTTTATTTTAGCTTCGTGGCTACAGATAAAAATATATTTCAGCGGTAAGTCTGCATATGGCATGATTGCAAACCTTTGAGACTTCTGCTTTGAGATATCCAAAAAACCATGAAAATGCAATTTTTAAAAGGGCTGAGCAGTTCTGCAGTTAAGCTCCTTGAAGGATGCCCTGGTATCGAAGCGGTTCTTCTGTTCCCCCAGTTTGGGATATTGGAAGTGAAATCCATTGCAACTGACATTTTTGTTCAGATTACCCATGGAGCCACATTCAAAATTGGTGATACCAAGTGGGTGGAGTTCAGCATCCTGGGAAGGGCATTAACTTGGATTGTGTTCTCCTTTCCAGCCACAAGTCCTGGGTAGCAGGCAGAGCCCTGCCTGCACACCCACATGCCAGAGGTCTGTGAACAAGTCACTTCATCCCCTTGACTCAGTTGCTCATCTGCAAAAGAGGGATGATGATTACCTCCTTTGTAAAGTGCTTTGGAATCTGCTGGAGATAAGTGCTTTTAAGAGAGGTTTTTTTCCTCTTCTCTCCAAGGCACAGGGCAGCAGCAATCATGCTGTTCCTGCCTTTGCTCTGCAGCATTTCTTCCTCCAAGGTGAATCAGGAAATGTTGGGGATATTGTGGTTGGAAACATAATAGAGAACCACAATTTATTATTATTTTTTTTTATCCTGTTCCACTCAATAAATTTACATGGTGCAAGTGTCTTCCAGATAATACTGTAACAAAATGTCCCTGGTTTCAACAAATTTACCCCAATCCTGTAACGTGTTTCTGTGTCTTTCTAGATTCCGAGCGTTCTCATCTCTCCTCGTTCACCATGAAGTTGAAGGGCAAGTTTCATTCACCAAAAATAAAGAGAACTCCTTCAAAGAAAGGAAAACAAGCTGACCTGACAGTGAAAACACCAGAGAAGTCAGTGAACAAAGTAAGCCAAGGCCATGTTCTGTCAGTCCTGATGGTTTCTTGCTCTCTGGTACTCATTTTATCATATTCCTGTGCGTGACTTTGCCCTCTGCAGAATTCTGCAGCTCAGGGATCCTCAGGGTTACTTTATGCTTATTTATAAACTGCACTGTGTAATATTAAATCAAGGCATGTTCTTCCCTTTGGAGGGTGTGATGAGACCTCCTTCCATAAGCGTTTAAATATCTTGCTGTGGAACGTGGTGTATGGCCTGACACGTCCTCTCCACATGCACACCCTGTGGGTTAAGCTTCCAGCTTCCAAATAACTGCCTGGTTTTGGGGTGTGATGCATTTGAAAACCCCAAACCCAGGCAAGGAGGTCCTTGAAGATGATCCAAAGATGTGCTCAATCTCTGGTGACATCAGCAGGGAGAGTCAAGCAGATGTGTTCCCGCAGCTGCTGATCCCAGCACAATGTTCCTCAGACCCAGCAAACTTCAGGTCCTCCAAGAGCTGAGGTCACAAACCTGTCAGTGTTTTCTCCTCTCCTGTTGTGACCTGATTATGTAGGCTGGAGGCTCTCTCTGTAGCAATGCTGTTTTCAAGTATAAGTCAAAGCCAAAAGTTAAGAACAATCGAGGTTATTTATGATAATTCATAACATTTCCCAGTTGTTAAAGGTCTCATCCAATGTGCAGTGCCAGACATGCAAACTTTTTTAGATTATCTCTGCTGAGGGTGGTTGTAGTGTTATTGAGAGCAGCCAGCAAGATACAGTTATCTTATGCTGTATGATTTGCTTAACACCCAGAGAGGTTTCTGCAGGGCTTCCTCACCCTATTCTGCACCATCAAGTGGAAGATGATGAGGGTTTTTTTTCCCCCAGACTGTATATTTTCCCCCCAGGAGGCTGTGAATATGCTTTCTAAGGAGCTGAGCACCTTGCATTGCTCACTGTTATTTAAAAAATAAAATAAAAAGTAAATCTGAGAGTACTCCTCGAAGGCTTTTAATTCCAATGATGTTTCAGGATGGTATCTTGAGATATCTTCCTTTAAATTGATATGTGACCACATTCAATACATTAGAAAATTAAGAGCCCTTTTCAAAATGCAATTCTATATCAAATAGATATTAGTGTGTTAATAATAGATGAAGTTTTTGCTTTTCTTTCCTTCCCCTAAAAACTATGCAAGAGGATTTACTAATAAGCCATGCTGGTCATCAAACCCTTTTTTTATGTACAGATTGGGATTTTTTTATTGGAGAACAAAACACTTGCAATAATTTTTATTACTGTACATGATTATTTAAGCTGTATTCCTTTTTATACTGTGAAATATTGTTGATTTCTGGCTCATTCCTTATCTATTTTAATAGCTACTGGCCAACTAATCAATTAGTTGGATGTAGGCAGCTCATTAGCTTTGTGTGGAGGGAGTGGGGAAGAGGATATGCCTGGATTGCTGCCAGGTTTTCTCACTGGAATATAGACATCAGTTGACAAACAGGAGATTTTCTGTCAGAAGGCACACTTGACAAACCAAATATCATCCTTTTCTCCCTCTTAAGTACTTAAGATGCTATTTTCGTGCTCTTGAAGTAGATAATCACTGTAGAGCAGAAATGGCAATACTAAAAATTAATGTAAAATCACTGTGTGTGAGCTGAAGGTTATGCTCAGCCCATGCAAACATCTTCTCCTCTTCCCCTTTATACCTTGATGGGGGCAGCACTGGAGGAGTTTTTTTCAGAGCCTCCTTTGGTCCCCTGGACCCTGTCTTTGATTCTTAAAATAGGGCATAGTTGTGGGTACTGTAGTGTCCTTTAACACTATATGCAGATTTATGACATGTTTTTCACTGCCAAAATGTAGGGGAAAAAGGGATGGTTCCAGCTTTTGTAATTGGGTGTATTCTGTACAGCTCACTGTGACCCTTGCTGGTCATCTGTGTCTCATACATGATGCATTTGCAATGATTATTTAAGGGAAAACTTTGAAAATCATCCAAAAATATCTACATGTGTCAGGCAGGGGAGTGGAGATGCTGTTTTGCCTGAATTTTAAGTTTTTCTCATTTAATGCCCAAAAGGGGAAGGGGTGGCTGCCCCATCCCAGGAAATGTTGAAAGCCAGGTTGGACTGATAGGGCTTGGAGCAACCTGGTCTAGTGGAAGGTGTCCCTGCCCATGGCAAGGGATGGAATGAGATGAGCTTTAAGGTCCCTCCAACCCAAACCATCCTGGCATTTTATGGTTCTATGCACACATATACACACCTACATATGAAACCTTTGGACCTTGGAAGAGGATTCATTAAAAAGTGTTCTTAGGGAATATCATGCAGAGAGCTTGTAGGGAAGCTGATAAAAAAAAAGGGGCCATGTCCCAGGTAGTGTCCAGTGGCTGGACTCACATGCCTTGGTGTGTTTTGAAGGGTTTGTGTTTCCACTTGTCATTCTGAACTCTCAGTCAGGCCCATCCCTCCCATGCACCAGGGGAGTGTTTAAGCTATTAAGTCTCAAGCCTTTCTACAGGAAACAGTTGTTGAATGAAATCCATAAACAGCCACCGGAGCAGGAACTGCAGCCCACATTTTTTCACTTCTATTTGAGAGCTCTGAGTGCTGGGCCGTGGTCAGACTCGCTCGGGGAACACACGGACTCTCTGATCCCTGAAATGTGTGACCATTTCATATGAAGCGCAAAACCTTCAGGGAGAGACTGAACCTCTCCACAGATGAATGGTTGGACTCAATGGTCTTAGAGGTTTGTTTCCAACCTAAATGTTTTTATGGTTCTCTCTCCCGGACTCAGCTGTGCAGTGGTGAGGGCACATGCCTGCAAAATGGGAAATGTCCTTTTTCATATCAGTGAGTTGCTACGGTGCTCCTCAACAAGGGAGTTCAGGGCACTGTGGGCTGCAGATTGAGGTGCCTGGCAAGCAGTATTGTCAAAAAGTGGAAGCAGCAGCAGATTTTGGGCCCTTCCCAGATGAGATGGAAAATGACAGGGTGGTTTGCAGATCTTGGATTGGAACTTAGACTTCTAAAGTTGGAGCTAGATGGAACTTGGGATTCTAATCCTTTTATGCAACTGGCCCCAAATTACTAACCAGTGCTGCCTATAAATTGTTCCTCCTAAAACCTTTTGGGCTGCTGGCCTGATTTTGCAGAAAAGCAGCAGTTTAACAGCTGACAAGAGTATGGGGAGCACACAATGCCCATAGGTCATTAATTCTTGAAGGTGAATTTACCGAAGAGATAAGGAGATAATGGATGAAATCTGACTCTGTTAAGCTCTCTTCTCCTTTTCTAGCAGTGTTCAGGAGTCAATTTAAATCTCATTTAGGAACTACTTGTGGCATTAAAAGTCCTCCAGGCACACTCTGGTAAACTTTCCTGTCCATAGTGCCGTTAAGGTATCGTGTATCACTTCTGAATTTCCTCTTCTAGTGTTGGTGGTGGCACGGAAGTTGGTGACCACAACTCAGCCTTATTCCAGTGAATTGTTCCCTTCTGCAACATTCATTCACCAGTGTCAAAATTTAGCTTTCACACTCTGTCACAGTGGAAAGCATGTGAGTTCCCTTGTTCCAGCAGCATCACGAAATTACTTATGTTGGAGGTTCCTCAGAGTGGAGTTTTTTTGTTTGGAGGTTTTCTTATATTTTCACAAGGGCATGTAGTGATAGGACAAGGGTGATGTCTTTACACTGACAGAGAGCAGGTTTAGATTAGATATTAGGAATAAATTCTTCCCTGTGAGGGTGGTGAGGCCCTGGCACAGGTTGTCCAGAGAAGCTGTGGCTGCCCCATCCCTGGAAGTGTCCAAGTCCAGGTTGGATGGGGCTTGGAGCAACCTGGTCTAGTGGAAGGTGTCCCTGCCCACGGCAGGGGGTGGAACTAGCTGGTCTTTAAGGTCCCTCCAACCCAAACCATTCTGTGATTCTGTGATTTTTTTTTCTTTCATCCTCCCCAGTTTGGCATGGGGGTTTCAAAGCAGTGCCCTTGATGTCATCAGTAGTGTTAATCTTGGCCTAAAACTGATCAAGATTAGCCTTCAGTTTGGAATGCAGGTAATGCAGAAAGTTAAAGCACGGGTGTAGTTTTGCACTGACTGTTCTTTTGAAAGAGCAGTAACTCAATTTAAAAGTGTTTGTGGTAGAAGGGGTTTTCTCCCCTCCTCATGCAATGTACCTCAGTGTCACCATACTTCAGGTGTGTTAAAGGAACCCTGCCCTTAAAAACCCTGAAGTTTTAACATACCTCTCCTTTTTTCCCTCCTCTTTAGAATGTATCATGGCTGGAGGAGAAGGAGAAGGAAGTCGTCAGTGCGTTGCGCTACTTTAAGACTATTGTGGATAAAATGGCAATTGATAACAAAGTATTAGAGATGCTGCCAGGCTCAGCCAGTAAAGTGCTGGAAGCCATCCTGCCCTTGGTGCAAACTGATCCTCGCATCCAGCAAAGGTAGGTTTCCTCCTTGGATTTTGGGACCATGACAAGACCAATGGGCTCCCAGCTTCTCTCCTTTATGTCTGAAGACCCACATCGTGCAGGAGACAGGGAATGCTGTGGTGGCTAATGAAGGGACTGCTTTTTTTACTAATTATGTGGTGGTTCTCAAACATAATTCAAAAGCAGATTCCCTGCTGCGAAGAAGCTCATGCTGTGGCAAGATAAAGCAAATCAGACTGTCTTCAGAGAGGAGGAAGGGATGATTCTTAGCATAAACTTGGAAATTCATCGTTTGCTAGTGGGAGATTCTCCTTAGATGGTATTACTGTTTCTGCAGTCCATGATGGTACCCTAAAAGCCAACAAATCCAATAGCTTTACCTGAAAAAGGAGTTTATCTTCAGAGTAATCCTTTTTTGTGTTCAGTTTATCCACCCTGATATTACAGAAATCTGAGCCTTCACTCTTTACTGCTTTTTTGGATTTGACTGGATCAGATGCAGAAGTAAATAGATGTACTTCAGCAGATTAACCAAGTTCATTCCTGTGCTCACTCAACAGATTATTGTTTTATGTTTTAACAGATTATGTGTATTATGTTTTTAGCAGTTAGGCAGTGGGTTTGAAGCCGTGAAAGAAGTAAAAATTTGCCAAAGCCAAGCTCATCATGGATTATAAGAATTTGTGGACTTGCCAAGCCATAGAGATACAGCTGCTGTTCATCCCATGGATTCTGGAGCTGTTGATTTACAGAAAGCAAACATTGTTGAATAATATGGAAAGGGCAAAGTTAGCACAGACAGAGAAAAGCACAAAACTAAGCAGAGAAATGCAGGTGTTTGGTTCCCAAAATCCTCCCAGGCTTTTCACTGGTCCTAGTTGTTTTCCCAGATTTTTTTCTTTGAAGATCCTTATTTCAACTCTGGTGCAAGAAGGGGTTTATAGTATGGTTGAGGCAGCACTGGGGTGCCAAATACTTTGCAATCAGAATGCTCAGCTGTGTTTGGCCCCAATGCACAGGCCAAATAGGTCAAAATGAAGGAGGCAATGGGATTGTATCAGTCAGGCTGAGACAGGTAAGATCCAGTTTAGGTTGGATCTATTGAACCACAAAGTCCAATAGCTCTTGGAATGGGAATGTTCATCAGACTTCTGGATGCAGACACAAAAGTTTCCTCAGTTGTTACTAGGTTTCCCCTTGCCATTAAATTCCTGTCAAGCACCTGCTTTCACTTAATAAAAGGGAGAACAAACTTTCCTCTTATGCCAGGAGAACACGTGAAATGTCAGCAAATATGTTTAGAGTAGAACATGTTATTTTTGTAATCGCTTGATTTGATTTATGTATTTGGGGGTGTTTGCTGGGTGATTTTTCCTTCCAAGAATATATTTGGAAATAAATATCAAATAAGTGGTGTTCAGCAGATGAAGTATTTCAGACATTTCTATTCTTCACAATTTTTATCTGTTCTCTCTTAGTAGTGAACTCATGCAAACTTGGCTGTTGGATACCCATATTTGTCCATATAAGCAGAATTTTCAGTCAGTACTCAGTGGAGTCCTCTACACAGTGATAAGTCTCTCTGGAAACAGCGTGGATGAAGGCACAGATCCCATGTGTATGCTCTGCCTGTCTCTTAGCCTCCCAAAAAACTCAAAAGGAAATATGGCTTTCTCAAAAAGCCCTGTCCTTTCCTGCCTACCTATTGTACTTCAGTGACAGGACACAAAGGGGTGATTTTGATGGCAAATCCCCCCCCAAGAAAAGTGAGCAAAGCTTGTGTCAGTGTAGAAGAAAGCCCTACAATTATTGTTGGACTTCTTTTTGCTTTAGGGGAAGCATTTGCATCAAGGAAAAAAGTAATTAAATCTAGCACAAAATGGGCTTTCAATTACCGCCTCCTTAGAAGGAAGCAGGCTGAAGATTAATGGCAAAGAAATCAAAGCCATAGAAAGAGATGGGGGAGGGCCCTGTTTAGGAAATATCTCCTACCAAGCTAATTTCACTTGAAATGAGAACAAATGGCCAGCAGCATCCTTTTAAAAAAACCCAAACCCAAACAACAGCCACAATCAAGTCCTTGCCATTGTTTGTATCCTCTGGTCGTAAGGTGACAACAGTTCTTTCCCCAGTCCTGCAAACCTCATTGACCCAAATAAACTCAGTGGAGCTTGTGGGCTTGGTTCTTTTCTCACAGGTAATGAAATTACTGGAGTTATGCCAATGTAAAATGGATACCAAAGAGAAACGGGAAGAGCTGGAACACTTGTATCAGTAATGATTGCAAGATTACACCTTCTCTTATCTGTTTATGGTTTTGATGCAGCTTGAAATTGATTTAACTTGACAAAGAGTTGCTGAAGCGCTGCCATCAGCAGTACTGTTAACACACCTTGTTTAGTAATGAAGTCATGTTTTCAGGATGGCCAGGAAAATGCCTGGGAGCACTGTTGTTACAGTTAACTTTTACTTAGAGTTGTCATCCTTCCAAAATTCTTTTTTTTTTCTTTTTTTTTTCCCCTTCAGAACAATAGCTTCAATTCTGTTTCTCATCAAAAACAAAACAAAGCAACACCCTTCCTCTTTCAAACCTGAAATTCATTCAGTTCAATTTCTCTAAAGAAGTAATTTTAATTACATGTTTTCAGGCATTATAAACAGTGAGGCAATGACTTGTAAAGGAATGAATAGAGTCAGCTCTCAATGTTTCAAGGCATTTTTGGGGAGAGTTAATAAGGAAGAAGGAAACCATAGATAATACTGAAATAATATAGATTAAACTTAAACGTAGTACTTAAGTACTTAAAGTTAAGGCATAGGATGGAGCTGTAAATTAAAATGGAAAGAATGTTATTTTTAGCATCGCTGTGTTAACCTGCAGCCCAATAATTCCTTCTGATTACTGGGAATGAACTGCTGGTGGTTTGTACTTTCATGTTGTCATCCCATTGGGTGCTGGAGAATGGGAGAGCAACTGCAGCTGAGCAACTGAAGAGAAGCCTGAGCTTTGTCACCTGCTGAACACAAATTCTGAATGTCAGAGAGAAATGGAGAACAATCACACTTTTAACAGTGTGAAATGCGCTCTCATAATGTTTGATAATGTCTCCATGATTTCATTTTGTTCTTTTTTCCTCCTCTGCTGCCCAGTTCTGCCATCTCATCCTGCTACAGCCGGGTGTACCAGAGCCTGGCCAACCTCATCCGCTGGTCTGACCAGGTGATGCTGGAGGGGGTGAACTCAGAAGACAAGGAGATGGTGACAACAGTGAAGGATGTCATCAAAGCTGTTCTGGATGGAGTCAAGGTACACGAGACAGATATTGTAAATCACATTATATAAAGTATGTGATGATGTGTTTTAGAAAAGATCTATGTAAAAGAGGTTTTTAAGTGCGGGTTAAATATGAAGGTCCTATTCTTGCCTTCAGTTAACTATCCCTTAAATCAGCTGCTCCATAAGTGAAATGATCCTGCTTGGAGTGCTGGTTAAAGACTAGCACAAACAGTTTGGCTCTTAGTGTGAACTTCTGAAATGCTTACCCTGGCATTTGAGTGAATTGGAAGAAGCAATAAATCTTATTTGGCATTGTATTAATTTTTCAGCAACTCATTTCCAGTCTCCTGTGCAGAGTTTGCATATTTTCTGTCTAGGCAAAATAAAACAAAAATGCTCCTTGTCAATGCCCACAGAGAATCAAAGGCTCCAGCTCCATCTTCTAAGATAAAATTCAAGGGATTTGTCAGTGATACTTCACCACTCTCAGCAGTTGGATTAGGGTGCAGAACAGGTGATGAGCTAAACTCAGTTTTCTGGAGATTAATTTTGCATAACTCATGGAAATGTTTAACAGAAATCTTTGTATCCATTGTGAGACCTGCTTGTAGCAGCATTCCCTCACTGTTCCACCCTGGGAAAGCTGTTGGATTTCCTTCTACCTCCCTGGGGGTTTTTGGTACCCATTATTTCCGTGTTCCAGGCTTGTCATTCACCTGTCTTAACACTGCAGGTAAAAGTTTGCTTGACCTGGGCTTAGGACAGACTGTCATCTCCTGCTGAATGCAAAAACAAAGTGGATCTCCCAAGCTTTGACTGTCACATTTTCAGGCCTCTTGGTTTGCATCCTCTGGATATCTCTTTGGTGTTACTCAAACACAGATACTAAAATCTGCTATTACTTTATGAGCCTTTTAAATAAGTATCTTTGAAACAAAACATTTCCATCACCTAAAGAAGATGGATTTTCCAGGATTATTTTGTGCAATATGCTCTTTAAGCTCCACGTTTTAAAAGTAAAGCTGGTCTTAAATTTGCACAGCAGGAGAGAAAAAGAGTTCAGGCTAAAGTCTCAGCTGCCGTTAGGGTGGGAATTCAGCAGCAATTTGCAGTACATGAAAATCTGTAATATCTGAACTGTAATACCCCAGCAAATGGTGATTTATCACTGACTGGATCTGCACAATCCTGTGGAGAGATGTGTTATCCCCAGATCCGGGGCAGAACTGTGTGGTCTCACTGCAGGAAACTTGGACACGCGTTGTCCTTTCTCTTCAAGCAGTATTTAAACCCTTGGTACCTGTTGCTTCCAGCCAGAGCAGCATCCTCTCTGGATGGGGGAGGAGGTCTGGGTTGGGGGGAAAGTCTTGGATGGGAGAAGATCTCAGTCTTGGATGTGTGCTCTGTGATCCAGCCCAGGCTGGGAGCAGCACTGGCATGTCCATGCAGTGCTAAGCCTGAGCTCTGGAGCCCCGCTGAGCACCATGGTTATATCAGTCTCTACTTTGTTGTTAGACTGTAAGTTATTTTGGCCTTCCAGTTGGAGCTGACCTATATCTGGTCTGTCTGGATCATGGTTAGAGCAGATGTGTGGCTGTCTGGGTAGATGTGAACGTATCTTCCCATCGACAGGGCAGCATTTGGAAGTGGCATGTTCTCATCTACTAAAGGGTGAAGCACAAGGTTTATTTTAGTAGGGCCAAGCCAGTTTTCAGATCTGGAAGCAGAACTGAGAAGCTGGACACTTCTCTCCACAGCAGAACCTACTTTGTTTTTCTGGCAGATCACACAAGATCCACTTCCACATTTCAGTGCTTATTTCCCCCTTTATTTTCAGAACTGAGCGTAAAGGAGTCACTTGTTCATCTCTGTAACTTGATGTTTTGATCTCAGGTTTTAGAGCCTTGCTAAGCATATATAAAAGGGGGAAAAATTCCTTATTTTGATTACATAACTTCTTAAAAATCCATCTCATTTTGGAATTTCCAGCTTGCTGAAGTAGCATAAGTTTGCAGAGAGGCTTTAATTATCCCTAATTACTGCTGCAGGAATCTCTTTCCTTGCTGATAAGGAATAGCATAATGTGCATCTGGCTCGGTTGTGTGCTGATTACCTCTGTGTGTATGCTAAAGATCTTGGCTTGATTTTCAAATGCTAGTTCTCACTTGGGGATAGTAGAGAGGAGAAACAGTCAGGGTTTGGTGATACTTGTCAAAGTTTGAAGGGAAAGTGGTCCTCCCAAGTATTAACAATTGTACATTGTCTTGGTGCCTCTGGTGGGAGGTGCTTTGGGGATTTTGCCCCACAGTCCCAATGGTTTGAATCATTCTGAAGATATTTTTGAGCCAAAATGGATTGTTTTTCTCCCATTTTAACCTACATCCCCATGTGGTAGACAACTGTATGTCCATTATGACTGGCAAACTAGTGGTGAAGAAAGGTGAGGAAAAGGAAATGTTACATATTCCCTTCCATAGCCATTTCAAGGGAATGTTTAAGGAGTATGTTGGCTTTTGGTTTGAATGTTTTATTTCCCTTATTGTGCTCTTGTGCATTTGCAGTTCTTGCTGGCCAGGACCCAACAGCCCCTCAGGGTCTGACTCCCAGTCTGTTAAAGTGCCTGAGGGTCTCCAGAAACCTCTTCAGCAGTGGGATTCTGTCCAGAAGGCAGGAAGGTGGCAATCTATGGTGCCATCACTCAGCCCTGACAGTGACTGGGAGCGTGGTGCCAGCTGCAGCCATAAGGGTCAAATGGTGTCACTGTAATTTCCAAATGATCCAATTCACAGAAAAACCTTGTCTGGGGTTTGTAGGTCCTCGGTCCTCCCAGGTCCTATGGTTGTTTTTCCTAGTGATGTTCTGTAAACTTCACAGGGGAATTTCTAAAGTCTAAAAGGAATAGCAAGGTTTTAATTAAAGACTGTTCATCCTGAAAGAGAAGATAAAAGAGGGGAAAGTACATTTTGTTAAAATAGCTTCTGTTGGGTACCAAGGGACACTCAGCAGAGAGGTCTGAGGTCAGTTCAGTGTCTGTCTTACCACTGTAGCAGTTCTGTCATTGGAGGGCCTGAATTATTTGACTTTTTTATGTAACTTGTGTTACCACAGTGTTGCTGATGAATTGTCCAAACCCTGTCAGTGTGTTGCTCCTTGTTGCTGAGTATTTCCCTGCTGAGGGATGTGGCTGCCCTGGGAAGTAGGGGCAGGCCAGGCTGTCCTGTGGTCAGCTTGGTGCTGTTCTTGTCCTCCTCAGGGCACTTCTCAGAACAGGCTGTTCCTTGCCAGGGCTCTCGTCTGTCTGTCCCAACAGGAACATCTTCATAGAATTAGTCCCCATGGACACCTCTGTGTGCTCTGTTTGTGCTCCCTCTTCCTTCCCCCTGCGTGGGATTTTCCAGGACAGCTTGTGGAAAGCTGTGTGTCCGCCCTGGTTTTGGTTAACACTGTGTACATTCTGTTGGAGCACAAGCTCACACCAAGAATATTAAGTAAAACATGGAAACCAAAATCAACTGAGGTGGACACTGGGGCACTGTGTTTGCCATCCTCTGCACATCCAGTGCAGCACCTTATTCCTCTTGTTGTGCGTGTGTTAACCCATGGAAGTTCAGCTTTAAGTAGAGTCTCATGCAAAAATACCAGAACTAGAATATTTTCCTTCCTCAGAAGGATGACGGTGATGACATTCCAGTTGCAGTTACTGCACTGAGAGAGCAATGCCAGTTGTTTCCAAGCTCTGCAGACAAGGACATGAAGATGATACTGGAATGATGACACTGTACTTCAGGCTGCTTTAAAAAAAAAAAAAAACTAATTAAAATTGATCCCATATAATTTCCTTTATGTAATATGCTGTGAAGCCAATACTGTCAGGAAGCACTGCCAGTTTTCCAGCCTGCCTGTAACAGGGCATGTGTTTGTATCTGTGAGCAGTAGATCTGTTTGTTGGCCTCAGACATCCATGAAATGTTCTCTCCATCTTTCTGGTGTGAATGATTGTTGCTTTGACTGCTGGCAGACTCAGAGTTCAGGATTATCATGCCCTTATCTCTTTATCCAGAGCCTTATCTGCCTATAACAGATGCACTACTGTAGCTCCTTGAATGATTAAGACTTGCATTGCTAACATGTTAAAAAGTGGCTTTAGGGGAAGCAGGCCCTTTAGTAAAGGGGTTCACTGTTTAAAATGTTGTTGGGCATCTTACAGAAAATTTGCTTTTTTAAACAAATACATATTTATTTATAAAATATCAAACAATTATTTAATGGGATTTTTTTTTGGCTAGGTGAAGTGCTCTGCTGGTAAGACTGTTCTGTACTTACATTTATATATGTAAAGCCCATTTGCCATTTTCTAGGGTGTTGTGGGCAGTGGAACACGTTTGTGATGATGGAGGAAAGAGGAAGCACAGCAAAAAGACATGTGTGGGTTTGTGCAGAATCCCCATAGGACCAGGGTTTATGAACTTACCTCAAATATGGCCAAACTGCTGCTGGGTGCAGGCTGCTCCTTAGCAGCTGTTCTGCATCATTTCTGTGGCTCTGTACCAGACCTACACCCAGCTCAGCTCTCTCTGTGTCTGCTAACAAAGAGTTCACTGCAGGAGCATCCCTTTCTGTTCTAGAGTGTTTAAGTTGCTGAATGTTGCACTTAAGTCATGATTATTCTCTTTCTCTTCTCTCTATCCATCAGGAGCTGGTCAGACTCACAATTGAAAAGCAGGAGCATCCCTCTCCCACAAGCCCAGTTAAACCCAGTTTACCAGCATGTAAATCTGACAGGTGGGTCCACTGACAAGGATTTCTTCTGTGTGCAGGACTAATATAGAAGGGATAATTTATGTCTACTGCTGGTTAAGTTGAAGCATTCACTTATTCTTCACGGAGGGTGGTGTAGTGTTCTTTATGGAGTCCCATCCATTTCAGTGGGACAACTAAAAGAGAATATCCTGTGATAGGAAAAAACCCAAAATCTGGCAATGAAACATCCCCTGTGACACGTGCACATTCTTTTCTACATACACATGGAATTCCACCTGCAGATGCAAATTCTGCCTTCTGCTGTAGGTGTCTGTTGTATTGCACATGATTTAAAATAGGAATTAATCTGTCAGCAGGCTGCATTCCAGCTGTGGTTTGTGATCTGCAATCTGTGTTTTGCATGTTGCAGCCCATCAGAACTTCCCCTTACAGACCGAGAAATGGAGATCCTCAACAAAACAACCAATATGACCCAATCCAACGAGCTGCTGACTGACTCCATGGATGAAGAAGTTGCACCTCCTAAACCCCCTCTGCCCAGCATTCGTGTGGCAGAGAACAGGTAACACTGGCCAGCCAGACTGAAGGACACCAGTGCCTCTTACCAGCTTGCTGGTTTTTAAACAGTCTTGCCAAACGTGCACAGGAGAATTCATGAGGGGGGCTAGTGCTGCCTCTGAATTTCCAGTCTTCCAGAGTAATTATTCCCTGCTCCTGGCCTGTTTGTGAATTTGTGCTCTGTCTGTCTTATTATTTTCTCTCTGTGTTTTCCTTTCCTTCTTTTTATGTGAGGATAGTGCCGTGCCCTGACATCCGTGCATGAGAGGCATCACATTAATCCATAAAAACCTGATGCAAAACTGTGGGAATTCCACACTGTACAAGTGTTTGGTGCTGCTGTATCCGATGGGAAATGTTTTCTTTAACCTAAGCTGGCAGTTACCAATCTGTCCTGCCCAGCCAGGTTGTTCTGCATTGTTTATCAGAGGTGGTTCTGCATTGCTTATCAGCTTAAGAGTGAAAGGGGCCAACAGTGTGTGAAAAAAATCTTGTGCTTGGTTGTTCTTACTCTGTTCTACGAGTAACCACATGAAAGTTTCTGTGTTCTATTTTGAGAAGGAAAACCCCCAATTTGCAGGTTTTTGGTCTCTGTGTGTGATGTTTTCCTTCTCTAGGACTGGTGCAAATGGCTGGTGTGAAAAATATATGTTGTGTTCATTTGAAAACGCAGCATCAAGTGCTATGACTGGGAAAAAAGTCACGTTTCTGCATATTTTGTGAATTCTCATGGGTTATATAAAAAGTTCCTCTTCAAAGAACAGAACATGTGCGCTCTTGGGAGCCTCTCAGGCTTGATGATTACCAGAATTATGTGTCGTTCGAAGCAAAAAGTAAAAATTCTGGGGTTAAATTCTCACTAGTTGCTGCTGATATGTATGTGTGAAACAGATTCATGCCAAAACATGGCCCCTTACAGTGTCTGTGGTGAGAGCAGCACTGACCCTCTTGTTCCCTGAAGTTCACCAAGAAAGTAGAAAGGGCAGAAAAAGAATTTTCCTCTCCTGTGAATTTTTGAAACTTAGAGCATTTTTCAAACCTTGAAGGTTTGAGAAGGGGGATGTACAGTGGAAACAATATTTGGGTCAACCAAAACATTTTAATTTGGATTTTCGCTGCTTTTAGTAAGAAATAATTACCATGCTAATTAGCTTCATTAAGAATACTTTTTAAAACAGCAGTTGTTTTTGTTTGAGAAATACAACTCTTTTCCAACCTTAAAAAATAAGTCACTGAACAGGACGGTACCTGTGAGAATATTCTAAAATTAACGTTTGTTGGTGGATGCAGTTTGCTGAATAGCTCCTGGCTGACAAAGGCTTTCTGGAAAACAACTTGTGAAGACTGTAAAAAGTCTTTTTGCTGGAAGAGTGATGGAAACATCGATGCCTGTTGTGTCTTGCAGCCCTCCACCAGCACTGCCCCCTAAAAAACGTCAGTCGGCGCCTTCCCCGACCAGAGTGGCGGTTGTGGCCCCAATGAGTCGAGCTACCAGTGGGTCCAGTTTGCCTGTTGGAATCAACAGACAGGTAATGGCATAACCCCTTGGTGAAAGCCAAGGGAAACGTGCTGTGAACTGCAGCAAAAGCTCAGGGAAGTGCCATGACCTGCAGCCTCACAGGTCCCTGCAGGTCCCTGCTCATCCCAGACAGCCCCGCGCGGGAGAGCTCTGGGGTGGGAGCTTCAGTGGCAGGAACATCAGTACAATAAATAATGGGAACAGCTTAATGTTTTTTTTACGGTGTTGTTGAGTTTAATTAACAAATTGCTACAAACTTTGTTGCCTTGAGCTGTAGCAGAGTGTGAGGATGGGAGCAGTTGAGTGTTGCCACGTCGAATGGATCAGGGGACAGGGCAGAGCTGGCTGAGCTCACCCAGATCTCAAAGTGGTTTGCTCACACCCACAGGAGCATGTGGCACGGTGAGATCAGAACTCTGTCTTCATCCAGTCACAATTTAAAACATCTTTTAACTCAAGCGGTAGTTTGAGGGAAATTTGTAAATTTTATGGTAGAAAAATGGAAAAGTTGGTGTGTGTTAATCACATTCCATTTCTTGTGCTAGTCTGGGGTTTATGAGGTTGTAAATGGCTGGGTTTGCTTTACACATTCAGGAACTTACTAACTCAGCAGTGAGGACCTCAATCATATTAAATTGCACAAAAATCGAATCTTGTCCTCATCCCCAAAGCCTCAGCTCTGGCCTGGGGAGCCTCTGCACTCGTTTGGCTGACCCAGATAAAGCCATGGCCATTCTTAGTTACTAGTACAGTCACGCTAAGGTTGTTCTGATGGAGTGGGAATAGTTGAGGGGTTCACTCACAGGTTGATAAGCTTGAGGTAATTTCTGAAATAGAACTATAGTCATGGTCACAGAAGATTGGATCTCACTATAGCTTTTTTTCCCTTTCATGCACCTAAGCCAACTGAGTATTTGCTAAAGCCCCAGGTATTTTATGAGAACTCTTCCAGTCTCATTATCTTGTATCAGTGTCATGACAAACTGTCATCAGACACATGTAGCTGTGAGAAACTTGTTCATCTTCTCCGTGTCTGTGGAGTCCAGTGTGGGTCACAGCCTGGAAGCAAGAACACCCAGAGCTCCCTGGCATGGGTTATTTACCAAATCAGGGGGTTTCTGTGCTCCCCATGAGCTTGTCTACCTAGAGAGGGCCCCCACCACTGATCCTCTCCCCTCCTGAGAGGGGTTTGTTCCTCGAGCTTCATCTTGCTTACAAGCGAGCTTCCAGGAATGATGGTGTCTCCATGTTCTTTTCGCTGAAGGATTTTGATGTTGACTGCTATGCCCAGAGAAGATTGTCAGGGGGAAGCCACTCCTATGGGGGGGAATCTCCTCGTCTCTCACCGTGCAGTAGCATCGGCAAGCTCAGCAAGTCTGACGAGCAGCTCTCGTCCCTGGACCGCGACAGCGGCCAGTGCTCCCGCAACACAAGCTGTGAAACCTTGGGTGAGTTCTCCAGGCCTGCTGGGGTCCCCTTCCCTCTGGTTTGGGAGCTGTCAGAGCTGGGATGCAGAAATAAATGGGTTGTGCTTGCAACTGTCGTGTTGCAGTTGCTGCAGGCGGTTCTGTGCAGAGTTATTCTGTCAGATAGGAAAAAGCCCAGGGGAATGTGTTTCCCTGGCTGTAGATGATTGTGTTCAAACTCAGTTCAGCTCTCAAGTGGAATGTTTTGTTGCTTTCAGCCTTGTCTGCAGAAATTACAATGCTGGTAGACTAAAGCAATGTTGTTTCTGTATACTGGGAAGGAAAATAAAAATATGAATATGAAACATAAATTATGTCTGCAGTCATCTACCTATTGAATTTTTGTTGTTTGTTTGCTAGCGTAAAGAATTAATGACAAGCTTTGTAAAGTCTAGATGTCACAGAAAGTGTAAAAGATGGTCCCAGCTTCAAAGAAGTTCCACCCTAATTAAAATAAACTGATAAATTACTGATGGAATGGGAAGGACAGAACTGAGAAGGACTAAACAGTAAAAGAGAGAAACTAATGCATCATTCTCCTGTCCCCTCTGTTTAACCAGATCAATCAGATCACTATGATCCAGACTATGAATTCCTGCAGCAGGACCTCTCCAATGCTGATCAGGTACCTCAGCAGGTGCCAGGTATCCTCAGCCCATTGCCAGAGTCCTTGGGTGAGTCTGGCTCCCCTTTCCATGGACACACTTTCCAGCTCCCGCAGGGCAGCTCTCCTCCACTGGAATTCTGCAGCCTCTCGGGAGCAGCACCGCCCACAGAGACTCCTCCAGCTTTACCAGAAAAGAAGAGGAGAAGTGCAGCCTCCCAGACTTCTGATAACTCAGGCTGCAGGGTGTCCTACGAGAGACACCCTTCCCAATACGACAACATCTCCGAGGACGACCTGCAGAACGCTGTGGTCGTCCCATCAATACCCTTCACGCCGTTTGCTGCTGTTTTGCCTTTCCAGCAAGGAAACTCTTCAGCACCAGTGGAATTCATTGCTGACTTTGCTGCTCCAGATTCTAACAGTGACCCAGAAAAGCCACCACCTCTGCCAGAGAAGAAAAACAAACACAGTAAGCAAGTTTTGGGGTTTACTTGTACCTTTCCCTTTCTTTGCAGTTGTGTGCTTCTGATGACCGCTAAGTAATGGTAGTGACATTGCTTGTGTGTGTGAGTGTCAAAATCAGTCAGTGTTAAAGGCATGGAATGGAAATGTCAGTCCTTTGGTGGGCAGGGAGTGACTCTTGGAGCCAAGATCAGTCCAGGCCCAGGGGAGCTGACATCACACAGCATCTTCATTACTCTAGTGAGACCATTTTACTTCTCTGTTTATCTGAATGAACCTTTGAGGCACTTTGCCTTGTAGATCTTCCTGGTCTATTCTCCCTTTTTATGTCCATTCCTTCTCCCCTTCCCCCATTTTATGTTTTCCCTCTGAAGAAAAGAATTGGATCCTCTCCAAGAGCTTGGAGAAAGGACTGCTTTTCTGTCCAAAACCGAGCCTTGCCAGAGCAGTTATTTGGCAACAGGAGGATAGTCACCCACATAGCTGTGCAAGACAACACTATTAACCCAGTGTCCAGTACTGCTGTTTTACTGTGGATCTCATTTCCTTCGGATGCCTGAGAATTTCCCACATCATTAAAACGAGCAGCCTCTAAAAGCAAAGGCTCCTGTCCCCAGCCAGACTCCTGGCACACCAGTGCTGACCACAACTCAAGCTCACAGCCTTCTTCTGATATCCTTAATGGCTGAAAAATGTGGGACCTCTTGCCAAACACTTGGCCATACTGCTCTGCCAAGGAAGGCTGTGGCTACACAGGGAGATCCAGCAGATGTTTGCTGGTTGCTGACTGGCTTTGCAGTTGTGTGTTGCATGAGGAGGCAATGTGTGCAGGATCTGGATGAAGAGCATTGTGTTGCATGGCTGGCAACCCAAGAGCTGATTTCAAAGCACTGAGTTGGCTTTCTGACTCCTTTCTGCAGTTTGTAGGCTTTTCACTGAGAATAATTGTTGCCCAGAATGGTTGTGGACTCTCCATCCCTGGAGGCATTCCAGGCCAGGCTGGATGGGGCTCTGAGCAACCTGGTCTAGTGAAAGGTGCCCCTGCCCATGGCAGGGTTTTGGAGCTATAGGATCTTTAAGATCCCTTCCAATCCAAACCAGTCTAAGATTCTGTGGTTCTCTGAATAACATGGGAGTGAGATGGCGTGTTGTGCAGCAGGGTCACCATTCTGTCCATTCCTGTGTAGTGTACTCTGCCAGTCACTTCTTCAAAAATGTGCCTTGTCTAAAAGCATTTCCATTATCCATAAGTGGCCAGTCCACATTAGTAACCCTCAGGGATTTTACTCAGAGCACAAGGCTTGACCCACCTGAAAGTGAGGGTCGTCTTGTAGTTCAGTGTCCCTGTACACAGGAAATCACTTTTGTCTCTCTCTGGTAATCAAGCAGTTAAAGATATTAAAAGCAGCTAAAAAAGAAGCTGAAATGTTTGTCTGTAGACAACAGACAGGAAATAAATGCTGGCACAGGGCATAGCCAGGGCTGGTTGTTCAAAATACTCATCTGCAGTACCAGCTGTGATACCTTCCTGCAGGGCCAGGTCACTGTGGGGCTGCATGTGAGTAATGAGGGAAGGATGTTACACCACTCAGACTGGGATGGCTGCAGGGAAATGCACTTCTGTGCACACAGGCAGCTTTAGTGGAGGGGAGATTCCTGGGTGAACCTTGGGGAAGAGGCAGTTTAACAGCTGAGAGAGAGACCTGGGCTGTTTGCTTTTCTCTCTAAGCCCCATTTCTTTGTTTTCTGTTATCATGTGAGATGTCAAGGAGTTACTTTAAAACAAGTTTAAAAGCTATCTTCTGCGTTATTGCCTGAGCACAATTTTAACCTCAATATCAAGGCCTTGTATGTGAATTTTCTTTGATGTTAGAATAGAGTGAATTGTCATCTAGCACTATCAGAAGTTTTGGGACTATTGATCAGATTGCATTGTTAGGAGAGGAGGGAGCTGTTACCTAGTATGTTGTCAACTCTGATGGTTTGATAAAGCATCCTTCCTGCAAAGCTTTGGGCTGATACCTGGCTTGCTGCAGATTTTTTAGTTGCATTCATGTGACACTGAGAACTCATTTTAGATTGTCTTTACTCCACAGTATATCACACCACAGATCTATGGTTGCTAGTTTTACTTTTATTTTCAGCATTAAAAGGCCAGTAAAACATTACCCAGGCTGCATGGTGACATCCAGGATAGTTTTTGCCACATAGGTGAGGCGGGGCTGCTTCCACAACCCCAACCAACTCCTGGGATCTAGAGGAGTTGCACGAATTTCTTAAAGAGATTTGGAGCTCACACAAATGGGACTTGGTTGTAGTCCCTTTGTTGTGGGTCATCTTTTGGTAGCTGGCAGTAAATGGTGCAGCAGAGACTTTGATGGTCTTTTTATTGGTAAATATAGAGCAAATCTGCTGGAGTTAACTGTGTGTATTGCTGTGAGCTGTGCTCAGAGGGACCTCCAAGAGTTGACTTCTGTATAATTTAAACAGAGGAGTGATAGGGCTTTTAGTCTGGTATGAATTATGGTTATTTTATGTGCTGTAAGAATACATGTTACTGTGCTAAGGGCAAATTACTCCAGACTTCTGCTTGAGCACCAGCATCGTGCTCCTGCTGAACAAGACACAGACACAGAACAGCTTCTGCCATTAAGAGTCCAGAGTCAGAAATAACAAGATCCTTCCCCCAAACAGCTAGGGAAACCACTGGTGAGGCACTTATTCATGTTTCCTTCACTGTCATTGGGAACAAAATGCAGCCTGGTGCCCTGTGAGCAGCTGGTATTTGACTGCAGGAACCACGCTGGGGGCAGGCTGGGCTTAGCCAGCGGGTAATGCAGGCTCTGTGAAGAACAGCTCTCCTCCCAGGGGTGACAGCAACGACTGGCTCATCTGACCTTGACTTCTCCTGTGAGTTGATGTGTGGTATAGCTTAAGAATGTCCATCATCTTGGCTCTTGCCCATGCACACAGATCTGCCGGCTTGTGCAGGGCCTGGCTGGTGACACGGCGCCAGTGTCGGGCTGGGCCTTCAGTGAGCCTTCCTCGTGGGATCTGTGCCTTACCTTATGGCAGGTGTGCCTTAGTGATGATATTCTTTTAGCAATTCCTTGCAGACTCCTCACTAGTCCTCTCCTGTTCCAGGATCAGTGGTTGAGCAGTACCTGTGACTCCCACCGTACGGGCAGAACTGGTGTGTGCTGGAAATCCCTGAGCAGCTTTAGCTCCTTCAGAAATGACAGCCAAGACACTGCAAGCAGATTGCTGGGAAGGTGTTCCTAGCCTCAGTCTGAGATATTTTTTTTTTTTTTTTTTTTTTTTTTTTTTTTTTTTTTTTTTTTTTTTTGTTTTTGTTTTTTTTTTAATTTCACATGTTTTCTGTCTGGGTTAAGAACTGACATAAGCTGGGCACGTGGTGGGAGAGGTTTCTCTCTCACGCCTCCCTTCTCTCCCGGGGTGCTGCCTTGAGACTGTCACTCCACCCCAGCTGCTCACTGTGGAGGCTGCAGCCCCCATCCCTCCCTCTGCACAGTCGCTGCAGGGCGTGCAGCCTGAGCTGAGCTGGTGATGTAATTTCCCATCTGCTTTTTGAATTTCTGCCTTGTTAAAAACCGTGGTGGAGAGTGGGGAGAGAAGACCCTTTGCAAACAGCAGTCTCGGGGAACGGTCTTTCTCCTTTACTCTCCTGCTCAAAACTGGCAGGATTTTAATGGTGCCCATTTCAATTTGCACTCTGCAGTCTCTACCCCTGAGCCAGGTTTGTATTTCACCATCCCAACTGTTTTTCACTTCACCTAAAAACAAAGATGACAAAGTAGGAAGCAGAGACATGCCCACCTGCCCTGGACTAGTTGTAACAAGCAAGGCAGGGCAGCTGCCATGACGATGGGATGCATTAGCCTCATAAAGAGCTGAGATAAAAGAGCTCTTCATTATTCCCTTGCAGATTGAGTTAAGGCTCTCGACAGCATTCAGGCTCACTGCCTTGAGTTACAGTAATTTAATTTCACACAAGTGTCTAATGTGATGCCCCTTTCACCAACACTTCCGAGCTGTGGTGTCATTCCAACATCTGAGCCCAGGAGCTCACAGCCAGCGATCTCGATCTGCAGATCTGGGTGTTCAGTGCAGCACTGGTTTTGTAGGTGACTCCACATGAAGGGTTGATCTGAATTCAGCAGTGTCTGCTGCATTATGCCAGCACTGCCAAGCCTGCCTTCTTGGCCTTTGTCCTGCTCAGTTGATGAGCTCTCAAAATGTGGTCTTTTCCCTCGAGCTCTTGTCCTCTACACATCTCCAAGGAGTCTTGATCCTTAGTTCACTTTTGCTGCTAGAAAATATCTTTCATAAGCTTTCTTTAGATCTTATTCTCTAAAGTTGCTGTATGATGCCAAGGCATTTTCCAGGGCACAGGTATTGATAGGAGCACCTTAGTCGACCGAATTGCTGATATTTGAAAGCAGTATTTTAGTAATTCTGTGTTTTCTACTCCAAGACTCCTCCACCATGATTCCAAATAAGAGAACATTGCCAGAACACGCTTCTTTTCACTGGTAGGACTTGGGATGAAATTCATGTTCATGAGTGAATTTGACCCTGGCTTTAACCTGAGTGCCAACACCAGCAGGTGGCTGGCACAGACACCCCCCACATGTGTGCCTGCAGTTTGAAACCTCTGTCACACCTCTGCAAGAAGGAGAGGTCTGGACCAGCAAGGGTGGTGACACATCTGTGAAGTGGTGGGGGGAAGGCAGGAGGGTGGCTGGGGGAGGAAGAGGAGCAAAGCTCGGGTAGCAGGAGGAGTTAAAGGTCAGAATTCCAGCAGCCTTGGCAGAGCTGGCTGTACTGCAGGACACGAACAGGTTGTCCACTGCCAGGACTGTGTGGGGTCACAGGATGGGGACAGCAGGTGTTACCGGCCAGGATTGAAATCCATCAGCTCCCATTTCCTGTGCTCCCATTGCCTCGACCTTTTTGTTTTGTTTTGTTTCTTTTTTCTTTATTCTGTTTTTTTGGAGGAGGGCTATGGCTCTTTGGGAAGGGGCAGCTGTGTTAGCTCCAGTTCTAAATGGAGTTTAAAATATTAGAGGAAATCTGAAAAAAGGTGCAGCAGACAGGTGCAAAGTGACTCCTTCCTGCTGACACATTTGCAGGGCTGCATCCTGTCTGAAAGGCTGGCCCAGGGGTCTGTGTTGGCAGGTGAACAGAGGACTTGGCCTTGCAGCCAGTGTGGGAACCTGCTTCACTATGTGCAAATACTGCATTGTGCTCATTGTATTTATAGCTTTCACTGAAGTCATGCATTCGTTTCAGCTGTACCACTGAAATACCAGCAGAAGCTGAATAATTGCCACCAAAAATGATCAGATTTACAAAAAGTGACAGCTGCTTGTTTATCAGGAGGAAGGGAGGAATGATCACAGTGTCTTGTGCATGACAGCATGTTTACAGGAAGGCCTTGGTTAGTCCTTTCCATGACACTTAAATACATCTGTTTCTCCTGTTCTCAGGTATATGGAAGAGAGTTCTTTCTTTATTTTACGTTTACTCAGTACACTTCAGATCCTTAATATTTGGTAGGGGGGGAGGTTGTAGTAGTCTTTATTTGACACTGGATATTACAACCCCTCCAACACTAAAATATTGCAGCAGACATATCCTCTGTCAGAGCTGCACAGGCTGACCTGTGTGGGGCTTTTTCATAGATTTTGGAAGGATACTGTACTTATGGAAAGTTCCTCTAAGTGAGATTTGATCCCATTTAATATTTCTATTGAACCACATTCTCACAAAAGCTTTTGAATTGGTTGGATTTGAGAACTGGAAATGATAAGTTGCTTTAAAAAGGGATGGGAGCAAAGTGTGTTGGATTTGAGCTAAGGGGGTAGAAAAGCACAGCCAGTGGCACTTTTGGAAGGTAAGTGTCTTGTACCAGCATTGGCAGTGGCATTTAAATAGCTGAAGGAGTGGTACACCCAGTCTCACAGGTAGGTGTTCTCTGATAACAGTTTTATCAGCCTTCTGGAATGGAGAGACACTGTGGCCTCCTTGTTCTAGAAATCTTGCTGACTACAGATATGAGACTTATTATAGACATAAGAATTATTTTAGATTTATTGTCAAGGTTGCATCTTTGTACAAGATGATTTGTGCTTCCTAAAAAGCAGACTGACGTTATCCTGGGGTTTTTTTGGTGACTTTGGACATTAACTCCTGAGGAGCATTCTCAAAAATTGCCTTGGGTTACATGAGGGTTTGGACTGAGCTGCAGTAAATCAAACTTCTCAAGTTGCTGTTTGGAGACGTCACTCGTTCCTTAAAGTATTATCAGATGTGTCTGTGGCCTGGGATGATGATTGTTGCGCTTGTGGGATGAGAAGGGATGGGAATGAGATGTTTCCTGCTAGGTGGATGCAGCTGTGTGAGCTCCAGCCTGCAGCAAAGCCCAGCTGACAGTGGCACGACCCTACTCTTATTTTATTCTGAGAGTGAGCGCCCTGCCTGCCTGTTGCAGCTGGAGCTGGCAAGTCAGGGGCAGAGAGTTTGACCTTGCTTTGCATTGCAGTGACGGCCTACATGCAGTTTGTGGAGGACTACTCAGAGCCACAGCCGTCCATGTTCTACCAGACCCCTCAGAACGAGCACATCTACCAGAAGAAGAACAAGTACCTCAGGGAAGTCTATGGGATCAATGACTCCTTTATCAGCTCAGACCCCGCTCAAGACCTGGCGCCTCCTCCTGCTCTCCCACCGAAACAGCGGCAGCTGGTGAGTGACACCCGTGGTGCCCCGGGCAGGGACACCAGATTCCCAGGAACAGCTCTGTTTTTCCTGCTCCTGGTTCAGGCAGGCTGTGGTGGTGGGAGGATGTCTCACCGGTGTTACCACGTCGCGCTCCTTGTCAGCTTGTTAACGTGTTTTTAGGCATTTTGAGTCGTGTACTTTTTGCTCCTTTCTAACCCCACGTTCAGACCGTTCCCCATAAGCTTTGAAAGTCCTAAAATGCCCTAAAAATGAAACATTAGTCTTCCACATGGCGGGGCTGAATCTGTGCCAGACTGGGGGCTTGTGTAATGACAACTGCTTTGAAGATTTTGACACGCTGAGCAGAGTGATTTTCGAGAGATTGCTGCACTGTTGTTCCCAGTGCTGTTTTGAAACTGTTGTCAAAGATGCCACTAATAACAACTATTTAAACATAAGAACTGCTTTTATGGCTCATCTTTGCCAGAGCCACAGACCTCTGGTGTAGCCATAACTCAACTCGTGCATGTTTTCTCGGCATTAGTCCCCTCGTGTGATTCAGGACTTTACCTGTTTCTCAGTGTCCTGCTGGCCCCCCACACTGCCAGCACAGAAAGGCACATCTGCATGTGTGTGGGTGGTGGGTTTAACAGCACAGAAAGTGCCATTTTCCACGTGGGGGTTGAAATCCTGGCCTCACTGATGGCAGCAGCAGTTTTGTTTCCGACCTCAGTGGAGCTGGGATTTTGTCCCATTTCTTTTTAAGGGTTTTCCTTTCTTCTCTCTCTTTTTTTTTTTAAACAACTCCAACCTATTTTGTTCATATTAATGATCTGATTTGCTCTATTTAACAAAAATAAATTCTTTTGTGCTGATGTAGCTCACTTAAATTGGCCATGGCATTAAAATGGGAGGAAAGGTGGGAACAGAGCCATGGTCTTACCATCATGAGGGCGACTGTTGCAATATTTTTTCTTCGTGTTATCTGTGCTAAAGTTTGACTGTCCTGGGGTGTTACTTTTTAATTAAATGGGACAAGCAACCTGAGAACTCTAATCTTGGGATTTGCATAAGTCCATTCCTGTGACACAGGTAGGAGTCCTAAAATGATAAAGTGACGTTTCTGGCTAAGCTGAACTGAGTATTGTGTATTATTAAACACCATTAAACACTGGTGTCCCGACTGCTTTGGAGTGGCACTAAAGAGTCTACAGGACTCCTCTCTGGAGGCTCAGGCAG
>JAWWLV010000040.1:4623411-4651815 GCA_035041135.1 Platyrinchus mystaceus
CATTAAACACTGGTGTCCCGACTGCTTTGGAGTGGCACTAAAGAGTCTACAGGACTCCTCTCTGGAGGCTCAGGCAGTTCTCCAGAGTCTGTGGTCCCCATCAGTGTGACTCTTGCACTGTCACTTGTACTCTAGTGATTGCTTCCAGGGGTGACTCGGGCTGAACAGTCACAAGTGAGGGTGTATGAGGCACAGATTGACTGCAGCCATTGTGCAGAAGGGAAATCCTGCTCCTGTTCTGAATTTGTCAGCTGAAGCAAAGCATTTCTTTGCTGCCCTTTAATCATTATCCGGGCAGCCAAGATGTCACTGCTTTGCCTGCTGGCCATTCTTCTCTTTTTGCAAGCTGATACCATCAAGGTGTTGCTTGCAGTTCCCCTGAAGCAAAGGTTTCTTCAAGTGCAGCCTCCCACCCTTCATCTCTCTGTCAGGAAAGAGCTGCAAGCAGATGATGGCTCTTTCAATAACCAGTGTAAAAGCCACCAGACTCTTGTTCCTCTGCTCCTGCTGCCCTGAGAGTTTCTGAAATAGTAAATCAAATGGGCATCAGCTGCTCCAACAGTAGCAAGTTTTGCTGGATGGACTTCTCTATAAAATGGTAATGAGGAAGTCCTTTCTTGTGAGCTTCAGGTCTTATTTTGAAATGTACTTTGTATTCAGCAAGTCAGAGCTGAGAAAGCCTGGATATACCGTAGCCTCCCTCAGACTCCTTGCTGTAATGCAATTCAGGAGAAATTCCTTAATAGGATTTGTTACTTATAGTGTAATATCTGCCTCTTGTGCAAATGATATATAATTTTGGATTGAAGTGAGAAATGGCAGGGTGTTGTTGTTACCCAGTATCCCAGCAGTACCAGTGAGGGCCCAGAGCTCACACTGGGGAGGCCAAGTTCCCAGTCTGCAGGTTGCCACAAAAAATAGCAGCCTGCAAGAATCAGCTGCTTAGCAGCCAGAAGCAAGAGCCAGTTCCTCCTTTGGGCATCTGCCCCCCTCGCCAGGGGGAGAAAAGGGCAGTGAGGAACAGCCTCTCCCCCCAGCAGATGTCCACGGGTGAGCTGGGAGGGGGAGGAGGGACTTTATTTTTAAGGGATTTGTGAAACAAAGAAGATTTGAACTGTGATTTTTGCCGTGCCCCTTGAGCTCAAAAAAGGCATATTGGTGTGTCTGGCTCTGATGAACTGTATGAATAGCTGTTTGTTTAGCCAGCCATTATATGCATTGTTTTACAGTTAGCGTTTCTTACCCTTTATTCATCGCCTTTTCTGTGCTCTCTTTCTCTGTGTCTTGTGTCTCTTGCTTTTTCTCCCCCCCTCCTCAGCAGGCCTCCTATGCTGCCTCTTCTTTCTCTTCTGTCTCCTACTGTGTCCAGCAAACTAAAGTGCCCTTCACCCCCGAGGACTCCGGTGCCACTCAGGGCCTCACTATGTCAGTCTCTAACTCCTTTCTCAGCCGGCACAGCTCCTTTCCTGTGCACTCGGTGAGTTCCCTCCACACTGTAACACGTGTGTGTTTTCTTATTGCTGATACACTGGTGTGCAAGCTCTGGGCTTGCCCTCCCAGCTGAAGGTGAAGGTTCTTTTGGGGGCTTTTGAACTCGTGTAGTAACCAGCCAGGTGGGAAAAACGGTGTGTGAATCTCACTGCACGAAGCCCAGGGGAGGTGTGGCTTTCCTGCTTTCCTTACTTTATACATGTGGCCATGTTGACATTTGTGGTGGGGCACTGAGGAAGGAGAGCTGTCCCTGTGCCCAGACACACTCCTGTGACCTACATGCTCCCCAGGCTGCACGTTGGAGCTGCAAAGTCTTTTTGTTCCATTGCATAATTCCAGCCATGTGGATGAGTTGATTAAAGGCTGCCACGTGAGTCTGGCCTTTGGAGAAATAACAAGATACCATCCCCGAAATACAAGGATTTAGTCAAACATATGGAACAGTGGCTGCAGCTCCTTAATTTTTTTTTTTCCAGAAAATGGCTTCTGCCATATTTTTCATCTCATATTTGCCTGTTTGCTTCCCTTCACGTCTGTGTGGTCCCAGACAAGCTCAGTTTACCTGTGTAATTAGGTTATGGATGAGCAGGATTTTCTCTCCTACAGCACTTGTGAGCAGCCTGAAGAAAGATCAGCAAGAAGAACAGGGAATGATTTAAATAAAAATAAGAATAGTATTAGAGCACTGCTTAAATCTGTGATCAACTGCTTAAATTAAGTGGTAGTAGTAACAAAGTGTTAATATAAGGAAATTAAACCAAACCATGGGATTCCTCCAGCTCATCAATGTGGGGCTCATTTGCATGTAAAACTACGTGGTTATGCTCTGATTGCCATGTGATGACAACTGAGAATAGACTATTTTTTAACAGTGACCTGGATGTTTAGTAAATTAAACTTCTTCTGGAGAAGAAATTATCAGACAAGACTTGAGAAAATTCGGAGGTGTTCAATTAGTTTAATATTGAATGTTTGAAAACAGTATCCTCCCACTGTGCCACTGTTATCTTCCCATTTCAACACTTACTCATTCTTTAAAAATTAGTGATAATCGCTGGTCTGAAGAAGAAGAAAGTATTCAAGTGCTTTACAAGTAGTGCTACTTCACAAGCCATGAATTAAAGCTTTTGGCTTCCACTTGTAGAGAGAGCAGTATCATAGCTTTGCTGCACAGATGAAAAGGCTGAGGGGTGGAAAGGTTAGTGCTTGCATATATTTGTGATAAACAGTTTTAAAATTTGTAGTAAAAGTCCTGAATTTTACAGCTCTCTTATTTGATAGTGGTCCTTGCAAGCAGAACATGGAACTGTAAGACTGGGTAAAAGCACTTGACTCGTTTTGTTTTAATTGACAGGCTATAAATATGATTCTATAATGTTCTAAAAATATGTGGGCACTTTGATTTAAAAAAGCGTTCTTTTTGGACTAAATGGTTACTACCTACTAAATTGTTCTGACCTGTTCTCACCTTACTTTGGACTGCTTTATTGTGAATATATTATTTTCTGAAATGTTAAAACTTCATTAAAAAATCCTTGCTCGTTTTTGCAAGGATTTGGTGAGGGGAAAATGAATGGCTGGAGCATGAGGAACAATGAGAACAATGAGACTGCGCGCCGTCAAATGCACAAAGGAAATAAGCTGAATTAAAAATGGTGATTTTTCCATTAGTGCCTTTAAATTAGGATAATCTCATAGTTGCTCATGTCTCTAGCTGGTCTATTTTTTCCACAGGCAAAATGAGATTTTCTCTATGACAGTGTCTCTTTGAGCTGCAAAATACCAATGTCCTTACATGCATCATAGCTGACCCATGTAATACCATAACCATGTCTTATCCCATTTCCCCCATCCCTAATGAGACAAGAGATGTGAAACAGCTGTGAAGGTTTGGATCCTTCCCAGGGTGACACCCTCCATGAGCACTGAGAAGGACCAGGGCCCCTCTTTCAATCTGCTCCCAGCATTGACTGGAAGGACTGGGTGGTTTCACTCCAGGGATGCCACAAGCTGCACCAGTAACACTTTAAACACGTTGTTCTGCTCCCCATGTTTTCATGTCTTCATTTTTCCTCTCTCCCTAGAAAAAAGCCACTTGAGTGAGTGCTGTGGTGAGCAACAAACCTGGTAAAAATAAGCATTACCTCCCCTCCAGCCCCAGTGCTAGGGAGAGCACACCTCCCAGACACAGCCAGCTGAGGAGTTGGACTCTTGTGTACCCAGATATCAGTGGTGACTATCAGATCTTTTAAAATTATAGATCTCCTACATATGAATCGTTATCCTTTCTGTACAGGAAGCTAAAACTCCCTTGGATCAAAACCAGGAAGTCCAAGCTGATATGGTTGTCCATTGACCCAGGACAAGCAATGCCCTGCAGCTTTGCCAAGCGTAGCCAATTTTCACAAAGTGCCCTGTGCTTTTTTCCTTCCCTGGAGACTGGCCTGGGATGGACAGCAGGAGTCAGTCCTGGAGGGAAGAGCTGGCCCTGTACCCATCTGTTCGCGTGCCGGCAGCAGGAAAGCCGAGCCTGCGTGTTCGGCATGTTGTCCTGTTAGCTTTGTGCTCAGGTGAAGAATTAGTGCCTTACTACTGATTTACAGGGATTAAAAAGACTGTTTTCAGACAATGTTTTGAAGCAAAAAAAAAAAAATAAAAAAAAAGAGATGAAGTTGTTTAGAGCATCTTTTAATTTTTAATGCATGAATTTCTTTTCTAGAGCCCCGACTCCTTTCCCTCCCATCAGCTCTTCAGAGGCTGCTGCAGCCCAGCTGCCACCCCTGCCCTGTGAGCCCACTAATCGTGCTTTTCCCTCCTTTGCAGGAAATTGTGTCAGAGGTAATAGCTTTTACTGGATAGAGGCAGATCTTGAGCAACTGGATCAAACCTCATAGGTTTGGCAAGTCGAGCTGTTTTTTAACCGAGTCTGATTCGTGTCTGGCCTCTGTGCCAGCAAGGGCTGTTGGTAGTGTGGGCTGATGTCTTAAGGAACTGCAGCATCCTATTCCCCATCCCATGCACAGCTAAGCTGTTAAATCCCACACTTGGAGACAACTGGATGGTACTGTCAAGGATGGTTCTAGGGATTCCCATCTCTTCTGAAAGCACTAAACAGTGGGAAGGGAGGTGTGCAGTGAGCACCCTCCTTGGTGACTCTTGGCAGTAGTCTTTTTCTAGCTGATCACCTCCTTCGCTTCTTCTTGAGAACACAGAGCTACTGTCCCTTGGTTTAGTAACTCCTTGTACTGGTTGACTGGAAATGGGTGGGCAGGTGTCCGAGTGGCAGGAATCAGACCTTGGAATCTTGATACTTCCTGGCAGCTGGAGAGCTCTGCACTGATAGAGGAAATCATCCGGCGACAAGCTCAACTGCTGCCTATCCACACATTTTCCACCAAAGGCTGCAGAAAGTCTTGTGGAAGCTTTTCCTCACTGAAACAAGGAACAGTTGTATCTCAGAGGCACGTACGTGCCATTAGTGGAAATTTGGCTGCATCCTCCACTGGTGAGAAATAACTCTCCTTTCTCAAAATGTTTTTTCTTATGTTTTCTTTTTAATTAAGAAACATTTCCAGTAATTTTCCAGAAACCAATTGGCTGTCAGATTCCAGCAGAAGGCGCAAGTGATTTCCTTATGAAAGCTCCAGTTCAGCGCTTCTGTTCTCACTTGTTCCCACCATTCTTGAACAAATTGAGCAAGCTCACAGAAAATTCACAGCAACTGTTTTTCTTTCTTGTGTGTGTGCTAACGTATGTTCAGGAAAAGGGGGGTCAGATAAGTGGTTAAAGGCGTGCACAGTGCAGACATGTGCTTCCCATGTTTTCCCTGCCTTGCTCCCGTTCCTGTAGCACAATTCCAGTCTGCAGCACACGCCAGGCTCTGGCCCTCAGCAGACACTGAGCTGTTTTCATTCATGTGGTGGAAGCCTCAATCAAACCAGGGACTGGGAAATCATAGTGTGTTTGTTCGTTCCTTAGGTTTTGGCTCCTTAACTTGGAGCAGAGGGAGGGGGGGGAAGAAAAGATTTGCATCCATTTAACCAGCTGCTGAGTCCTGGGTATTGTTTTGCCTTTCCTGTTTAGCATTCCTTCTGTGTTTGTGTTCATTTCCACTGCCCACGGCAGGCCTGGACACTGGTATTAATAGTGCTGGTATTAATAGTGCTTGCTGGCATCACTGAATCCTGCTTCTGAAAACCACTTCCTCTAGTGGTTTGTACATTTTCCTTGTAGTTGGAGCACTACAGGTCTCTGTGTAGGTCTATCTAAACAGTCCCATGTTGACCTCATAGGCCACACATACCGTGGTTTTTGTGTGATTGGCTTTTTAGGAGCCTTGTCTTTCTCTCCAGGCTCTGCCTTTTCAGGGTCTGCTTCCTAAACATGGTGGTATTGTCTACAAGGTAAAGAAGGGTTGACACTGTTGGTGCAATCAGATTGAATTCTTCTGATAGTTTCAAAGGAGAGAGGCATGACAGCGTGGTTAGTAAATCTTACCAATGTTTTCTTCCACCACTTCCCCCTTATTTGTTTTGTTGCAAAGATGTACGGGAATCCCTCCCCCTCAAGGAGAAGTTTGGATTTTGTGTTTTCTTGTGCAGAAGCCAGGAGACACAGCAAGCCCCATCCATCCATCTGCTGGGCAAACCACTGCTTTAAACCAGGGGGGTCAGTTGTGCAGCTGGGTCAGAGGCTTTGCTGAGAAACATTCCAGCCTGAGGAGTTGCTGCCTTTCCTGTGGCAGTGCTTGAAACCGTTCTGTTGGCAGCTTGTGTTTCCAGCCATTCATTGCAGGAGCATTTCCTTCCTCATTAGCAAAAGTACCTGGAAGCCCAGCATTGTGTCATGAGATAGGAAGTCTTTTCCAATAGTTGTCTGTGCAATTATATTCTTAGGGTGTAACAACTTTGTGCAACACCCAGTATTTTTTGAACATAGTTTTGTGCTGTTAGAATTTGGGCATCCAGTTCTGGCATGTTGCCATGTCATTCTCTTAATAGCATTAGCAGAAGAGATCTAAAAGATTGATCTTTTCCTCTGATAGCTTCGTGTTTTGGAAGTCTGAAGCTCTACCTGATCTGGGAGTGCCTGGCAGGATGGCAGATTAATTTGGCAGAAATCCATAGGGTAACTGAGAAGGCTGTGCTTAAAAGGTAAAGACTGTGTCTGCTGATACTGCAGATGCTCTGTCAGCCATATAATTGAATTCAGCTTTGGATTTAGGATGGAGACTTGTAACTTGCAGCCAGTGACTCCCTGCATATATATCCCTGTCTCCCTGTTAGCTGTGGTCAGCCATGCCTAGTGAGCGTGGAGAAGCATCACTCCTGAAATAAGTTTCCTATTAGAGTGCTTATCTCCTGCCATCTAATCCAAATAAACAGCCAGAATGTCGTTGACCTTTGGGACATCCTGTAACAGGGCTGCTAATGATGGAAAGCTGTTCTAAAATATTCACTGTTGCCAAAAAAAAAAAAAAATCAAAGGCAGCAAATTGAAAAGGCTGAAAAACGCCGTCTCTGGGAGACCTCTGCGTGTCACGGTGTGTGGTAAATGTTCAGGGCCGGGCACGTTTGCTTCCTGCTGTTCCCAGGAGACAAGACTGCTCCCAGCTCAAAGCACGCTTTGTGGAAGTACTTCCCAAGTGGCAGACAGGTCTTTTTTAAAACCACTTTACTGGTGAGAGCAGAGGGATCTCTCTCTCTTCTCCCTGTCTTGGCTGTTTGCTGTCGTAGGTCGGGATCACTCGTGCTAGGAGAACATCTTCTGGTGCTGTGGTGGGAGCTGGAAGCATGGCCAGAGTTTGGATAGAGGAAAGCATCCTTTCCTAAAGATTCCTGTTGCACCCTTTTTTTCTAGGTTTCCCAGAGATTATTTTGAAATACTTCACTTAAAGCAAAGCCATGGAGTAGGAGATTGTGTCCGTACAGCCATAACTGAGGCCTGACTGACCCTGCAGGAAACCTCTAAGAAGCAGATTAAAAGAAGCACTGATTTGTTTCCAAGATAAACTGTTGGCTCTTATGGGGAGGACTAGAGGATTACTTGTTTCCTTGTGACAGTTGTGCTGAATGGACTGTCCCATCCCCAAAAGAGTATCTCTTTCAGAGGATGGCAGGGCTTCCAAGAGATGTACAACACCCAAATCCCATGGAAGCCATTGCTGCAATTCCTGCTGCAGCTGCTGGCTGGGCTGGGTCAGACTGGGGAGCAAAGGAATGGGTGCCATATGGACATCATCTTCACTGCAGAGTGTTTTTTTTCCCCCCCTTTAAAAGTATGCTTCAGTCTTGGCTCTTGTCCCAGCACGGCTGCATAACTGGAATTCCAGAGCTTCTTGCAGGCTCCAGAGGAAGGAGGGGGCTCCCTGGCTCCCTCTCCACAAGATGCAACTTTACAACAAGATTGGAAGTTGAGAGCAGTCTGACTAATTAATGCCAGTGCTCCAAAGGCTTCTCTGCACTGTTCCCTTTGTTAACAGCATGCTGAGAGCCTGTCTGCATCCTTAAATGATTGTTCACGGATCACATAATGAAGATTAATGCATTTTCCGGGGTACCTGAGCCTTAAACCGGGATTTTCAACATATCTCATGCCAAGATGTTGTTCTGAAAGGTGTATTGATGAGGCTGAGATGAATTATACAGTCGTTGTCAATACTAACATATCTGCATTTAAGCTTGTAAAATTTATGCGATGTTATATTTAGGTCTAAATTGCCTTTGAATTGGGATTAATGTCTCTGAAACTCCTCAAGGCAGAAGCTGTGCACATGTTAAGCAGTAACTCATCTCCCTGAGCTGCTGGCCCAGGCTGCAGGGCACCAGAGTCTGCCCTGAGCTAACCCTGCCAGCACCTCACGCAGGGCTCTGCCTGTCGCAGAATGACTTGGCTGAGGATACTCATTTCCTTTCACTCTTGCCCTGCGTGAGCTCCACTGCTGCTTTGAAAAAGCCTGGCTTTTCCTTTGGGTTCAGCAGGTCAGGGACAAAACCCCTTGGAAGTCCTCTGTGGTAGATGTCCATCAACTACAAAGTGAGGGACAGTGTGTGCCGCCTGTCCCATGTGGGTGCAGGAAGCCCAGCTCTAGGGGAGCTGGCACACAGCTTCTGTTGGAGCTAATTATTTCCCTTACAGGAGCAGAGGGTCTTGTTTATCAGGACAGCAGTTTTTTGAGCTCCTTCCTGAGCCTTTGCAGCGGTGGTTTGGGGTCTAGGCTGGGACTTGGGGTGATAGTTGGCCTATCAGCACCGGTGAGATCATGGAACACCAGGCAGGCATAATGAATCTGCTGAGCCAAGGTGATGTCATGAGCCCGGCGTCTTACGAGGGATTTAGTGGTTTGTGCCATGCAAGTGAAAATGAATAAATGTAGAGCATTTATCCAGGCAGAAAGTAAATACAGAGATTAGACTTGTCATTGTTACTGAGGCAGCTCCAAAAGCTGACAGTGTCCCTGGAGCCAGCGCTGCTCATCCGTAAAGAAATGGGCAGGAAGAGAGAGGAGCCTGTCCTAGAGCCAGTCTCCTTTTAGCCACAGGCATGTGGTGGGGATTTGCATTTTAATTATTTTTCAGTAGCCTTTTAAGCTCTCCTACCAAAGCATCCCCCTCCCCTCCTCTGTATTATGGCCTGCAGTTTGTTTTGGGCCCTGAGAATACACCCAGAGCACTGCTGGACTCCAGGCACCACAGAGGGCAGCCACTCAAGGATTAAGGTGGTTGAAGGTAAAGTCTGACTATTGACCTTTACATTTCCTTTCCTTTGTAGTGGAAAAGCTTTTTCGACCAGGTTTCTGGCCTGAGGCTGTTCTCAGTTTAGATTTTTAAGCTCACATCTTTCCTAGGTAGAAACAAAACCACCACTGCTGAGCTGGATGCTGCTGCGGCTCAGGTGATGGACTAAGCTTTGCTTAACCAGCTCAGCACTCCTGAGAAAATGTAGCCTGAATTCTCTGATTCCTGCCTTGTTTCCCCTTCTTTTTACATCGCAGTGGTGTCACTTTTCAGCCTGGTTTGAGCAAGTTGTGTCTGTGCTTCTTGAGAGCTCTGTACTGCACCATCCTTCTGCAGCAGATCACTCAACCAAGCAGCGCCACAGCTTTGTTTCAGCGTGGGTTTTTTTGGATGATGTGGCTTTTCCTTCAGTCCACTTGACTTTGACACAGATCTCACTAGTGGTTGAGCTCTGCAGGTTTTAAAATAAACTCCTCTCCAGCAGATTAGGCATTATTGTCTGTCTTTTTTTTTTTTTTAATGGTTGTCAGCTTTGTTTTGGACTTACCCTGATGGCAAATCTTACTAGCACCAGATGTTAAAAGACAGAGGGTTGCTCTTGTTTTTCTTGGCACAGTATATTCCCACTGCACCCTGTTTAATATTATCTGAACAGTAATCTGATGATTAGGAGAGATAGCGAAATAAAGCTTTACGCAGATGATCTTTTCATCTCTTCAGCTGAGTCTTCGAGGCGCTGCATTAAAGGATCGGTTTGATAAGGAATTCATCACTCCTGAGGGCAATTATCATTTTTGCTCCCTGTTTTTCTCGAATGGGAAGGAGTAGCAGCATAATCTCCCTGTATCCTTCAGTGTTAACTTTGAAGGCAGTATCCAGCCACTCCTCCCTGGGAGCTGTGTGTTCTGGAACAGACTTGACACAGTAGCTGCTAAATTACAGGGCTGGGGCAAACAGCATCTTAAATTTGGATCCTGCGGAAAATCCCAGAAAAACAATAAGCACTTGGAGTACTTTTCTCTGTCTAGATACTTCCAGCATGCTCAGAGTCCTGGTTTCTGTATGCCTTTGCATCCATTCCTCCACTGGGGTGATTTTCAGGGTCACTGCATTAGTACTGAGGTATCCAGGCTTTTCCCTGCTTAGCAAAGGCTGGATACCTGCAGGTATGCCCACATTCCCTCTGCCAATTGAGCAGCTGAGCTGCTGTTTGTGCCGGAACGTGCCTCTCCTGAAAAAACTGGCTGATGTATCCCAGGTAGCAATTCCTGCTCTAGTGTGTGGATGGTAAAATAGTGCTGCCTGTGTTAGAAATGCCTGGTGCTGTCACTGCTACGCTGCTGCTGATCTAATTACTTTTTCTCTTGTCTGTCTCTTTCCTTTCCCCTTCTTCCTTGTTTTTGTGTTGTACGTCTCTGCATCCTGCAGTACAAATCTGTGTTTAGGTCCTACTCCCAGGACTTTGTGCCTCACAACCAAGTCTCCATACCTCCTTTCCTGTCTTCTACCTCCTCCTCCTGCTCCACCCCGCCTTTTCCGCCCGTCCATCCATCTCCGAGCCCCGACCTGGCGGTGCCCGCCGCCGCAGCCAGCCAGTCACCCAGCACTGTGGATGTGCCAAACTCCTCTTCTCAGGAGAGCAGCTTTAACGGGAATGCTCCTGTCTGCCTTCCTTCTGAAACCTCTTTCACTGATTCTCTCCAGACGCCTTCGGTGAGACCATCCAAAGAGATAATAATGCACCTTAACACAAGGCTGCCTTTATTTCTGTGTTTTTTTTTTTTTTAAAGAAAATGTCTCTTATATTAATACATGCTAAGTGTGGTCTAGTCTGGTTTCCAAATGCATGTGTGAATTGCAGAGTAGAAATTTCATATAAAAATGGTAGCTAGAAGAAATGAACAACCTCGGCAGGTTTGAGAAAGCATTAACACTGAGTAGGAAACACAAAATGTCAAATGCTGGTGAAGGGGAGAGGAGAAGTTGCTGTAGCTTCCTGCAATTGTAATACAAAGCTGAGGGAGGTAAAGGAGTGTTTTGTGAGGTTGATAGTTTCTAAACACGGGCTCCTTACAACAGTTTCCATCCTGCAGTTGCTGCCCTGCTCCCTCCTAAGTCTCTGGAGAGCCCCAGGAGCAGTGGGTGCAGGCCAGCTCTGTCTCTCCTGTGCATAAACCTGTTGTTCTCTCCAGGTTCCTGCTTTTCCCAGTTCCCAGCAGCTCCAGCTGTGCCCTTGGTGGCAGGTATCACAGGTTGGTGAAGTTAGCTAATGCTGTTCCCACACTGCTAGTATGAGGTCCCAGGTCGGTTTGCAGATCACTGAGCAGGTTTGTCCATTACAGCTACTTTTTTAAAAACCTCATTTTCAAGACAGTTCCTCTTTCCTTTCCTGTGAAGCAGAGAGTTGATGGGATTAGAGCTGTCAGCACCAGGGCCTGCTAGTGCTGCCTCTTCACCAGGTTTGGAAGAGGGTCACTGATTACAGAGTAATTGTGCAGGTTTTCACGCTTTGGACATGACCTTGCTTTGCATCTTCCTTGCGCTGGGTCCTTGTTATCCCCCAGAAGCGCTCGGGTTTGGTTTATTCTGGCCTGATGGGTCTCGTAGAGTAGTTTGGGGGATGCTTTTGATGCCCTCAGGGCTGCAGGGCTGTTCTGCATTCAGTGACGTGAGTGCAGTGTGGGTAGGACAGGCACTCGTGTGTCCAGCTCTGAACGCTCCGCTTCCAGCACCCTGCAATCCGCTCGTGCCCGTTGCACCTTGGCAGTCTCACACAGAGTCCACGGCTCTTCCAAAGCAGTGCCTGCTGCTGTCCTCCTGCAGCCCAGGGCCCTTGGGATGGTCCTCAAGAACCAGAAAATAATGACCCCTGGGATGGTACAGCCTCAGTGGCCAGTGTTGGAGACAGAGAACGGCTCCCAGTTATGTGACAGCGGCTGCCAAGGGCAGTTCTGCTCCCGGCCCACGGGCACGTTCCCTCACTAACATTCGGTTTTGGTGGGGGACACCATCACATATTTCCTTTCATCCTGTCTCCCTCAGAGTGAAAACGCCAGTGAGGAGGCTGGTGAGGGTGAATACGTCAATCTGTATTCCTCTGGCCAGAGCAACGGGGAACTCCCTCGCTCTGAAGGAGTAAGTAACCCGGAGAGGGCCGGACACCGGGAAGGGGCTGCCTGGTGCATGCTGACTTCACACCGGGGCTGACGCGCTTGGCACCGGCCTCTTCTGCACACCCTGGAGCTCCTGTGTCCGTCCTGCTGCCCCGGCTCCCTTGCTGGCCATCCCTCTGCTTGCCCACTCCTGGCTGCAGGCTTGGGTGGAGAGCAGGCGACGCTTCCAGCGAGCCCTGGCAGGAGGCAGGGACGGCTCTTCCTGCCGCGCTCTTTCCTTTGCGCTTCGCTGTCTGTTTGGAGCTGCTTGCCTGAGGTTCCCTTCCAGAAAGCTGCACTTTCACCGGTGCCATCCTGGGGCCATGTCTCTTCTTGTAACTGCTTTGCCTTCCCTATTTTAATACTGAAAGCCTTGTGCTCTAAAAATTTTTCTTCCTTCACTGTTTGGATACAAAAGTAAGTGGCTGATTTAGCATTGTACTCACACGCTTTTTCTTCCCTTCCTCAAGCCTCATATCTCAGATATTTCCTAGAGGAACCAGGGCGTTTTCCATTCCAGGGAGGTCCCATCTTCCTGTTGGGTCACAGGAAACAGCAGCAGAGGTCCATGGTGATCCTTTTGCCTGCCCTCATCTTGGAAGGCACATCTCCTCTACAGGATGTCTCCGAGACATTTATCCATGCTGGTGTCAAATATGCCAAGAGATAGTGCTCGCATCACTTCCCTTCAGGAGACACATCTGGGCAGGCCCATCCTCTTGGGCAGCTGTGAGCGGGTTCTCGACTTTGAAGCAAAGGGCTTTACAGATATAGTCTGGAAAAATCCTTCAGACACCACGAAACCTAAGCTCACCAGAGGGTTTTCCATGCTGAGTGAATAGTGTGTAGGTGGTTTCAGTCCTGTCTGTTCACCGGGTTGAATTTCCAAGTTTCGCTCTGCATGATGTTAAATAATTCTGAATTCCCATTAATATTCCCATTTGCCGTTCATGGCTATTTGTCTCCTTAATAAATGGCCCATTTAAAATGCTTCATCTTTGCTCTGAGCTCTCTACCTGCTGTTCCAAGCCGCGGGTTCAGCTGGTTCTGCTTTTTTGCATTAGCCTCATTTCCACAGCCCTGGGTTGTGGAGGGGAAACGTTGCATCGCTGCGAAACCTCTTCCGATGGGAGAGAAGGGAGGTAGGAACCAGTGAGCATCCACCCCCTCAGGCAGGGGGGCTGTGATCAGCAGGGGAACTGAAACTGGAGAGCTTAGAGCTGGCTCTGTCTGTTTGGATTAAAGCAGGAGGCAAGTGTACTTCAACAGTAAGGGCTGGAGGAAATATAAAAGGTCATGAGAGGGTTAAAATCCAAGACAACAGATGACTTGTGTTGTAACTTTCAGCATCATTTCACAATGTTAAAAGCAAACAGTACTAATTACACTAGTCTCCAGAGATGGTCCCAAATTTCCTGTCTGATTAACTTCTGTGTTTTCCTGGCATTTGGCATTAACTTGCATCAGTCCTTAACCACTCTGTAGGAATTTACAGTAAAGGGCCATTTAGAGGCAGGCAGACTGTAAGTGCAAGGCTCGCTGGACTCAAGGACCCCATGTAATAATGGAAAACTTCTTTCTCTTGGCAGGAATCTCCCTCTGTCAAAGATTCCAAAGACTCCGCTGTGAACAGCAGTGCCATGGGGAAGGAGGGCAAAGATGGTGCTGACAGGTGAGCCTGTCTCCCCTGGTGCTTCTGCTTCCAGCCTCGAAGGGTACAGAGCCCCCCCAACACCCCCTCTGCCAAGCCATCCTTGGGCTGCCTGTTCTGCCCTCAACCTCCTCCATGTTCTCTAAACTTCTAAGCCCTCATTTTTGGACAGCCAGTGAGTGGTGGGATCCTGCTGGACGAGGAGGATCCTGGCAAGATTGCCCTGCTGAACTCAGGAAGCCCCTGGGAGTTAATGCAGCCCACATTAACCATCCTCAGTCCATCTCATTGGCAGTGCTGTCATTGACACTGGCTGCTCCTTCCTGCTTCCAGGAAAACGAGTGAAAAGAGTCTGTATGGCTGTTTGGAATAGTCTTCCAGAAGGGAATTTCTTCCTAACCCTGCTAGTTAGAGGCTGGCTGAGGCCCCGAAGCAGGAGGCTTTATATCCCTTCTAATGCTCTTAGCTATCATTTGCCTATGTAAATGAAGAGGTGCAAGCTGTAACAGATGGGCTTCAGGAGGAGTGGAGTGAGTGCTTCCCTGCTGCTCGAGATTGCTCTGCAATTGCATTTCTAAAGCAAAAATAGAGAACAGCGATGATTTGTGTGTGACAGTCAACTTCCCTCCCCCATTTCCCTGCAGTTGGTTTGAGGGTTTTAATCCCTGCAGTGAAGGAGACAACACAAGAGTGCTCTGCAAAGCTCACTATCAGCTCAAAGTGCTGACTGGTGCATGGGATTTTGTCCTGTGCCTAGGGAAAGCTAGGAAGAACTTAAGTATATTTTTAGGAATACAGGCACAGAGAGCACATGTCCAGGCACAAGAAGGTTGGAATAGAATTGGGGATGTACACCAGAAAAATGGCCAGAGCTTTCTGCTCTGCTTTCCTGCAAAACGAGAGCCTGTCATCTCCCCTTGCCTCAGCACAGTGGGTCATGAACTGACTAAGATATGTATGTGTAGAGTAGGCTCAGTCTATACATTTGAGGAAGGGCTTAGATTTGTGTGCACTAAAAATTTGGTGGATTAAGGAGACATGGAAGTGTGTACTTATGCAGGGCATAGTAAAATCCTACCAGAAATGCAGACAGACAAGTGTTCAGGTCCTAAAGGTTCATCTTCCTCTGTTTCAAGAGATGCACAAAGCAACAGAATTAGAGCCAGACATTTGGGGTTGTTTGCAGAAGGTTTACCTCCAGAGTGTCTGTGTACTTACTGTCATTTAATGAAGGTTATTTCCCTCTTTTTTTCACAGGCAGCCACAGTCACCAGATACTTTGGAATCGTCACAGCTGGAGGAAGAGGTAGATGAGCTGTCCCTTATTGACCACAGTGAAATCATGGCTAGATTAACACTTAAGCAAGAGGTAGGTGCATTAGGGGTTTGCTTTTGTACTCTTTGGTTTACACTGTGTTGAAATCTGATTCTCTGTGTTCACAAGCAAGGCATCACCTCTTATTTGATGTTAAAAAGTAGGTTGCAGCAGAATTGGGATATGGGTGCAGGCTGTTGTTAAAGTAGGAGATGCTGGTACAGGCACGGAGCATCAGCAATGAATGAGTTTTTAACAGAAGGTGAGATGTCTCCCTAAAAAACAGCACATCTTGTGCCCTTTTCCCATCTGCCCCTTCCCACCTCTTCATCCTGTGACAGTCTGGAATGAATCACCTGAGAGCCTGAGCACAAGAAATCCAGGTGGGGCTTGATGGTGTTGGCCTTTCGGTCTGACAGCAGGTTCAGCAGGTGAACGAGCAGGACATTTTATTGTTACTGATGTGGAAAAGCAGCCAAAGGAACTGTTTTGTGTTTGAGAAATAGCTTTGTGTCTGGCCTGGGGTGCACTCCCAGCCAGCTTTGCTCGCTGTGCTCTTGAACCACGCTGTCTTTGACATGCAGCTTGAGGGAACATGCAGGCTTTTGAAGCTCTCAGACTGTCAGGGGGCTGGTCTGAAAAACAGAGAGAATGTATCATTTACTGGCACTTAAGGAGTGTTCTTTGGTCAGCTGAGATGTGCAGCAGAGAGTGAAAAGCTATTACTCGTTCTTTAAGTAGTGTTTCATATGAGTCTTGCCAGAGGGTCACCTGAAAAATTCACATCTTACACATAGCTGCTCCATGGCTGTAATCCATGGTTTTTTCGCTGGTTTGCATATTGAGATGACAATCCTCCTCCTCTGCTGGATTCTTTCCTTTAAAAAACATATAAAAATCAGTGATTTCTGAGCATTTGGGACCAGCAGATCAGTGTCTTAATGTCTCCTTTATTTCTTTTCTTTATGATCTACATGTTTGGAACAGTGTAGAACTGTCACTGCGAGCTGCTTCCTGCAGTGTGGGAACCGCTGGCTGACTGATGGATCGGTTTTGCACATTTTGAGTTGTGAAATGCAGTAGCTAGAAGAGTGTTTTAGAGAGTGGTAAGGCAGGGGTCAAGCAATTAGCAGGGCTGTTTTCTGCTCCTGATTATTGGATCGCTTCAGGTGACCTCCGGCCAAATAGTTCCAGATTAGGGAATTAACTTGCTGGGTTTTGATGTTCCAGCAACATGCGAGTTGAATGCATGACCTCCCACTGCACAGCCACTGTGGTACGTGGCCCTGTGAACTTTGAGACAGTTCACACAGTGTTGCTGCTCTGCTAATGGTCTTCTGGGAGGATCTGGGGCATTTGTGTTCATTCTTCTGTGGACAGAAGGTTCAGCTTTCACTGAGCTTCACGGCCTGGCCTTAAGGAGCCAGAGATTCCGGGTAAGGATCATCCCAGCTCCTCATCTGAGACACCAAATGCTTTATTCAAATTCCAGGATTAGCCCAGCACTGAAGACCATGTCCCAGCTTGTGCTGTGAGCAGTGCCAGGAACATTGTGTACGCTGCCAGTTGTTGCTGAGCTCGAACCCCAGCGCTGTTAAACCAGGCCGAAGGGAACCTTGGGCCGTGCCTAACGTGGTTGTGTTCCCGTTGCAGGGGGATGATGGGCCAGATGTTCGTGGTGGATCCGGAGACATCCTGTTAGTGCACGCAACGGAGACTGACAGGAAAGGTGCGTGGATGCAGCGGGGCAGAGCTGAGGGGCACGGCCTGGCACGGCCTTTGGCTGCTGATCCTCTGGTCTTCTGCCTCTGCCTTCTGCTGTGGAGGCAGCTGGGCCTGGGGGAGGGTCTGCAGGGATCCCCTGCACAACCTGGGGGGGTTGTGCTTATCTGTGGTAAGTGGAGGTAAGCTGGATAAGCGCCTGGTGGTTCCATTTAGCAGCAGGGATGGAATTAACTCCTCACAGCCCTTGCCCAGATCTGGCAGGCGAGGCACACCAGTGACAGTGCTCTGTTGGTGTCCCTGTAGCTGCTGAGCCTTCTGGGAATGCAGGTGTGACCAGCCTGTTGTGCATGGATCCTGTGTTCAGTGGTGCTCCTTGACCTTTGAATGTCAGGGCAGTGGGGATGTAGGAGCTGCTGGAGTGAGTGTTGCATCGAAGTAGGAAAAAGGGGGTGTTGGTTTGGGTCTGGTGCAGCATCTGTGGGCGCTGGGCAAGCTGTTCAGGTGCTGATTTGCTGACACCTCTCATTTTCAATTTACCATGTCACTTCCTAGTCTCACTCTGTACCAAGTGCATCCTTGTAGCCACCCAGGCCAGTTCAGAGAGGGAATCCACAGTACAAGAAAGGAGATGCAGAGGAGGAAAAGGGATGTTAGCAACCCTTGGCTCTAGATTTGTTAAAACCCCACTTTATCTCTCCAAACCCAGTCACCACCCACATGAATCTCTCCCATTCAAGACCTGTGGCAAAGACAGCCTTTGCAGTGTTTCCAGAGAGTGATTTGAACCTGCCAAACACATTTGTGCTGATGGCCTTAACCAGGATTGATCTCCTTATCTCCTGGGATGCAAAGTAAAACACTAACCCGCTGAATCACTCAGCGCTTGTATTTTAGAGGTTTGATAGTCGAAGGGGAAATATCTTTCATGTACATTTTTAAATGACAGGGGTTTTACTGTAGCATAAGATGTTTGCAATTACTTACCAGCACCATTCAGCTAGCAAGAAAATCCTTCCCCTGACAGCTGTTTTCCAGTTTGCATTGGGCACTGAATCCAGGAAGAAAGGACCAAAGGTAGGAACACACTAGAGAGGAGGAGGCAATTGATTGTGCCAAGGGTAGATATGTGTATTAAAGAAAATAGTCTAAATGAGATGGTGGAAATATCCCTTATAAAAATGCTGAAAGTGGAATAGAGAAACTCTGATTTACTCCTGCTGTTCTCTGGAACACCACATTGGAAGAGCTTCCCTACTGTTCCTGCTGAAAGACAGCTGCTTGGTAAGGGGATGTGTGCTTAGACTTCCAGTTCCTGAACAGGGGACTCTCAGGAAGCTGTGGGGTGAAAGCTGTGGAGAACCTTTCAGGACTGGGGAAAACTAGAGCAGGATTTTTACTGCCCAGTGGTGCAAGCTGGGGATTGCTGGGTGGAGGTTGCTCAGGTTCTCAGTCCCTGAGCTTGGCCTCACAGGCACTGCCAAGCCACGGAGCTGAATGGAGCACAGAGGAATTTGTGCTATGCTAACCCACTGTTTGGGTGACTGAGAGGGTTAATGAATTAAGCTTACAATGAGAAGAATTCAGGGCTTGTAAATCAATCAGCCAAACGGCACAGAGGGGTAGAGTTAAGAGGCTTTCCTTTAAAGATGAATTTCTTGGCAGCTTCAAGTGCCAGAGCAGACCAGCTGTATTACCTCACGTTGCCTTTTGGGCAGATGGGAACCCAGAATAAATGTAACTCCACGCCCTGTTGCATGATGCTTCTTGTCCATTTGAGTTTTCCAAAAGAGCTAAATGGAATAAGGGATAAAGAGAGACTTGTGGTCTTTAGGAATAAAATCCATGGTCAGTTAAGTGCTCACAGCCACACACACTTGCTGCAAGTGCAGGATTACAGCTGGACGAGGCCTGGGGCTCACCCCTGACATACCACCCAGCTTCTGGCTTTAGAGCTTATGTCTGATTGTCTCTAACCAACAGGCAGCAGCAGTCTCTGATTAAAGAGCAGGAGGAGGCAGCATTGCCACGAGGTTCCTGCCAAGAAAAACACTGCAGGTAGAGAGGCACAGCTACCCCACTGTGCCCTGCCCCTTCCCACCCTCCATGGCAATGGATGGATGTTACAGCACGTGGGTGTGGGGTGATCCCTGTCCTGGCTGGAACAAGCTCTGCATGTACAGCCGAGCCTGGGCAGGCCCAGCAGGAGCTTTTTCTCCCTGTCTGCCCACGGTGCTCCTGGCAGGGACAGGGTGCCATCCCACTGCACATCCTGCTGCTGGTTTGTGCTGGGGCTGATGCTCCCACTGGACACTGCTGTCCACAGTGACCAGGCATTGCCCAGGAGAGTTCTACAGTCCTGACCTGAAATCTGCTTTCCCATTTGCAGCTCCTGCTTTTTCAAATTCCATCCTTTGTGCCCATGGCAAAGCCCAAAGCCTTTGTGAGTCTGGGCCCTGCAGCACCCCCATCCTGCTGATGAATTAACACAAGCTGACTTGCCCCACATCAGCATCTGTATCGTGGCAGGGTCATGGCCATGATAGTGTCAGTTTTTGCAGTGCAATTTACTCTTCTTCTGGCTGAAAATAATCTTATATTTGCACTGTCCTGGGACAGATTTCCTGGAATGCAGTAAGGACAGAGGATCTGCAGCACCAGAGCGTCATGTCGAAACACGTCTGTTCCTCATCAGGAGGGCAGAGTGACCGAGTCTCTGCAGGGCTCTGTGCTGCCTGAGAAAGGCTGAGGCACAACAGGCAGCCACCTCTCACCATCAGATCTTCCCTTTAAATTATCCCCAAGGTCTAAACCATGTTTTTTCTTGACCCATTACTGATAGTTCCTGTCCCACAAGCGGGTGTTTTTCACTGACCCCTTTGGTGGTGGAATAAACAAAGCCCTGAGCTCAAATGCTGCAGATGGGAGCCAGGGCAGTGGGGACAGGGCAGTGTCAGGGCTGCTCTTGTGTTACAGGGTCCATCTGCTGGTAAGGACCAAAAGCACAATTCTGGAAAGTCCATTCATGCCAAAGCGCATCCATGTCCTCCTCTGTACGACTGGATTCAACCTCACAAGAAACTTCCTTTTTCTGAAAGTGGAGTTGACTGAGCCTTTCATGTCTCTCTCCCTAGATCTGGTGCTGTACTGTGAAGCCTTTCTGACTACATACAGGACATTTATTACCCCTGAAGAGCTCATCAAGAAGCTGCAGTACAGATATCCTTTGCATGAGTGGCATGCTGGTTCTCACCAGGAATCAGCTGGGCAGTCATTGTGGAGGGAGTTGATGGCAAGTTGTTTGGTCAGAAGCCTGCTGACAGTGTGGTCAGGGATGTGCTGACCCTGGAGGTGTCCCAGGCAGGAATTGCTTCACCTCCACGTTCTGCAATGGGAATTGCAGCAGGGCAGGTCCAGGCAGGGTGGGTAACGGACCAGAGAGTTGTCTCCTGAGGATCCTGTCAGGGGAGAGGAGCACTTGAGGTTTTCTGTACATCACTGGGTAATTATCATTTGGTTTGGACATCTTGTTTTCTAGAGTGTGGATCAGGGCACCTTCTGCCTTCCAGAGGGGCTGTGGGGATTATGGGCAGGTGTAGTTTAATACTGGAGATGACTAAACCATCAAGGCCTTTTCTCTGTCTTACTACAATAAACTCAGCACTGGAAATGCTGGGCTCTTGGCCCCCCAGTTCTGAACTGAGCTTGTAACTGGTAACAAAGCAGGGCCCTGGTGCAGGGTGAGCATTAGCATTTCTGACAGAGGATGGAGAAGGCTTCTTGAGCACCCTGCCTGCCACTCCTTCCCCTTGGCTCCATTCCCTTGGCTCCATTCCCCGCCAGCTGAGCGGGTCAGTGTCTGGGTCTGGGCAGTGTGAAAGCCTCGTGGGCCTTGGTGCTGTGCACCCACGTCACAGGGAGCCTGACGTCACTGTGTCCTGCTTTGTGGCTCATCACTGCCATCTGCAGCAGAGCCACTGCTCCCTGAGCTCCAGCTGGGATCAGCTCACCAGGGACACAGCACAGCTCCCAGTTGTTGACAGCACTGTCTGGGGCAGTCCTGCAGGCCCCTGACTTGCTGATAACCTTGTTCCCTTCCCCTTTCTCCACCTGGCAGAAGCTTTTTCAACCTGTACTGTCTCCCCTGTCACCGTTCTCCTTGCAGTAAATTGGGCAATGAGGAAAGTAGAGGTGACATCTAAGATCTGTTGAGACCAGATGTCACAGACCGGTGGGGAAGATCCCTGCAGAGGAGTGCTGCTCATTAAATTCCACCTTAGAGAGAACAATTTCAAGGTACACCTGCTCTTCCAGCATCAGTTCCATGAGTAAGTGGCTCCTTGTGCCCCTGCAGCTGGTGTCAGCTTAATGCCATCTTAATTAGAGCCATATCAGTGTCCCTCATCTCCTGGAAATGGAACATCAGTTTCCATCAGGACAGAATAGTGTGCTGTTCTGATGTAGATGCCTCATCCCTGGAAGTGTTCAGGGCCAAGCTGGATGGAGCTCTGAGCAACCTGGTCGAGTGGAAGGTGTTCCTGCCCTTGGCAGGGGGGTGGATCTGGGTGATCTTCAAGGTCCCTTCCATCCCAAACCATTCAATGATTCTGTGATTCCTTGGGGCAGCTGGTGATTGCACTGATGCTGGTCTGACCACCCTGAGTTGATTCTTTAATTTGCAACCAACATATGAGAAGTTTTGCCACTTCCCGGACACGTTTAAGAAGCGAGTCAGTAAGAACACCTTCTTTGTGCTGGTGCGAGTGGTGGATGAGCTGTGGTGAGTTGCTTTCTTTGTTTTGGATGGGAGATGTGGGGTCAGTAACATCCAGAGGTCTGGTTGGGAAGATGTGGGTTTTAGGAAGATGTGGTTTTTTGGAAGGTGTGGTTTTTAAACCCTATTTAGGATGACAGCTGAAATCCCTGGCCCTGAGCAGTCAGATACTTGCACTGCTGAACCCTCTTGCTGGAAGAGCAGGTTCTTGGTGTGTCCTAACTGGGTCAGTGATTTTAAAATAACCAGTGAAAGGGGAATCTGGGAAAGGAAGAGCTGGGAAGAGGAGGAATTTCAGTCACCCAATTCTGCTTGTAGAAAAGAGTGACGAGATTCGATACAGGTACAAACTGTAGATCAGTCTCGTAGCTCTGATGCCTGCCCTGGGTTTTCCATCTTTCTCTCAGCTTAGTGGAGTTGACAGAGGAAATTCTCAAGCTGCTGATGGACCTGGTCTTCCGGCTGGTCTGCAATGGGGAGCTGAGCCTTGCCAGGGTGCTACGCAAGAACATCCTTGATAAAGTGGATCAGAAGAAAATGCTGAGCTACACCAATTCCATCAAACCTCTTGCAGCCCGAGGGGTGGCAGCCAGGTGAGGGAAGATGAATGTAACCATGTCTTGATCCTTTGAGAGCCAGGGACTCCCTCTTCTGAGGACACAAAAGTTTTCTCAGCCCAAAATATAAGAAAGGGAAGAAAACAGGTCACATTTTCTGAGCCTTTGTACTCCATTCTTGTTTTCCACAGGCCAGGGACACTGCATGATTTCCACAGTCATGAAATAGCTGAGCAGCTGACCCTCCTGGATGCTGAACTCTTCTATAAAATCGAGGTACAGAGATGAGGATGGGGAAAAGGGTGGTGGGAGGGATTGGAATGTGCATCCCCTACAATCTCTGGTATTCCCTGCCAGCTCTCCAGGACACCTGTTGGGTTGTAGGACACAGCTGATCTCGTGTCAGCAAGTGGCTGCGAACACACACTGGGAATGTTGAGGCAGGAATCCCATTTTAATGTGTGGTATTTTCCCACCCCTCTCCTCTTCTTCCTTGGCAGATCCCAGAAGTTTTGCTTTGGGCAAAGGAACAAAATGAAGAGAAGAGCCCCAACCTGACACAGTTCACAGAGCACTTTAATAACATGTCCTACTGGTAAGTAGCTTAAAACAACCTTGCCCCTGAACTGTGCTTGACATCCAGTGCCTTGCAGATATTCCAAATATTCATTGCTGACTTGGGTTCCTTTGTTACAAGTGGAATAACGTATATTTTTGGCCAGGAAGTAGATGCAGAACACTCATCAAAAATCTCAGAGTACATGAGAAAGAAAATCAGGAATGTTGTGGAGGTTTCCTCCTGTAACCTGGAGGAATTAATTGTCACTATCACTGAGCCTTTCAAACAAACTTTCCCCTTGCAAATAAATGCACTCTGTAAAATTACCCTGTCTCTGTTGTGGATTAGAGTGCTCCATTAAAGGTGGAGGTGTCATGAGCTTTTTAGTATTGTTGGCCCATCCTTAGCAGTGATCAGGTTTTTTTAATGAAACAAGAAGAAATCTGAGATCTGCTTAAGTAGGCTTATCTTTCTTTTTCTGTTCTTCCAGGGTCCGTTCAATAATTATGCTACAAGAGAAAGCTCAGGACCGAGAGAGGCTGCTCCTTAAATTTATAAAGATTATGAAGGTACCAGCTTGGACTTCCCTGTGAATCACAAACACTGCTCCTTAAAGGAGCAGGGTAGTGTGACCTTCTGGTTGTTAGAGCTGTTTGATGCTTGGAAGGCTTTTCAGATCTCTTGAGTAACTGGAATATTCTCCCTCTTCGCAGCACTTACGAAAGCTGAATAATTTTAATTCCTATCTGGCCATTCTTTCTGCACTGGATTCTGCCCCCATCAGAAGGCTGGAGTGGCAGAAGCAAACCTCAGAGGTGAGAAGCAGTCAGGGCTATCATCTTTGGGGGAAGGATAACTGTGGATATGTATGAAACAGCTGGGTGGTGTCATTAGCTCAGCAACGTCCCAGGGTGGAGGGATGGTGGATAACTGCTCTCCAGTGGGTGTAATGCCACAGTGCTGGAAGCCTGGAGCATGGCTGGGCATTCTGACAGCTGCAGGAGTGCCAGCACAGTCACAGGGGAGAACAGCCTCCTCCTCTCTGCAAACCAAGGCTTGCTGAGGCTGAAGGCAGTGAGGCTCTGCGTATGCGCTGTCAGGGTCAGGCTGAGTAAATCACTTGGAGGTGTTTCCAGGACAGCATTAACTCCCTGGCCTGCATAGCTCTCTGGGGAGAGACAGCAAAGAAAATGGGTTTGCAGCAGTGGTGTCACCATGGGATTTGTGTCCTGGCAGGGCCTGGCTGAGTACTGCACCCTGATCGACAGCTCCTCGTCCTTCCGCGCCTACCGAGCGGCTCTGGCCGATGTGGAGCCCCCCTGCATCCCGTACCTGTGAGTGGGCAGTTTCTTTCCTCTGCACATTAAAATGGTTCCTTCAAGGTTTTATCAGCAGCTTCTGCTGAGCTCAGCACTTGCCTTTTGCCAGACATCTGGGATAAGGCAGCACTGTGCCACATCAGCCCGTGGGCCCTCTCTGGAGCGATTTGTCCGGGAGCACAGGAAGGCAGGGTGGCAAATACCATTTTGTAAAGAAGCTTCTTCCAGCCAGGTCATTCTCTCCATGAAGGATGAAAGAGCAACCTCAGCACCCTTAGTGTGCCATGAGTGCCTCTCCTCATAGGCCCCTCAGCTGTGCATGGTGGGTGCTTGCACCGGAACACTGTTGGATCTGCTGCTGGGGGAATGTTTCCCTCTGGATAAGGTTGCCATGATGGTGGCAGTGGGAGGCTGTTGGGTTGCATTGGGCTGCCTTTTGGGCTGGCCACCCTGCCCCTGTGTGACTAACCTCTGTACCTGTTTACCTACTCCCTGGCCTGCTGCCCCTTTCTCTCTTTCAGAGGCTTGATTCTGCAGGATCTGACCTTTGTTCATCTGGGAAACCCCGATTACATTGACAGCAAAGTGAACTTTTCCAAGCGCTGGCAGCAGTTCAACATTCTGGACAGCATGAGGTGCTTCCAGCAAGTGTAAGTGCAGCAACACAGAGGTCAGAGTTGTCTGTGGGGCAACAGGTGGGGATTGGGGTGTGTGGGGATGATGTCTGGGAATCCCTATGCAAGGGGAAGGGAATCTAAAGTCAAAGCATCGTGATGGAGATGTGAGGAGAGCTGGGAATGACAGGCTCTGGTCACAGTTCTCCCTCCCTCTCTAGGTTAGATAAAAGTTGTGAAGACATTTTCTGATGTTACTTTTGAGATCCAGTGCAAAGTTTTCCCACTCCTCTCTTTAGGATGAGTTTTTCCTCCAGGTTTTGCCCTTGCTGGTTCCTGTGTTCTCTAGGATATGCAGGGTTTTCTTCAATGCTGTCTTGCTGTAGAGGCAGCACACCTAAACGCTGATTTCTGTGTGACAGGGTCCTTTTTTCCCTCCCGATTCAGAAACAGGCATGATGGGTTTTCCTCTTTCTGGTGTCACACCCTGTCATGAGTACTGGACACAGACCACAGTGCTGGATGTGTTAGAGCAGGGCAGGGGCGGCCAAAACTGGGAGAGGTCCCCAGGCAGCCCCTCATTTAACCCTCCTCTGTGGTTTTCCAGACATTACGACATCAAAAGAAACGATGACATAGTGTCATTCTTCAACGACTTCAGCGACCACCTGGCTGAGGAGGCCTTGTGGGAACTGTCCCTCAAAATCAAACCTCGGAACATTACGAGGCGGAAAACAGATCGAGAAGAGAAGACCTAGGAGGAGGGGTGGTGCGAGCGAGGAGAATTGCTCCGCAGAGGCGCCGAGGGCAGCTATGAGACTGGAGTTCAATGTTTGTACCTGTCACTGGATGACACACCCTCCCTCCCAGCTGGCAGCCATCCCTGGGGGTGGGAATGCCGGGCGCTCGCAGCCGGCCAGGGGTGACCGCGCGCGGCCGCCGAGGGCAGAGATTGGCCGGGTGCTCGCTGCACCCGCCCTCCTTCTCCTCCCGTCCCTCTGTGCCATGAACCAGCTTTAAACCTGGGGAGAGAGCTGTGTGAAAGGAGAGTCCTGCGCCAGCGTGTTGGTTTGCTGGCCCATTCCATCCGGGAATAGCCCGGCTTCTGTTTTCATCCACAAAGGAAGGTCAGCAAGAGCTCAGCACCGACAGACCGTCTCTCGAGTGGCGTTGGGCAGGAGCGGCCGTGGAAGCCAAGGGTTTGAGACTCCCCTGCAATGCCACCTCCAAACGTGTTCATCCATAGGAGATGAGGATGGAAGTGTTCCTGCTGCCTGCCAGAGGAGCTCTGCTTTCGGAGAGCTGCTTGTGTTTACAGGGGTCTTGGTTCGCCCCAGATCTCTGGCGCCTTCTTCGTGGGAGGAAGGCACCGGTCGTAGATACGGAAGAAGCACTGAAAACGTGGGCAGGGACCCGCCATCTCCAGTCATCACATCCCCCTCCTCCTCTCAGATCTCGTTATTTAAGCAACAATAAATCCCTCTGGACCTGGAAACACGGACTACCCAGGTACTGCGGGTCACTGTCCGTGGCCCCGTGTCTCTTAGCGATGGTACTTAGCTTTTGCACAGGAAATGCTGTAGTATATGGACTGTACATACTAGTGTTTAGAATCCATTGGGGATTTTTGATGCATGTCTGAATACTGATAAATTTATAGGAAAAAAAAAAAAAGAAAAAGTGCAAACCAGTATGTATAAAATTCACAACCAGTGACAATGTTGTTCCAAGTGCTGGAAGAAAGGAGGCTCGGGGCTGTTGAGCAGGTGCAGGAGCTGGGCCAAGGAGCCAGCAGGTCCATTTCTGGGTTGAAAATGGGAACCAGGAAGGAGCCCTGTTCCCAGCCGAGCCACTCCATCCTCCCACCCCACTCCTCTCTCCTCTCACTGTTGCCAAATGTTTGTTCCTGGGGGTCCCCATCGGGTTGACCCTCGGTGCCTGTGCTTTGGCAGGAGCCCCAGCAGGTCCCCGTCCCCAGTCCTGCCATGCCAGAGCCAGCAGGGCAGGGGCAGCCTGGCATGGAAGAGCAAAGGGCAGTCTCATTTTCCACACATGCAGTGTTAACCCCAATCTGTTCAGTGTGCCTTATTCAGCCCCTCTGTCCCCTCTCTGTGTCCCACCCAGGGTGTCCTCCCCAGCTCAGCCCCAGCCACGTCATTTCACATCCCTCCTCTCTGTCCTCTGATGGTTTACAGTTGGATTGTGGGTTTGAGTGTGCCCTGCAGGTTTCAGCAGCCTTGTGAGACCCTTCTCAGCTCTCTGTGGTCGCAGGTTTTTACAGGATTCTAACAAAATCCTGCAGGTTTAGGGCAGCAGCTCCTGGAATACAGACGTGGAGTTTCATAGAGCATCCTTAACTTATTTCTCAATAGCAGCTCTGTGCCTGCTCAAGCCTCTGTTTATTCTGGGTGAATCAGAGCTGCATTTACTTCCTTCTCCAAACAGATTGCAAAGCCTTGGCCAGCTCTGCCTGACTCCCAGGAGAGAGTGACAGCCACACTGCCCCACTCGCAGGGTTTTACCCAGCTTGGTTATTTTCCTGAAGATTCAGGCACAGGACTCACACAGTGAACAAGTGCTGAAGCACAGAGGGACCACCCCTGTCCACAAGGACATCTTCTGGGAGAGGAGAGTGTGGGGTCCAACACAGTTTGTGCTGTGCAGCCCCAGAGCAGGAGGAGCAGGAATCTTCTGTGCCGAAATGCGGTATCTGAACAGGAACACTTCAAAAGGGGGTTATTTTCATGGCACTAAGGGGGTTGGAGCAGTGTGTTGTGTCCAGCCAAGGCTTTGCAATCTCCAAAGGCTTCCCAGCCTTCCACACAGGAAGTAATGCCTGTGTTTTCCTTTGTAAATAAGGCTTTTAAAAGCCCAACATGTTGAGGTGGTGAGAAGGCCGAGGGTGTGGGCTTTGCCCCAGCAGCTCTGAGCACCCCTTGGGTGGGGGCTGTGTCTGGGCTGTTCTGAGAGTGTTGTGTGTGCTGGTAGCACTGGAACTACCCCATCTGGGGGTGCAGAGGTCATGGCTGGGGCTTGATGCCACAGAGGAACAGGAGGGTGCAGCTTGTCTCCATCCAGCTGAATAACCATGTTACACGATGGGGGAGCAGTTGGCTCACAGGTTGGGCACAGGGTTACAGTGACTGGGGTGACATCAGGCTGGCACATGTCACTAGTGGGGTTCTGCAGGGCTCCATCCTCGGCCCAATTCTCCTCAACATCTTCATTAATGATCTGGACACAGGACTGGAAGGAATCCTTACAAACTTACACCAGGAGTTGTCAATTCCCTCGAGGGCAGAAAGGCCCTGCAGAGAGACCTCGACAAATTAGAGAGATGGGCAACCACCAACCATAGGAAGTTTAAGAAGGGCAAGTGTCCCATTCTGCACCTGGGATGGGGCAACCCTGGCTGTGTGTATAGACTGGGGAATGAGATGCTGGAAAGCAGCTGTGGGAAGGGACCTGTGGGTCCTGGTCGATGGCAAGTTGAATATGAGTCAGCAGTGCCCTG
>JAWWLV010000040.1:4651899-4667017 GCA_035041135.1 Platyrinchus mystaceus
ATGCTGGAAAGCAGCTGTGGGAAGGGACCTGTGGGTCCTGGTCGATGGCAAGTTGAATATGAGTCAGCAGTGCCCTGTGGTAGCCAGGAGGGCCAACCGTGTCCTGGGGGGCATCAGGCCCAGCATCACCAGCCGGGCCAGGGAGGGGATTGTCCCTCTCTGCTCTGACCTGGGAGTGGCAGACATTTGATCTCTTCACTCTTGTGACCAGTGACATGAGCGGGGATGGGAGGTCTGAGTGGCCACAGCACCTCATCCAGTGTGATGGGGCTGAGCCCCCCAGCTTTCCTCCCCACAGCTTTCCTCCCCTCTTCTCCCCTTTGCTCTGCCGTCATCCTCAGCTGAGCAGTGTCCCAACCCCAGTCTCGCAGGGCTGGAGGGACCCTAAAAGAGGGTCCCCTTTGTCTGGAGCAGCTTAAGGTTTGCTGACCAGAGACCCCACCTCTCCAGGGGCAGCCCCTGGGGAGCAGAAGCCCAGAACATCCTTGTGCAAGACTGGCCAGGAGTGAGTTCTTGTGTCTCTCAGGCAGTGTTCTTGAGGCCATCACCTCTTTTTGGGCAGAGGGAAGAGTCTGAGTCCCCTCTCCACACGGGGCAGGGAGCGGGGAAAAGCGATGCCCCCAGTCACCAGCCCCCTGCCCCGCTCCCAGGCATCTCCCCACCCAAGCAGTTCCTTTGTATTATAGATTTACCACGAACCCCATCCCCATGGTGGCATCTTCCTCCGAACATTTCAGACCTGTAACTTTTATATTAAAGACAAATAAAACACCAATAACGAGCCCGCCTGATGATCCTGTTTACAGTGCATGCACAGTCTGTGGATTAAAGTGACAATCGAATCCGCCTCTGGCGCTGGTGTGGCCTCATGTTTTCTCAAGTGCCCCTCATAGTTTTCCTCTGCCCATGGCTCTTCTTCCCTTTATTTTTCCACTGTAAACCTCTTCCTTCCCTCTGCTGAGATGGCCTTGCCCCAGTACAAGCCCTATGCTTGGGAGGGGACATGTGCTACTGACCTTCCTCTGGGCACTGGTGCTCCCTGTGTTGGGGGGTTCTGGCCGGCGCGTGCCCAGCCCGTGCAGCGGCCGTGTGCCATAAATAACTCCTAAATAACCCCTGCAGCAGCCAGGGCGGCCAAGCTGCTCCTGCACTATTTTCAGTCCTGAACAGTGTTCAGAATTCCTCTGGAAATAATTGTCACGGGCCAGCTCAGGAGGAGAATGCCCAGACACTGACTGAGCTCGTGCCCCTTGCGCGACCCGCAGCCCCAGCACAGCGAGAGGGAGCCATGGGGTGACAGCAGCTCATCCTCCCCTGCAGCAGCTCAGAGTGGCACCCCCAGGCCTGGGGCCATGTGGGCTCCCTGAGGGTCTGGAACCCTGGCACCCACTGGCTTTTGGGAAAACCGTGACTTTGCTGATTGCTGGAGACCTCACCCTGAATTTTGTGGTGGACAAAGGCTGTGGCAAAGGGGAGATGTAGGAGAGGGAAGGTCCTTGGTGTGCAGAGAAAACAGAAGCTTTGGCTACAGCTGTGTCTTATTTCAGCCTGGAAGCATCAAGGAGGTGGCAAAACATTGTCTATGTATCTGTGTGCAAAATTACTGGAGAAATTGCATATGTGAGTTTGTATCTTCCCACATTATTAATGGCTGGTGAGGGCTTCCCATAGAGTGGGGCCTCTCTGTTACACCTCAGCCATTAGCTCTGTCTCTAGTCCCAGTTCTACAGATGCTCCCTCTGCTCCAGAGTCACATTTGGCAGCTCCAAGTGACAGCCCATGGTAATGGGATTCAGCATCCCATCAGAGCCTGATCCCATACGTGGTGCCACTGCTCCAACATGAGTCCTTGCCCAGAGCTGGCTCTGGCATCGCTTCAGTCTGGGTTCCTCAGCAGGGCTGAGGGGGTGGGTGAAGGCACACATGGCTCTGGAGCAACTCCTCACCCCACCAGGAAGGACAGAGCTGCCCATCTGCCCAGGTAACACTTTGTGGTCACCCGTTTCCCAGAACAGCTGGGAAAGTGGCTGTGGCCACTTCACCTGTCCATGCCCCCCCCAGGGCCATGGTGAGCTGCAAGGAGCCCTCGGCACACACACCGTGACCCTGGGGCTCAGGGTCCCCGTGGCGGGTACAGGGTTGTCAGGACGCAGATGACCCAAGTGATGGCGAAGAACAACCCGAAGAGGAAGCTGAAGAGGATGAGGAACCAGGCCTTTCTGGATGCTGAGAATGCCTGGTCCATGTCCCCACGCCTGATCGCAGCCCGGGTCTGGGGCAAGGGAGAGAAGGGGAGGGGTTAGAAGAGACGCGCAGCACCCAGAGAGGCGGGGAAGGGGGCGGGGGGTGATGTTTGAGATTGCCAGGTGGGTCCTTACCTCATGGGAGTAGATGAGGGCCATGACCCCGGTCAGCATGCAGCAGAAGACGGTCACCAGCACTGCCTCCACCAGGTGGTCCCTGGGTAGGTCCTGCTCGTAGCTGGCAGGCAGTGGCCCCCTGCTCGGCTGCCGAGTGTACTGCGGCACGGCAGGGCAGCAGTTAGAGCTCCAAACCCCGAGTGTGTTCCCCTCCCCCGGCAGTGCTGCTCAAGCATCACTTGGGGCACCGCATGTAACCCCACAAACCCAGGAGGGGAGGGGAGGGGTGAACCCACTTCAGAGCGGGGCAGAGCGCATCAGGGAGGGCGATACGTACGACGTTGTAGGGCACCCCAGGCGGGATGCCCTGGGGATGGAAGGGCCGCGCTCTCTGCCCTGGCTGCGGCTGGTAGAAGATGGGCGCCTGCTCGGAGCAGCGGGGCGGGGACGGCGGGCAGTCGAAGCGAACTCTCTTGCGGGCCGGGGGTGAGTAGGACGGCGGGTCCCCCTCGACGGCCGCCTTGGTGGCCGCCCCCACGGGCGTGTCCCCACGGCCCGTGGGGGGGTCCTGGGGAGTGTCAGAGCTGGGCGGCTCCTCGGCGGCCCCCTGCTCCCCCTGCTCCCCCTGCTCCGCTCCCTGGGCCGTGGGAGCGGGGTCGGGCGGTCGAGGGTGGGGGCCCGGGCCCGAGCTCGAGCCCTGCGGCCCGGCTGGCGGGTCACCCTCCATCCCGCGGAGACGCCTGCGGGGACCGGGAGGTTGTGATGGGAAGGGACAGCCCCGGCTCACCCACCCCGGTGGTCACCCCAAGTGCGGGGCTGGGGCTGCCCATGAGACCCCTTTGTGCCACCCCCGGGCCGCCGCTGGAGCCCCGAGCCCCCACTGCCCGTCCCCTGCACCGCCCCGATGTCCCACCCCCGTCCCCACTCACGGCGGTGCCCGGGGGTTCCCCACCTGCCGCCGCTCGGGGCCCGGACCCCGCAACGGCCCCCGGACCCCGCAACGGCCCCGCCGCGGCCCGCGGGTCCCGCGTGGTCCCAACGGGCGGCGGGAGCGCAGCCCCGGGCCCGGGCCGGTTAATCATTGACCGCCTGTTTGCCCGGAGCCCCGCGCGGGTGGGCCTGAGCCCCGGACCGGCCCTGAGCCCCGGCCCAGGGACCCCCGGATGGAGACCCCCGGACTGGGACCCCGGGGAGGCAGACGGGGACGTCCGTGCTGCCCCGGGCAGGGGGTTTGGGGTCCCTCGCGGTGCCGCAGCCGATGGAGCCGGCGCTGGGCGCAGGGAACAGTCACGGAGCTACACAGCGATTTTTTCGTGTATAAACATAATATTTGGTTTTGGTTTAAAATGTAAAACGTGCTGTCTGCGTGTTCCGGCTGTGTCTATTTATCTACAAAATATATATAAAAATGTGTATATTTTATCTATAGCTATTAACATTCTCCACGTGTGTGTGCGCACCTATATCACACCCCCATGCTCACAGTACGTGTGTGCGCACACACTGTACACGTCTTATCCCTGTGTTACACATCCTCGTGTCTCTGTGTTGTACCCTCAGGTGACTCTTCACACGCACAGTTCCCACGTACCTGTTCCCTACGTGTGCACTCGGGAACACAGACACCGACACACAGACAGACACACACGTGACTGAATAGGGCAGCGCTGTCTGCAGTGAGACAGAGCTGTCTGTGTGTCTGTCTGTCTGTCTGTCTGTCCGTCCGCGCCGATGCACCCGCGGCTGAGAACGGACGCGCTCAGCGCACATGGCCACGCCCCCCCACGGCCACGCCCTCCCCGTGACCACGCCCAGAGGAAGCCACGCCTCCAGCCCGCCCCTCACGGTGCCCGTCCCGCCATGGCCTCCGCCGGCGGCCCCGACCCGGAGCGGCCGCACCCCAAGCCCTTCCTCATCGGCGTCAGCGGCGGCACCGCCAGCGGAAAGGTGAGACCCGCCGCGTTCGGGGTCTGTCGGGGCTGAGCTCCTCTCCCCGGGCGCCCCGCGGGCCGCGGGAGCTGCGCGGCGCCCGCCGGGGCATCGCCGGTGCCGCTTCCCCCCTCGCTGGGCTGGGCTGGGCCCCGGCTGAGCCCCCGTCCCGCTCAGTCCACAGTGTGCGAGAAGATCATGGAGCTGCTGGGGCAGAACGAGGTGGAGCAGCGGCAGCGGAAGGTGCTGATCCTGAGCCAGGACAGCTTCTACAAGGTGCTGACGGCCGAGCAGCAGGCCAAGGCGCTCAAGGGGCAGTACAACTTCGACCACCCGGGTGAGCCCCCCGCCGTCCCCCCCGGAGCAGGGTGTGCTTGGAGCAAGGCAAGGGCCTGTCGGGAATGGGAAGTGCTGGAGAGCAGAAATGCTCTCTCTTCCTCCCCCCCCTCTCCCCCCCAAACATCCGTTCGTCCTTCCCTCGTGCCCGTTGCTACTGACGGCTGGCACGGGGAGCTGCGGAGCATCCCGGCCTGCTCCCGGCTCCGGAGAGGCTCTGTAACGCACCACATCGTGCCTCAAATCCTTTCCTCATACTTCTCGTCCGCACCAACAGCTGCTCCCCTGGCCCGGGGGAGGATTGCAGGCGGGACAGGGATCTGCCCTTGGCTGCAGTCTGGGGCGGGTACTGGATACCATTAAGAATGCCTGAGGTTTTCCAACTGACTCGACTAACAGAGTTGCACAAAACTATGCAATTACCAAGTGGTTTGGTGAAACCAACGTCACCTTTGGGTTCTTAATTTTATTGTACTGTAGTTGCTTATAGACAGCAAATTGCCTCTTCCCTATCTCTGTAACCAAGCACAGCAGTTGTCACTCAGGCAGCGAATGTTGGCTGCTGGTAGGAAAGAATAAGCCATAAGTTCTTTTTTTTCTGGTGAAACACTGGGCAGAGAGTTTTTTTCCTTTGGCTCTAGAAAAATCTGGGCAGAACATTTGATACAGCAGCATCTGACACTCCTCTTCTTTGAACCTTCCTCTCACAGATGCTTTCGATAACGATTTGATGCATTCAACCCTAAAAAATATTGTTGAGGGCAGAACAGTTGAGGTACCAACGTATGACTTCGTGACACATTCTCGGTAGGTTCTGGTTTTGTGACAAGCCTCAGGTGGTGTCTGCGGGTGTCCCGGCCTGGGGACGGGTCTCTTGGTGCTGATGTGAGACCCGTTTAACGATGTGCTGCGGGTGTTTTCCCCTGCCAGGCTGGCAGAGACGACGGTGGTCTATCCCGCTGACGTCGTCCTCTTTGAGGGGATCCTGGTTTTCTACAGTCAGGACATTCGGGACATGTTCCACCTCCGTCTCTTTGTGGACACGGACTCGGACGTGCGGCTGTCCCGCCGAGGTAACGGCTCCTCCGGCACGGGCAGCACCAGCTCGTGCTCCTTATCCACCCTCGGCCATGTGGCAACACTCAGGGGTTTTATCTCCCCATCCCAGTTCTGCGAGATATGAAACGCGGGAGGGACCTCGAGCAGATCCTCACCCAGTACACCACCTTTGTCAAGCCTGCCTTTGAGGAGTTCTGCTTACCGGTAGGGAATGTTTCACTAGCTGATTTATGGGAATTTTTTTGGGGAGGGGGGAGAGGAGCAGGGTCGTCTGGGGATTAACTGCGCTGTAGACACAGCGGTGGGGACTTTTGGTATTTTGGTATTTATATTTCATGAATCCCACGCTCTCCCCTCTGCCTCATGTCTTCAACCATTCCCAGCTGGTTGTTAAGGAACTGAAATGGTCCCTTCTGCTGGCAAAGCACCATGGAAATGCTTCCAGCACTTTTCCTCACTGCTGGCTGCCAGGGCTATTTTAGCATGGGCCCCTCTGACTGAAACACTCCCACTCTCCATTTATTCTTAAGACTTGCAGGAAGAAAAAAGAGCTTGGTTTCCAGCAGCCTCTCTCCAAGGGAACACTGGGGAAAACCTGGGGCAGACCATTCTAGCACTGTTTGCTCTACCATGCAGTGCAGGGACAATTAAGGTGCTCACATAACCAAATTAATTTGTAAAAAAACCCTTTGAGAACAAAATCCTGTATGTGGATTAAATAAGCTGGAAAAGGCTAACTCAGGCTCCTCCTGCTCTAGATCAAAGGAATTCTGAGGTTGTAAAAGTACTCGTTAGAAATGCTGGATTTTGCCAGCTTTTTTCCAAGTAGTGGGGGAAGAAAAAGCAGGAGTGCTGTGGTGGTAAAGATCAGTAAAATTTTATCAGAGGCAGGCAGGAATTTCACATGCATATTGGGTACCTTGGGTCTCAGCAGAGATTTAGCAATGGCTTATGAAATGCTGATTAGAACCAGCTCTTGGCAAACAGACCTCTCCTGAAGTGGTCAATATTTGAAGGCAGCTCAGAGGTGTAAAAACAAGGACTCTACACCTGACCTGCTGCTTCTACCTGGTGATTCTTTGCAAAGGGACAGTAAGACCAATCCCTGGCCTTAAATCCAGAGCACGTTAGCCACAGTGATGTCTTAATTAATTTAGGTGTAACCATGACTGAGAGCTTTAACTTAAAACCCTGGAAGAAACAGAAACCCTCCCTCTTTGCCCCAGTTTTCTGGCCTTTGGTCACTGCTGCCTAGAATGAAGCTGACTTTTCCATTAACAGCCTCCACCACTGTTCCTGTTTTTCAGACAAAGAAGTATGCAGATGTGATCATCCCCCGAGGAGTTGACAACATGGGTAAAAGGGAGTTGGGTTCTCTGATTTCCCTGGGAAGACACCCTTGGGGTTGGGAAGAGAGCAGGTGGCACGTGCTTCTAAGGAAAGGTGTTTTGCTGGAGGGCTGGAGGGGAGGGAGCTGCTCGGCCTGTGGAGGGCTGGAAAAGTGACCCGTGGAGGTCTGACCTTGCTGCAGACAGCAGGCAGAGTTTCATTTAAGGGCTTGTTAAAACTTGAGCAGAGCAGGGCTGGATGCTCCACATTTTCTAGATAACTCAGCCAGGGAAGCCTTCACGTCCCACATTTCCCATTCCTCTCTGCAGTTGCTATAAACCTCATAGTGCAGCACATTCAAGACATCCTGAACGGAGACATCTGCAAGTGGCAGCGAGGGGCGATGAACGGGCACGGCCGGACCTACAAGCGCCCGTTCCCGGAGCCCACGGAGGGCAGCGGTGTCCTGGCGGCAGGAAAACGCTCCCACCTGGAGTCCAGCAGCCGTCCACACTAACCTGGGTTTGCCTCTGGTCCAGACCAACACTGAAGACAACTTTGGGAAAGGACTTCAACAGAATGGTTGGTGAAGTGCCCTTGAAATCGTCCTGGCAGCGGAGGGGATCCTGGTGTGAACCTTCTCACAGGGGAGAGAGGAAGGAGTTTGCCATCGGTTCTTCTCCCCTCCAAACCCCTCCCTTTTTTCCCTAAGATGTCTGGAGATATGTTACTTGATGAACTGGTTAAAGGCAGTGCTACTTGCCTTTAATTTTCAAAATGAGATCTACTGCTGAAGACTTCCCTGAAAATTAAGCACTACCAGGTGATTAGCAAGATACCCCATTTCCCTGGTGATGGGCTGCTTTAGCAGGAAAATTATTTGCCTCTTGTTTTTTTTTTTCTGTCTATCCCTGTTAATTTTAACAAGCAGGTGCAGCCCTTACTCTTCACCTCGTTGGCACCTTGAGTTTTGGCCTTGTTGTGCTGCTGGGCAGCCTTTGGGGGCAGGGGGTTTGACTTGGGGCATCTCTGCCCTGAGATAGGGGTCAGACAGAGACTGTCTGGGACAAATGGGAACTTGCAGTTCACCAGGGACAGGCCCAAGAAGTTTATTGTCTCCTGATTCCTAATTTATTCCTTTCTAAGCTCCCAAATCTTGCTACACTGTATGATCATTTTTTTGTACCCAAAATAGTCGCCTTTACCACAGTTACTGAATGTGTGAGCTCCAGCTGGATTGAGTTGCTCATGGAAACAGAAACCTGACCTTGTCAGTATTAGTGTCTTTTAGTGCATTTCTGTACTGCTGGTTGCACATTCTGCTGGGCAGAATCCGTCCACTTCCAGAGATGGCTGGTGAGACCAGCAAGGGGGGAAGCTGGGAATGGCAGGACCCTCCTCCTGCTGGCACAGGCAGCTGCCTGGACATGTTGTACCCTCAGACAGGGTCAGAGCGTTTGCCTTGTGCTCCAGCAGCTTAAACTCAAGAATGTCTGGCTTTCTAAAACAAGCAGACAAGAAGTATAATCAGTGACATCCCAGTTTCTGTAGTTTACCCCAGATAAGTGATAGTGACGTGTCTGGAAAAAAAAAAATCTGAAATGAAGTGCTGGTTGGGCCTTTGAAAGTGTCCTTGTGATACCGTTCTTGAGTCTGGACTTAACGGTGTAATTTTAAGAATGAGGGTGGGAGGGAGATGTTATTAAGAGGAACTTTTTCATACTTGGTAGTTTTCTAAAAGCAGCATCTGGCTGTGTTCGTTGTGGGTGTGTTACTTTGGCTAATAAACAAATGAACAAACAATGATCAGAAATGACCATTTTATATAAAAGGTAATTGTGCTACTTGCATTACATCAGCAGAAAGGTACAGAAAGGCCACTGCTGGAGGAGCTCTTGCACTCAACAGAATTGTTACCTTTAGTTCTGTCATGGCTGAAGATTTAGAAAAAAAAAAACCCAAACTTAAGAAATGCAGTCTGCACTTTCATCCCTGTAGTCTTTTCAACACTGGAAATGGGTGAAGGTTTGGTGTCTCAGTGATCTCCTCAGCTCAGTGGTACTTCTGCAGTGCCCAGGAGAAGGCAGGTCATTTCCTGACTGCTGCTGGGTGCTGTTTAGCTCAGGGTGACAGACTTAGACTATGAGCTACTGCACTGAAGCATTAGCTCTCACAGCTGATTACAGTAGGAGCAAAATAGTCACTAAAACCTACTTGGAATGACTGTGGTGTTGGATCATACCTTCCTCTGGAGGCCAGGGGGGAGCTCAAAGCATTTGTTAGAGCCTTGAATAGCATTTGTTAGAGCTGTGAGGAACTCCACAAAGAGCCCCTGGGCTGTGGGGCTGCTGTTCTGGGCAGCTTTGTGCTGTGTTAAAGGACCTGCTGCTGCAGCCACATGGAGATAAGAAATGGGATGTGGCCCAGGTACTGTAACCCTGGTTAAATAACTACAGAGCCATCACAAATTCCCCCACTGGGCAATCCCAATCCTTCCCCTCTGCCTTCTCCCTTCTCTGTGAATTCCTCTGCTAGAACAGGCCAGGCCATGGTTTGGGTTGCAGTGTTTTTACCCTGAACCCACGTGTGCACAAGTTAGAGCAGGTTTCCTTCTCAGCAGGATCAGTCCTACCTTGCCCAGAGTTCCTCTTCCCATGGGATTGGAGGTGTAACCCTGCAGCCCAGTAAATACAATACAGCCATGGCTGGTAACAGGCCTCACACCAATGCCACAAGGCCAGAGGATTCTCCTGGCTCTGGCTGACTTCCTGGCTGGCCCAAAGCCTTGTCTTAGCTTGTTTAGCTGCAACAGCAATTTTCTAATGTCTTTTTATTTTTGCTTATCTTCTTAAAAATGATGGTTATGCCAAATGATTACACATAGATAATAGTAACAAGTCATTATTCTATGCAGAATGAACTATTTATAAATGTGGCTTAATGCTGTATTTACATAAATAGGGATGATAGCAGAGCAGTGAAAGTGGGGGGCAAATAATGCATTGTTGAGGAATAAAGTCATGGGATGGTGCTAAAGGCTGCAGGGCCAGTTAGTGATTGTTAAAGGATGGATAAGCTTCAGAGCCGGGAAAACCTTATTTTTTAGAAGTAACAAGAGAAAAATATCTGTTGTGTCGCAGAGTGTCTGTTTTTTTTAACTTTTATCACGGAATTGTAGACCAAGGTGCTGGGAAACACATGAAATAGCCCTCAGCACAATGCAGTGCAAGAAGGAAGAAACCACCACTGTCACGAAAGAGGAAGAAGAAATTGTTGCAGTATGTTCTTCCCAGCAAAGGAGCTGGGGCTGCTGTTGCCTGAAGTCAGCAACCTTCAGGCCCCGAGGGGCAGTGGAAGGGTGAAGTAACAGGGGCAGAAACTGGGAATTGTGCTCATAACTGTATTCCTGTCGAGGGCTTTTCTGTAACTGCTCTTTTCCTGTAATCGTTAGATCGGGACTACTATTCAATTACTTGATCCAACTGTTAAGATTTCAGTTATACTAACAATAAATCCTTGGCTTTGCACAAGAGGTGTTTCCTTTTGGCTGTAACATGATTGCAGTGGTCACTGTTTTCGGATGAGGATGTTCCAGCTGTCCTTCCAGCGCAAGTCCTTGAGTTCCGTCGCGGACAGCGCGGGCTGCCCGTAGGTCACGGGGCTGAAGGTGCAGTAGGCAAAGTACACCGAGGAGAACCAGGCTACAATCAGTGCACTGAACATGCTCTTGAGCAGCACAGACCTGGGATGAGAGCAGGAAAGAGCAGTCAAGTTACATCAAGGCTGGACAAAGAAAGACCTACACCTGGCCTGTTTCTCTAAAGACAGTGTAGCCACTGCTGGAAAAACCACCGCTCTCTCCCTGCAGCAGCTTGTCCAGGTGACAGCCCTGGAGAAAAGAACTGTGTCACTTCCCTTGTTAAAGAGAACTGTCTGAAGCCAAATACCTGCAGAGATGATCACCGAGGTGCTGCAACACGACAGGAATCAGGAGAATCTGGAATGTGAGGGCGGGCAGGTAGTGGTACAGGAAAAGTGTCTTCTCCATCAGGAAGAAGGGCAGGTAGTTCACAGCCCAGCCTCCACCACAGACACCCCCAGCTGACACCCAGAGCTGCCAGGAATCTGCAGGAGATGGGAGATGGCATCTGAGAGCAGAGCAAGCCACAGCCCTCCCCCTGGACACACACAGAGGTGAATCAGACCTTCAGGGATGTCATAAATCCTCCTCCTTCGTCGTATCAAGTACCACAGGGACAGACACACGTAGACCAGAGCAGCAGCATTAGCTGAAGCCCAGGTAACAACATTCCCAAGGAGGTGGATCTGGGCCTGCAGGATGGATGATGGTCTAAGCCAGAAGCAGGGACATGTTGTGGTTCTTTTAGATAAGTTTAATACATACACATACTTGCTAAATTAAACCTCAGAATGTGCCTGGCTAGTAACCTGGAACAAAGCTGGTGATAAACTTTGCTGCTGTAAGACTCTTTTGTAATGGAAGGCATTTGAAAAATGCTATTGGAGATGAACTCATCATCTAAATGGAATCAATAATGGAAACTAATAAACTGCAGTTTACCTTTAAAAAAACATGCAAGAAGACATGATTTAATTAAAAGCAACTCCTGTCAAAGCTGTATCTCATGCTAAAATAAAAACCTCAACCCTCAGGGAAAATACATGAACACAGGAAGAGTCCTTGGCTGGAACTGCAGCCCTGCTCTGACTCCCACTCCTGGAGCTCACATGTGAGCTGAAGTCTCCTTTCTCACCCGGTTCACAGCTACTTCTGCCTCTTGTACTTACCCCAGAGGTGGGGTGGAGCCAGTAGGCAATATTTGTGTCCATTGTGATCCAGTCCAGAGCAGAGGAGCTGTACTTATGTTCTGTGTCTTCATTTTTTAATGTGAGTATTTTCCACTGGAAAAAAAAAGAGGAAACAGAAAGCTTTCAGAATGGGAACAACTGGTGGTTGAACAGTTCCCAATATAAGATGCTAAGTTCCTAACCTGGGAGTGGAGAAAGATTTTGCCTATCTCACATGGATACTGATCAATACAAAGGTTTTATTTAGTTCTTATATAATGCACTTTCTATGTACCACACATTACAGTTCAGTTTCATGCAGCTTCTGGGTGCCCAACAGATTTTCCTCCCCCTTTTTTGTTACACCATCACTGGGGTATTCATTACTGAACACCACAGGTCTCTTATGCCCTTATAAGTGCATTCTGAAATATTTTTTTCACTGAGGAAGCCAGACTATCAGCAAGGAATAAACAAAGAATCCTTAGGCTCAGAGCCTGCAGATATGCTCAGGTTTCTGCTCTGCAGCAGGAGGAAAGATGAAGGGAATAACAAGACAGTCACCTGCAATTCTGTGAATTTTGCCATGAAGCTGAGGTTTTTACTGATGTCCATCTGTGTGGGAGAGTGGAGTTCCACTTCCCTCTCTTTTTGCTCTTGGCCTGGAAGAAAACAGCATAGCTCAGAAATAACCACAAAACAGGCAGAGAGCTAGGAAGGGAAGCACATAGGATATACCCCTGGCTCCTCACTCTCCCAGGAGCCCTTCTGCAATACATCATCCAACTGCCACAGCGCTCTAAGGGAATTTGTAAGGATTCTGACGCCATGACAGAGCCAACTGAACACACATACACACAGCACGGCCTTCCCATCAACATCAAGTGTCCCCCAGTCACAGAAATCTGCTGAGACATACTTTTCCCATATCTGTGCTCTTCCACATTCCACAGCATGCTCTGGTGGTAGCCTTTGGACAGCTTTTCTCCAACCACCTCCAGCTGCCGGTATCCCCACTCGGGCAGAGATGCTCCACTGAGCTGAAAGCGAAAGATGGCTGTGAATTTACTGTGCTGCCAATCTGAACTTCAGCCTGGAAGTTCCCAGGCCCTGCCTGAGCACTGGAGGACAGCAAGGGACTGCTAGAAAGGGTATGTGAAGAGTCACCATGCAGTGCCCTCTCAACAAATGCTACAGCCATAAAGTCACCGGCAAACTCTGAGGAAAAAGATCCTTAACTCTTCCAGCTCCTGTCACGTGCTACACACAGACTCAGCATCAAATTCTAAGCCTCAGCAGTGTACAGTGGTCACAACTTCCTGAGCAGGACAGCTCTGATGCTGAAAAGGGATGAAGTATGACTACCTAAAACACATGCTGCTCTTTTGTCACACTGAGCAAGTTTATTGTTTCCCTTTATTTACCTGTTTGGTTATTTTTGTAGTCATTTAGTGACTTGGGAACAGAGAGACGAGTAGTTTGTGAGAATACAAGCAGTGCAGGAAACAAAAGCTGTAGCAGATAAACATAAACCCACTTGCCTTTAGCACTGCAGAGGTGTTGACGTGAACAAACCTCACTTCTGACAGAATTGTCTTCCACACATCTGTGTCAGACTCCCGATTTACAATCTCCTGCAACAGAAAGATGGTTTTGGATTGTCCTGTTGTCCCAGCTGTTTTCTGCTGGAACAGGATCAGCTTCTCCCCTCCCTTTGACCACTTACCACTCTCCAGAGGTTCTGTGCTGGCATGGAGATGTTATAATCAATATAGCAGGAAACTTCCTGGGAGTGGGGGCTCAGAGGGGCAGCCACATCATGCCTAGAAGACAAGTAAGATCCTCCATTTCCCAAATTCATATAAAAAGCAAAACCATATGGGATTGGTTTAGACTGGATTCAGTAATAAAGTGAAAAGTAACTCTCTTATACAGATTGCACTGTTTACTCAGAGAGAGAGCACTCCCCAAACCCCTGAGCTGCCAGGAACAGGCTCAGAGGAAGCCAATGCAGATGCCAGGCTGAAGAACAAGCACCGATTGTGACAAACAGAGACGCTGTTCACTGGGCTTTCCAATAATGAACAAATTAGGTTTGGAAGGGACACAGCAAAACCCAACTTCAGAGCAGCCCCCTTCCTAATCTGAGTGATAGTCAAGCACATGCCCTTTGGGAAGCAGACAGGAGGCAATTTCATACTGCAGGCTTTCAACACAGGCAAGAAATCTGTGGCAATGAGCCACAGCACACTGGATTCTCCAACACATCTTCCTAACTTCCAGAGCACATCCTTCATGCAGGAGTATGCCAATAAAATCAATGGCCTTGTCTCTGGGCTGTTACACAAAATCCTAAATACCTGCACCTGCCTGGAGGGGGGGCAGTAAAGGATGAAGGCTCACAGAGGGGACTCTGTTTAGGAATCTGCAGAACTACCATGAAATGTGAACACGGGAAAAACCATCACTGGTCCCTTATAGAGAGGACCAGAAACAGTGAACAGCCACTGAGCAATTTGTGATTAAGATCAAATCCCACTGCCAAGTCAGCTGCAAAAAATAAATAAGCACACAGCATCCTCCCTCTGGGCCACAGGGAGGGCTTAGGGAACTAACCACACGAGGTCCCTCCTCGCCCCACTGTCGATCTGTCACAGGCAGTTTATGGCACAACTGAATGCAAGGTCACTGTGCTTCAACCCCTGAGGGGCTACTCTGAGAGACAACACAGCAGAGTGAGGCAGGACTGGCAGAGCAGAGGATGAGGAAGGGACTTACGTGTTGAGGTAGCGGGTTGTGATGCCGTGGACGAGCTGCACGATGTGTCCGTGCCTGACGGGCCGGGGGGGGTTACTCACCACCAGCTGCTGCCTGGGGAAGGGACACCCAAGAGGAAATGGTTAAATTTGATGTATCTTTATATATAACACAACCTTGTTGTGACCAAACTGTCAGGTCAAGAAGCTGCAGGGAGGATCAGATATTTAATCGGGAAGATGAGAAATTAAAGCAATATATAGATGGTACCAGAATGGTAACAAAGCTCATCGAGGGAAAGGTGAATTAAGGGCACAGTGAGTCAGAGGATCAGTAATGGGATACTGACACCGCAGGCATTAGGTCAGTGGTCTGAATCCAGGTCAGTCAGGAGTGAATTAAGGTTATTCCCATCCCACAGCTGTTTGGTGGCTTCTGTGGAACACGTGAGTGCTTCAGTGAGTCTGACAAGTGCTGTACTACAGCTGATCTCACTTTGGCAGAATTATAAGAGAGATCAATGGCTTTCTCCACCATGC
>JAWWLV010000040.1:4667117-4687486 GCA_035041135.1 Platyrinchus mystaceus
TCTGGTAGAGTCCCTACTTGAAAGGTTTGCACCACGGACAAACTTTCCCAACATAGATATGATTTGAAATGACACACAGCCCTTCTAGGAGGACTCTTTACAGAGTTCCCAGAGCAACATAAGAAACCTACAAAAGCAACTTTTTGATCAATATGAAATTATATCACTCAAGGGCTTTTACTGGCAAAACAAGAACAAAGAGTCCTGCTCTGCACTGACAGTGACAGTGGCAAAACACTTCAGCACAAACCAGGCCTCTCAGGTACAGGCACCACTTGGAATCCCTCCCCATGTAGCAGATTCTAAGCTCATCACATACTTTATTGCAAAGAACAACTCATTTTGCAAAAGTGATTTCTACTCTCTTCTGAGACTCATTCAAGTTTGATAAAACTCACCAAGACACTCTAATGCCACGGCTCACATACTTCAAAGAGCAGAACTCCCCTTTCATGCAAAGCACCTGAAGAATTTACACTGGTCCTGTGAGTCTTTCAAGTTTCCCTTGTGCACAGCCAGACCATTTCTGGCAGGAGCAGTTCTGACAGGATTTCAGTGTCCTCAATGCTTTAACCACATTGAGGAGGATCCTGCAAGAAGCTGCCTTTACCAACTCTGCAGCTGCAATCACTTGCTCAGATCACACATGGCCTCTGCACCCATAAGCAAAGTTATGTCCAAGCCAAACTATGCCCTGGTTAGGTTTTGGAAGCATGTAGCTTGCACTGAAATCTCTTGCATACTCACATTCCAGGATCTTTGACAATCCACCAGTTGTTCACGTCCTTGAAGGGATAGCAGGTCACCTGCTGTTGATGGGAACTCCCTCGGCCATTCTCGTACCTGTACAGAGAGTTAAAAACCCCACAGAAGTGTAAGGGTACATTCCTGTGCTCCCCAGCAACACAAACCAGCAGCAGATGACTGGCTCATTCCTACAGAGCACAGGGAATCTGAAGGATTCACAAAGACATTGCCAGGACACAAACCACGATACTTGGACCGGCAGGTGAAGCACCAGAGCATCCTTTCCCCCAGATTGCTCACCTGATGGGATAAGTGTTCGTGTGGGAGTGGAGCCAACACTGCATGGGCTTGCCCAGCACGTTCCTCAGGGTGATCTGAGAGCCATAGGCCACCTCTAAGGGCTGGCCCTGAGTGATCCGAGCCAGCCCACCCTGAGAAGGGTAAGGACAGGATGAGTAGAAAGAAGAAGAAACAACCCAGAGGCTGCTGAAATTCTGAGTCACCTGTCACTTTAACATAGCAGATCTTAGCACCAGTGCCTTCTCATTTGGTTTTATCTACAAAAATCAAGTCTTGCAACACCATACTCAGCAGACAGTAAATACAACAATGCCTAAAAGACTGCAGGGTCTCAGGGAATATCCCTAAAGCCACGAGTTCTAAAGGACAGACTAAGACTCTTCTACAGAAAATTATACCTTTACCCTGTAGTATCCCCACTCAAGAGTTATGTGCTGTATCTACTTCTGTGGAGTTTCCTGTAGGAAGGGACAAACCTTCTGCAGAAGAATGAAAATATTGGTTCATTGGGAAAGCTTTTCATCTGTTATTAGGATTTCAGTCATTACTGCTTCATCTTAAAGCAGTACTAAAGCAGCACAGTGGTTAAATGACATAAAAGGAACAAATATGCAGGATCAAGGGAACAGGATTGCACACCTTTCTTCTAATAGTGAACATAAGACACAAGCTTTCCCCTTTTTCCTCCCTAAAAACTCAGTTTTGTGGCCACATTTCCTTTACCTCTAAGCTGGCTTGGAAAGCACTTGTCATGATCTGGTCGTGAGGCCCCGAGCGATACAGCAGAGCCAAGTGGACGTAGAAGAAGGACAGGTACATCACCATGGGGATGAGGATGAGGGCCAGACCCCGGGCCAGAAAATGGCACAGCAAGGAAACCTGGGGGAACAGGGAAAACTCACTGGTTTCATGCTCCAGATACGAAAAATATTAAAACTGTAACAGCTGTAACTTTGTGGACAACTGGATAACTTCCACTGAGGATCTGAACTGGAGATAGCAAAAGGTATGTGAGGCAGTGTAGGTTTTGAGTCACAAATCACCAAGATGTGGAAAAGAGCAGAAAAGCCAGTCACACACACATGTTTTTCTTAAACTCAACTGCATCTTCCCCAGCAAATGAGCTGGGAACTGTTCTGTGACGGGAGGGTTTCCACACAAGGAATTTTAGCAGGAAACCCAGCTACAGGCAACACTGTTATCTGTGGGCTCCTGGCTGGTTCCTGCACTGAAAAGTTACGCATAGTAAATTCTGCATGTTGTTGTACCTACATTTGACAAGGTCTGGTCTCCTATCATGTGCCAGAAGTGCAGCCCTGCAGTGGCCAAGAGCAGCATGTAAGTAAACAGGCCCATGTATTTCACTCTGAGAAGAAAGTGCATAAAAAATTTAAAAAAAGGTTAAAAACTACACAACTACTTAGTATAAGATATAAGTATTCAAACTTTCCCTTGAACAGGAGGCATTAAAGTCCAAGTAAAACATCATCACTTACCCAACTGCACATGAACAGGCTACTCCAGTCAGCAGGAGCCAAAACCACCAGCTTCCAGAGAAGGGTCTTAAAGATAAATGTATTAAATCACTTGCTGAGCTTGGTTTAAAGATAATTTTACTACACTAAATATTATTTTATCTTCTGCAAGGAACAGAGAACAAAAAAGACAAGTGTCTCTAAATTCAATGCAACTAAACAGTAACAAAGGAGCATTAAGTGATCTGTTATTATTAGTGTTTATGTGCACAGAAGGAAACTTTCCAATAAAAAATGTGGGTGGGCAAAGAAGTATTCCCAAGGGATTTTATTTCTATTGTAATATAAAAAAAAAAAAGACAACCTTTCTGACAGTTAAAACAGTCTTTAATGCTGATGAGAAAACTTCTGGAGCAGCAAAGCATTGGGTTTTACAGATAGATAAAGTCAACTACACAATGGTGAAATGACTTATAGAAAAAAACCCCCACAGTCTGTTACCAGAAAAAAGAGTCACCATAAGAATATCCAAAAAGATGGGAGACAATCCAGCTTTACCTGTGCCCCTGCAAATTGTAGAACTTCAGGTAGGACAAAACTGCAAGTAGGATAAAAAAAATCAATATTGATTCCAGGAGCATGAACCTTGACTGAGTGATCAGAGAGTTCTCTGTTGGAAAAGAGAGACAGACACAAAATTAGACAGATTTATCTACAGGCAAGTGCTACCTCAGACAATTGCACTGTTATCCAAGAGAAGGACCTGCCCTTTAGGGACAGCCAATTCCTACTGGCTGTAGTGGGGAGGTGCTGGGTTTATAAGGGACTAAAACCTTCCAGCAGGAGCAAAGTACACAGCCATAACTGTCTCCAAGACAAAGAGGTGAGCAAGCAGTAAAGGCTGACAGGAGGCAGATAAAGCTGCTGTGCTTCCTACAAAGGCAAAGCAAATCAATGCTGGCAAGTCCAGAGAGGTGCTTCTCAAGGCAGAGTCAGGGCAGTGAGCCCAGCAGGCAATGAGCACAACAACAAATCTGCAAGACAGGGAGCTGCAAGGAGCCAGAATCAGAGCTAGGAGAGGGTTCTCTTATCAGGCTGCTAAAGGGCTGCTGAGAGGCTCTTGCCCTTTCAGACAGCTGCCAGAAGCCCCTCAGAGAAAAAAAATGAACTGAGCTGAACACACCAGAACACAGTCAAACCACAGTGCTAAGGACACAGGCTGGTTTGCTGCAGTTCGGAGGTGGAGAAATTAGACGAGCTCTGACTGAGAGCAGGGTTGTCCTGCTGTTAAAAACCAATATGCTGTAACTCATCCTGTAAATCTCTGAGGGAGGGAGTCCAGGCCTCCTTGGATACAAGAAACGTGGTTTTCTGTGAGGCTGTTAAGGCTGCCCACTTTGCTTAGTATTGAAATGAAGGTGTGTGAAGCCCAGAAGGGCAGCCTGCAGCAGAGCTGTGAGGATGGAGAGGGCCAGGGAGCTCAGCACACACTGACACAGGCCAGGCATGAATGTGGGCTCAGATATGTTGTCAGTGTTCTGGGGGGAGGTACCACTCCAGCCTTCTATGCACCCTAAAAACCCCTGGGGGGAAAAGGGACTCATCCCCATGTATGAAGAAAGGGTCCCAGTGGAATAATCTTACCTAAGAGGACCAGAAGAGCAGCTCCAAGTGCAGCACGGTGGGAGAAGTGCAGCTCCACCAGGATCTGGTAGGCTAAAGGCACACAGAGAGCACCAGCCAGGGCTGGCAGGAGCCTCAGGGACCACACAGGAACGTTCATGGTGTATTCTGGAACAGGAGACAACAGTGAGGCACCAACTGGAAGCCTAATTGCAGAGAGCACAGACCACTACAGAACTCCTTAGTTGCTGAATCTAACTCTGACTTGTGCTAATTTGTTGTACATCTTGTACTGCTTAAGCTGTTTTAGCTGAATTAAAAAAATCTGGGATCACAGTGCCTTGTATTCCTGTTTGAGACCTGCAGAAGACTTATTGAAAAGGAGAAGTGAAGGTGTCAGGCAAAGTGTTATTTCCACTAGTCAGGCAAAAGGAATCTGTCAGCCCCTGAAATCTTGCTTATTTTCTCAAAAGAATGAGTCGGTTAAAATCAGCTCTTACCAGCTCCAATCCTGTTCCATAAGAAGTTTCCATCAAATCCTCCTAAGTAACCTACAACATAAGCAACAATTCAGAACTTCCAGTCTCAAAACAAGTACAAAACTTGCTGCTAAATTGGGAACCATTTCCCAAACACACAGCTTTTCCAGGCACAAGGGCCCCCTTTCCCAACAAGGTCCTCTTTGACAGTGATCTGCCTGCAGCAGTGCTTGAGAAATTGCAGAGGAACAAAGAATATAAACTGGGAACAACAGATTCTCAGTGACAAAGTCAGATGTATATTTAATCTCTCCGTCCCATACAGACACTTTCATGTTGTGCAGATCTCAGCTGCAGAAAGGAACTCAGGCCTGAGAGTCTGTTTGTTGTCTATGTCTTGTCACCAGCAGTTCTCATCTCACCCTTCTCTTTATCCAAAGGACTGGATAACAGTGAGGTAATGGATACATGGCTCCATCACCTCCACTCTACTCATACAATACAAAATAAAGGAAAACCCACTTATCTCTACATCAAAATCTCGCATCTGCCTTGTGCTTTTCCCCAGTAACTGGATCTGACAACTCATTTTTAAACCAGCACTTCTGCCTCCCACAGCACCAGGCACTTCCCAATTCCAGGAGACCCTACCTCCCAAGGCCAGCAGCATGTGGCCAAAAGGTGGGCCACTGTCATCCACAAAGAAGATCCTCTTCATGTAGAGTGACACGAATTGGCCATAATAAACTTCATCAAAACTGAAACACAGGAGGCAGAAATATGTCAAATCTAACTGGAATTATCCTGCAGGGATACTAGGAAAGCAAACACTGATTTGTTGGCAGAAGGTTAATGAAGCACTGAGGTTTTGCACCTTTACCTTCCCCTCGGGAAGTTTTATTAGGGAAACACAATCACTGTATTGGGATTGTTCAGCCTGGAAAAGAGAAGGGCCAGGGGTGACCTAATTGTGGCCTCCCAGTACCTGAAGGGAGCCTACAGGAAAGATGGAGAGAGACTACAAGGGCCTGGAGTGACAGGACAAGGGGGAATGGCTTCACACTGACAGGGAGTCACTTTAGATTAGATATCAGGAAGAAATTGTTCCCTGCAAGGGTGGGGAGGTCCTGGCACAGGTTGCCCAGAGAAGCTGTGGCTGCCCCATCCCTGGAAGTGTCCAAGGCCAGGTTGGACAGGGCTTGGAGCAACCTGGGCTAGTGGAAGGTGTCCCTGCCCATGGCAGGGGTGTTGAAAAGAAATGAGCTTTAAGGTCCCTTCCAACCCAAACCATTCTGTGATTCTGTGATTTACAGAGGCTGACATCAGACAAGCTCTTCTGCTCCTGCATTCTTACTCATAAAGGTTTAAAAAACAAGTCTGTGTCACTTAGGCAGGAAATAAACTCTTCTACTCACACCACAGCCCGTGGATAGCAGAGCCCCCAAAGGCGAGTTATTAATCCCATCACAGTCAGGGCCACGAGGTTCACATTGATCTCTGCAGTGACCACAACAGGCTCCTTCAGAAACCCCAACATCCTGTCAAAGGTGTGTCCAAACCTCGGGAGCAGAAGAGAGGAACAGCATCACCCTTTGGCTCACAGTGAGCTGAACACCACCTAAAAGCAAGTATCACTCCAATTTCTGTCACAAGCAGCTCATGGTAACTCCTTTCCCAAAGTTCTCTTGCTCTCCAAATTTGTGTGTTTGTTGGATCTGCAAGAGTAACTGCAAAAATCAAATTACTAAACTGACATATTTTTCATCTGCCCTGCTTCTGTCTGCAGTCCTAAGCTGGAAACCTTGCTTATTCTTCCACTGGTTCTGCAGAAGCACAGCAGCTTAATTCCAGCCTATATTCTGCTTTGTGCAAAGCAAACCTCACAGCCCAAATTCTGATGTTAGTGATGGACAAACCACAGGCTCAGGCACCAGGTGAGCTCAATACCTGAGCTTTCTAGAGCTCATGTAGCTTGAAAAAAAACGTTATTTCCTTGCAAACAGAGGTATTTCGTTGTAGGTGGGGAAGGGGATAGGCAGAACCCACGAACACCCTGTGCTTTAAAAAGCTGCTTGCTGGAGCACAGATGTAGGTGCTGTAGGAAGCAGAACTGCTGAAAGCTAGGTCAGAAAATAGCAGGGAATCAGTGCTGTGTCTCCTCACTCACCTCAGCACAACGGAAAGTTACCAGAACAAATCCATCTGTGTGGCTTTGATCAGGGCAGAACAAAGCGAGATGTGAGCACATCACCACCCTCCAGAGCAGTGCCACTGGCCTGGTTTCTCTCTGCCTATAAAACACAGAGAACAAACTTTTTCAGGGGCCCCTGACAGAGCTGTGCTCCCACCTGTTCTCTGTCACAGGATCTCACCTGATCTCACAGGATCCCTGAGAGCTCCCGGTGGCCAGGACTGTACCCTGAGGTCAGGCTGGCCATGGCCACGGGGCAGGTGTGCAGCACCACCTCATGCTCCTCCTCAGGGCACCACCAGCCCCTCTACCAGGCTCTGCACCCCCTTTCGAGGGGGGAGCAGCACCACTGACCCCCAGCCCAGCCTTTGTCCCACCCCGGAACCCCTGGCGGGGCAGCAGGACTGACGCCACACCTCGCCCTTAAAGGGTCACCAGGGCCCACCACCCACCCTGTGCCCAGCGCCGGACATCCTCTTCAGCGTTCCTGGGGGCAGAGGATCGGCCGCCAGGCTTCCCACCCTGCCGGGGCATCACCCACGGCCCGTTCCGAGCCGGGGGGACAGAGGCGGCACGACCCCCCCCTCCCAATCCCTGACGTGACAGGGGCGAGGGACCAGCGGCACCACAGTGCCGGGACAGGGACCGGGATCAGTATCGCCATCAGGGTCAGGACCGGGATCAGTATCGCCATCAGGGTCAGGACCAGGACCGGGATCAGGACGGGGACCGGGATCAGTATCGCCATCAGGGTCAGGACCAGGACCGGGATCAGGACGGGGACCGGAACCAGGATGAGGTCCAGGACCGGGACTGGGACCAAGATGGGGACCGGTACAAGGACCCAGACCGGGACGAGAACGTGCAGCTGGACCAGGACGAGGAAGACGACAGGGACTGTGACTACGACTGAGATCGGGACCAGGACCAGGATCAGGACCAGGACCAGGACCAGGACCAGGACCGGGACCGGGACGATCCCCCCTCCCCCCGCTCAGGGTCCCCTCACGCCGGTGGGCGTGGCCAACGCGCGCGCCGCGCTCCTCCCTCCCCCTACCTGTTGATGCCGGACGTGACGTTGAGTCACGTGACACGTGAGGGGCGGGGTCTATACACTACCCGGATGTGTTGCCATGGCAACCCCCACGGTGTGGCGGCCTGGGCCGGGCCCTGTGATGGCATTTAAACAGCTGCGTCCTCCCGTCCCTGCACTGGGACACCCGTGCTGTGGCCACCTCCATTCATTCGAGCTAAAAACCCCCGAGTATCTAACACAATCAATGAGGTTGGAAAAGAGCTCAGACATCGAGTCCAACCTATGACCCGACACCACCTTGTCGACTAGACCAGAGCACTCAGTGCCATGTCCAGTGGTTCCTTCAACACCCTCAGCAGCCCATCCCACTGTCCAATCACCCTTTCTGTGAAGAAATTCTAACGAAAAGAATCAGACGAGGGACTGGGGATTTTTTTTTTTTTTTTGAGAAAAGCATAACCTGCTTTATTTTTTTTAATTTTTTTTTTATTTAAATAAGGAGAATTCTTTCATATGGAAAGAGCTAATACAATCACATATTTGAAAGGAGAAACAATAGGTACTGAAATGAGGAGAAGGGCAATAAAGAGTGTGCCGCAACTGGCCTGGTGATTCCGTGATTCGAATTCCGGTCCGAGTAAAAGTTTCCAAAAAATATGAACAGGTTGCACGTTACACAATTATCCATCGTCTGCCCTTTCAAATATCTGGTCTACATGAAAAGACAAAGAGAGGAAAGGCCAAAAAAAATTTACTATACAGGTCATGAGGTTAAAAGCTTTCAGGAGGACAATATCCCCTTGAGAAACAACAAATGCAATTTATACAGAACCAGAGGGAGGATTCCAGCTAAGGACAACGCCTCGAGACATGCTAAAGGGTGAGCGCCTCACTGCTGCAGCTGTGATTCCTGGGGGGATAGTCAAGGACATCTGGAGCAGCCAGGACAAGCCATTACACCCAAGGGAGTATCTGTGGCCACTGGGAAAAACCTGGTGGTCTTTGGATTAAAATAAACAACAAAAACCAGCCGGACTCTGCTGCCTCTCCAGTTCCACTGCTTCAGCAAAGCACACCTGCTGTGCCCATGGGCCACAACTAAGCACCTCTTGTAAATTAATTCTTATTCACAAATGCAACTTTCTTACGAGTAAACTGGGCTGCTGAGTCAAAAATAACCTGTGATACAAGGAATTAATCTGTGAATTATCAGGGAGGGTTAACAAAAAGCAACAGAAGGAGATCCTGGCATGCAGGGGTCTGGCTGCAAAGTGAATGGAGGAGCCAGGTGAGACACAGCAAAACTGCTCAGCTCATTTCTAAATCTATAAATACACAGGAACCACAGGGCAGCTCGAAGCTTTGCAGCATTCCTGCAAGGAAGGTCCTGATGGAGCGAGTGCCTCTGCGTGAGCACGACACGTACAGGGAGGGCAACGGGCAGCAAACACATCCAGAGGTGCTGACACTGCACAGCTGGCACAGCCAGGAGCAAGTGATGGGACATCAACAGCAAGACCGGTGTCACTGGTGACTGTGCTGCTTCCACTCATCATTTAAAAATAAACTGGAGTGCCTTTTTTTCCCCTGCCTACCCCCACAACTTCGATATTTATTTGTTATTGAATTAAGAGCCACCAGCAGCTGAGGTGGTGAGGAAAGCAGCAGTGAATGCAGCTGCTGGCCACGAATCACCGAGTGAAAGAACTGATCACACACGTGCTTCAGACTGCCTGCTGAACATGCAGCAGCAAAGTCAGCCTCTGAATATTTCTGCTTCACCCACTGTTGCTGAGAAGGTGGATTCCACCTCTCCCTCCCGCTGCACCCTGCACCTTCCCTAGCACAAGGAGCCTGCAATTTGGTAGCTGATTTCCAGTCAAAAAGCAACTCACAAAGGAATAAATCAGGGCCCAAATCCTTCAAGCAGAAGGACCCTCTGCAACTGCATCAACACATTCTGTGCATCTCCACTCTCCTCCTCTCCAAGCTGGATTTTTATCAGCATACCAGCACCCTTGGCATTTCTGCTCCTTGAGGATTAGAGGCTTTTCCTTTTGACTCCAGAGCACCACAAACTGCACTAACCTTGGACTAGCTTTAAACAAACAAACAAACAAAAATATATATGCCAGAGAAGGATATTGCACCGTAGAAATTTGGGCTCTAAAACTGCTTTCCATCACACAAAACTCCACTAAGGTGAGAGAGAGTCTTGCCAACTGCAGCTGACAGTCACGCAAAGGTGAGGAATGGAATGAAGCTCACATGCATTTCTTGGCCTTTCCTGCACAGAATAATTCAGACATAATATATAAATAGAGCAGTGAAACAATTACTTTTTCACCTAGACCTACAACATCAAATACGTATAAATAAATTCTAGTGTTTTATTCTGTTGGGGGGGGGAAGGAATGGAGGGGTTAAAAGAGAAAGAAGGGTGACCTTTTCCAACAGGAAGTATTGTAGTTCTGATGGCATTTACACCAGAGGGACTGCAGTAACTTGGATCTAGCAGTAACCCAGTTTCTCCCAATGTGTCTGACCACTCCAAAGTCACACAGGTGGGAGGAAAGAGGTTAGTGTCTTTGTAAAGCTGAAGTAGTGTGTCTAGGGGAGGGAAGAGGTGAGAAGAGGGGGGCTCAGGTAAGTCTCTTTAGCCATTACAGTTAGATTCTGGGCTGATATTAGCTAGGGCCAGCTGGGCAGAAGGATAATAAAAAAAACCTCACAGACAATTCTGTTGTTCATGATATTTCAAGGGAGAAAATAGAAAGGAGGGTGGGCTGACTTACTGGTGGTGCAATCTTTGGAAAACGTTGGGAGCAGGACTAGCAGATGAGGATGCAGGTCTGGGAGATGTCTGAAGGTCAGGGGAATATTTGTTGCTAAATCTCAAACCCTGTACTTTAAGGAGGATGCTAGAGAGATGCTGGCACACTCTGCTCTGAAATTAAAAAAACCATAAAACCTAAGAAAAAAGAGCTTTTATTTTTTTCTTAAAGTACCATCCTATCCCTTTCCCTTCGGGTTCTCTGCCATGATCAATGGGGACACCTGTGTAGAGGGGACATTACTATGTCTAAGTTAGTTTAGGTTTCTAAGCTCTTTAAAGCTACTGTATAAAAATCATATTTATGCCTAGCTTAAAACTTCAAATGCATCCTTAGAAAGTTACAAAGGATCTTTTCCAGAAAGGGGCTTGGGGGTAGGGAAAGCAAATGAAGAAACAAGAACAACCTTTCAGATCCCTTCCCAAATACATTCTTTGTTCAAAATATCTTCTTTGGAACCACCACCAAATGACTTTCTGCCACCCAGCAGAGGCCGATGCACAGCCCACGAGCAAGCGATCACCTCCAAAAATGGTTCTGTCCCTCACTTCAGAGTGACCAGCCTACTTTACATTTTGAAGAAGCTAAAACAACACAAACCAAGCTAGCTGAAAGTAGTTTTTACTTTAAGACTACCGACAGGTGAAGGACTTCAAGCCCTTTCAGGAACTTGTTAAGTCCATCCTAAAAAAATCTACGTACACACGCGCCACACACGCACACACACACACCAAAACCAAACAGCCAGAGAAATAAAACCCAACCTCTCCCACTGGGATCTTGCTTTTGCAGATCATCAAATACTGGAGAGGAGTGGTGAGGTGACAATGCTGTACACACACCATATGCATCAGGAGTAAAGAACCCTTTGCTGTTCACCCGGGGAAGGAGTAGAAGGATGACTCCAAACTGCCTCTGTAACCACGTATTTCCAACACAAAAAAAGGAGGTTCCAAATGTGCTAAAATGGCTGCCTTGCAGAGGGGCTCTCTTACCAACGTGCTTCTATGCAAATTTTACAGAAAGCCAGGAGTTAGAGGAAAGTAAGACTTGGGGAAAAGAGAGAAGAGCAAAGCTTAGGAGAGCAGCCCCGAGGGATGAACACAATGCAGAACAAGTTACAGGAGACACGAAGAATTTGAGCATCACAACTACAAAAAGTAGTCCATACAGACCCATTGGCTTTAGCCAACTCTTCTGACCTATGTGCTGTGAGAATTTTTTTTTTCCTTAACAAATTTTACATTTTGTAAATCTATGACTTACATTTTGTTATGTGTGTTTGGCAGTCACTAAAAAAAAAAAAAAACAAACACACAAAAATGGAAAACCAAACACCTAGATCCAGATGAACTCGAAACAGAAGTTTGGTGGTTTGGTTTTTTCCTTAAAATGAAAATGCCACATTTTGTTGTGTACAAGACACCCCAAAACTACACTGAAGTGGTGGAAGTTTCAGGATTGATGCACTGACCTACTATATGCCTTTAGTACACATTTACTCCTAATGCAAGCACTGCTTCTAGCTTAAAACAAAAATACTGAAAAATTAAGAAATGCCAGAACTGTCCTGTTTTTTTTAATCAAATAGTCAAAGACTAAATCATCTGGGGAAACATACCCAAACAAACTCAAGCTCTCAACATATCACAGAACCATACACAAAACTAAGCAGAGTTTTGTCAGAACATCATTTTAGCTGAAGGGAATTCTTTTCTGAAAGGAATGAGGAAAGCAGAAAGAAGGGAGTGGGGGGGAATGAGAGAACATATAAAAGTTCTGCTATAAACAAAGATACAGCTTTTTTTGTAAAAACCTCAGCTGCCTTTAAAATGAAAAACCTCAACTAACCCCTCTCCCCCAGTTGCCACTCTGCTGAGACAGAAGTAGGGAAGGAGAAGGATGGGCTTTGCCAAGTGAGCGATCACAGCTACCTGTGGATGGGGCATGGGGAGGGGGGAAATAAAAAAAAAAACAACATGGCTAAAGCCACTTAAAAGTCACATGATTGGTTTGTTTTAAAGCAAGCAGGTCAATGTCATATCCACGGTTTCAAACTGCTTTGTTGGGAGAGGGGCTTGAATGATGTCGCTGTAGTCAGTCAGTGTGGGGTGGGGGTAGATCTGGTGAGATTTTCAGGAGATCCAGTGGGGTCCAGTCTAAGCTGCAGGGCCTCTCAGGCAGCAGGACCAGCTGGGCATCAGAGGTGCTCTTAGGCCTTGCTCTCCTCCACTTTGACTGCCTGAGGTTTGATCGCTCCTGTGCGCACTGGCTTCATCTGGCTTGGGGAGGCTGTTTCTTGCAGCTTCACTGCTCCCAGACTGGCTTTGTTATCATCCACCCGCTGCTTCGCCTTTTGACACACAAAACCAAAGCATTAGCCAGGACAGACACGTCTAGGCAGACAGAACAAGCAAAGTGTGACCACCATTCACGCAAGACATCAAATCTGCTCCTAAAACACCTCACATTTAGGAGTTTTAAGCTATCTCACATGTTTGGCAATGCAAATAACCCATAAAAACTCCACAGTAGAGCAGATAATCCTCTAATCTCTCCTGACTTTCAAATCACACAGCATTACTCCTGGACTCCACTCACCTACCCCACTCTGCCTGAGGGTAAAATAACATCTCCCACATCGAGCTTCAGCACACAGGCCTTGCTGCCTCTCCTCTGCAGCCCAAGGCAGGGTAGGAGAGCAGATACTTTCTGGTTGCACAGAGAACTCAAGCACCCTACCTGCTGTACGTAGTGTCCTTGCACAGAGCCCATGCTCACTGCTGGTCCCGACGGCTTCCCGCTTGGGCTGGCAGAGCTAGGCCTGGAAATCGAAGAGTCGACAACATTCATGGAGTAAATTCTACAACGGAATGAGAACCTTATTCATGTGTGAAAGAAAAAAAGACAGCAGAAAGCAGCAGTAGACAGGGCACAGGTCTGTGCTGTGCAGATCACTGAGCTCCACATTCTAAAAGGCAACACAAGGCTTGGGTAGGAGAAAAAAAAATGAAGTAACTGCATGTCCCAAAAGCCTTCATGACCTGAAGGTCTGGTATGTCTAGACATGAGCACTCCTATCTTGAGGACCATGCTAGAAACCAAAAAAATTTGTTCAATGACCCTCAAATTTTCTACCTTCACAAGAACACACAAAAGCACCAATTCCAATCTGTCTTTGAGATTCAGTGAACAAGTAACTTAATGCACTTCCCACTAAGGGCCAAGTCAGACAGACACTGACCCAAAGCCAAAGTGAAAGCCATGATCATGCATTTTGCTACAAGTATTTGGACTGCAGTTAAGCACACTCCACACATGAAAACCCAAGTGGATCTTGTATAGGGATGATACATAAACCACATCCCTGCAAAGCGGGACGTTGTTTCTTCCCCATCCTGACTACAGAGCCCAAGTGGTGTAAACATCTCACCTGTAGGTATGTGGTGATGGTACAGACCCTCCAGAGGACATACTCTGTTTACCATCGGAGAAATGAAACCCCTTCATTTCCATCTGGGAGGACTACAGAGGAAAATTAGAGAGAGTATCATCTTTGCATTCATAATTCACTTGTTACTTCATATAAACACTTAAGCCAAATCTTCGCCCTTCTCCCCATTGTGCCCATTAATAGAAGAAATATTTTTCAGGTGAAGAAAGTGAGGCTTGTAAGTCAAATAATGTTTGTATTAAACCACCAAGCCAGCAGCAGCAGCAAATATAGAACCTGGAAGTTAATTGCTGTGCTCTCTCTCCCCTATAATAGACAAACTTATGATATGAATCCATCAAACCAGACATGACATTAATATACCTACTCAAATGGACAAGCTTCACAACAGAGTGAAATATCTGGGCAGTATTCCAACTGTGTCTGGAGCTCACCACCCCTCAAGCACTCTGGGGAAACCTGTGTAAACATGTAATAAAACTGGAGACTCCAAACCGGATCAAGGCAGGATGTGGCTCCCTGGAAACAGAACGGTGACCAGCAGCAAAACCTGAAAACTGCTGGCCTGCACGCTGGAGATGTGGGGTAAAGGGTTCCTTCAGTTTAACACCAATCCTTGGCTTGGATGTTTAAGGATCCCAAACAAGCCATTCTCCCCTTTAACAAGGAGCAAAACTTCGACACAGAAGGGGTTACTGAATGCCCCGATGAGCACCAGGAGTGAATCCTTACCTCCCTGCTGGCAGCAAGGACAGAAGGCTGGGATCCAGGAGGCAGGATTCTTCGGGGAGCTCCCACAGGCAGGTTTTGCCCCTGAGGAAGCTGGATGGACTGTGGTAGAAGCAGGGGCTGCTGGCCAGAGCCGTAGCGGGGCAGAGGGAGCTGGGAGCCAGGCACAGGCATTGTCAGCTGTGTGACAAGGACACACAGTTACCTCAGTGGCAGCAACAGTCTCGTGTCTGACCTGCTGCCTCCCAACATCCTGAAAGCACAGCACTGCTAAAAGGAAGCTCCCAAGCAATGCAGTCTGGCACAGAATAAATACAGATCACTAAAAGAGGGACTTTCACACTGAAATGGATGTTCTGGCAGTGCTGCCAACACCCTTATCAGCTGGGCTTTTAACATGCCATTAAGTTAACGTAACTGCACTTGGACACAGGGCTTTCCTCCTTGCCTAGAGCCTTTCCCCAGTTTCCCAATCCTCCTCATGGTCACTGCACTGGTGTTATCTTCCCTTGATACAATGGCAGTGTCAGACAGCTCAGGTCACACATTTTGTTTGCACCTTTGCTGCCCAAACTAGAAAGTCTCCTATACTTTCACACCAAAACACTTTGGGCATTGAACCCCTAGAGAAAGTGATGGGGAGCTCAGCTCTATTTTTCTGCAGTGAGCTTTACACCAATGATGGCAGTAATTAAGAGTAATTAAAAAAAAAATGTAGCTCAGGACTGTCTCCTGTTCCCTCTGATTTTCTCACAATTGCTGGATTTGGGAGGTTCTAAGACAACATTCTGGAATAAATAAATACATCAATCTAAGGCTGGCAAAAGAGATCAAGTTACTCGCTTATGATTGATAGACCATTTCTTCAAATATTTAGTTTGATTCTCTGTATTTTCCTCACCTAAGTTACTTTCAGGATTAACTCTTTACGTCAGTCACAACATAAAAATCCCTCTGAAACAAAAAATAAACCTTAACATGTTGTACAAAATAAACGTTGAGTTTAATAAAAGTATCAAACTTCTCCAGAATTCGCAGCACATGTCCACAAACAACAGTTAAGCTCACAGTAGGATTCAATGTCTTGATGTGAACCATGCTTTAGAAAAACTTTTTCACACATTGAAATTCATGTTAAGATTCTGCCAAACGGATCAGCAGAAGTTGTAAATAAGACTTGGATAAGAAATGAACTGAGAAGACGGATGAGCCTTTAAAACAAGTTCCTAGTTACTCCGGAAGCCGAGTTAAATGTTGGAGATGACTGGGATTTGGCTCTCAGAAGAGGTACTTTTAGGACAACTAGTGCATCATGGCCTGCTATGCAAGCAGCACTGCAAGGTTTGCCTCCCAACTTACAAAATCACATCTCAGCAGGGACAGACAAGGTATTAGCAGGAATCTCATTAAATAAGGTGCTGCACATCTGAAACAGTGGTTCCCAGAACAGAGCGTCTCAGGGAAATCTTCTGCCTCTTCGCAAAGAGTTCAGTTCACACAGACACATGAATCAGGACAAATATCATTTCAGTGCATTCTTAGAGACAAGTGGCTGTGAAAAAGCCTGGACAAGAGAGTGGCTGGCCAGCCCTGCTCCTAACCTGGGTGAGCTGAGAGTCCATCATCTGGGAGGCTCCCATACCAGCCTGGTTTATCTGCCCTTCATAAACCAGTGTCTGGCTTCCGTTCATGGGCTGATAGGGGGACCCAGACTGGGTTTTCACCACCTCCAAGGGCTGCATGCCTGGGAAGGCAGAGTATGGAGGCTTCAGAGCAGTGCCTCCTGTCAGGACCATGGTGCTGGGCTGAGACAGACTGGGGTGCATATACACCTGAGACCTGCAGAGGAGAAACATGCTCAAGTCATTATGCAGAAAACTTTTGGAGACTATACAAACACACCCTACCAAAACAAATCTGGCCTGCAATCAGTTCTCAGACTACTAAACTGACAGCTTAGAAGTAAGCTGTGATACCACTTTCCATTTTAGTTACAAGGGTTTTTTATTTCCACTTCTAAGCCTTTACAACCATGTCCTTGTGTTGCAGGAATATTCAACAGAATAACATTGTGTAGTATCCAAAATTTATGTTTCAATGTCCTGCACAACAACCTCTGGAGTAGCAGTTAAAGGAGGATTCAGGTTACCAGAAGTCTGCAGCAGTTTTGCAAAGCAGAAAAAAAGAAAAAATCAGAAATTAAAGATTCAAAAATTTTTAGAAAAAAAATGCTGGTTTTTTTTTAAACCTCAGTGTTTAGGTTTTTGAGGCACTGAAGGACTAATTCTGATACTTCACTCTCATGCTCATGTTCTCCCCTATTAACACTGCCCAGGTGAAAGGAAACATCACTCCAGCTAACGGGAAAGAAAAGGTGAGTGTGGAATATCTGACCGATGCACACAGACATCAGGAATGTAAGAGAGCAAGCCACAAGGAAATGAAAACTGGAAGCAGTTACCTGAAGGGCTGTATGGAGCTGTACATCTCCTGGGACTGGGAAACAGGCAGACCACCCCTCAGCCCAAGCTGAGCTTGGGCCTGTAAGGATGTGTGGAGGGAAATGGGAATCTGTTGAGCAGCAGCAGCCTGCAGAAGAAATTAGTATGACTGAGAGGCACAAGAAGAGCCAGAAACTCTCCTAGGCTGTTAAAAATCCATCAGTTTTCTCCATGAGTCAATCTGCCTGACAATTACCTACCCTGTGCCCTCACCAAGCCCCAGCATCGTTCCACACAACAGCAGCACTCTGCAAGGGGAGACACTGCACAGGCACCAAGAGGGTGATGCCTGAAGGAGGCATTTGATGGACACACAAGGGAACCAACATGCTCCACACACAGGATGGGCACTGACAATCCCAGCTCTCACCTGCCTGCACTCTTACCTTGAAGGGGGCTCTCCCAACACTATCAACACCCTATTTACTAGTGAAATTACTCAGCAGTATTGACTGGCTGTGGAATCTACTGATAATCACTTTACCTCACATGGATGCCTCAGTTAAACCCAGTCCAAGAACACTGGTACAAAAGGGGGAAAACTCAACTCCCTCCCTTCATTCTCCCTAACTCTGACACCTGTTGGGAAGCAGCATTCAAGGAACCTAAAGGGAGCCACATCTAAGCTCCTCTGGGCTATGAGACAGATAAATGACTCCTAATTTCTTAAATGCCACCCTGAAGACTCCTTGAGAAACCATCTGCAAGCTGTGTTGCTCCCTTACCTGTTGGTAGCTTTGCTGCTGAGGTATCGTCTGAGGAACCAGGCGGGGCTGACTTGCAAACACGTGGCCATCCAGATACAGGGGTGGAATATGGTTACCTGAACAGCAGAGAAGGCAGGCTGTAAATTCAGGGTACAGGGGAGATACAGGCACAGCACACTCTAGAAACCTGCAGGTCAAGACTATTTCCTGCCTCTCAGCAAGTCAATACATAGTACCCAGGTTTCCCACCTCCACAAAAGAGTCAGACACTGACAGTTCGGGAATTGGTGAACTGCATTCCAAACTGTTCCTAAACACCTGCTCTGCAATCACCTCATCTTTGCAGCTGGGAGGGACACAAAGAGCAAACATGGTGTCTGAGACCTTCACACAACAGATCTAAAAGCTGTGTTCACCCCAAGGGTGGCACCAGTTAGTAATTGCTGTGCCACTCCTGTGGTTCTCTGCAGATCTGAACCACGGGATTTGGAACCAAGATTATAGAGTGGGTGAGGAAGGAAGCCACCTGACTTGGAACAATCTGTTTTCCAAATGGAAGCTAATAACAAAGTCACTACACATTCCACTCTATTCTTGAAGTGAGACATGAGAAAGACAGTGCACACATAAGAAGCCCTTTGGGACCCAGGAGTCAGAAATTCCAAGTACATTTCCTCTTCCCAGATGCTCTCCCTAATTATACACACTATCTAACATGACTGAGCTTAACCTTTTCCTCTAGCTCAAGAGCAGCAACACCCTCCCACCTCCCAGAGTTCTGTGAACTAGAAGCAATTCGTTATTACATACTAAGAGCAGAAGGTGCTCAGAACCTGTGACTTCAATGGCAAAAGGAGCAGAGGAATGGCTGATACTGATATTGGGACTGTTGGAAGTCTCTCAGCCATAGGTCTCTTCCCTTCTATTCTACTGAGCACACACAGTGAAGGGTAAGGAAGATCCACTGAGACATCAGAGAGACTTGGCACTACACAGGGCAAGTTGTCCTTGTACTAAGTTTGTACCAGTCACACTCAACATTCCTCAAAGTAGGGAGACAGTTCCTCTTTCTGTCTTGACTGAATTGTTAAGAACATATTTAACACCAGCCAGCCAGTTACTTTACACTGAAGCTCTTCTCACTGTGTTCTCATCTACTAGAATCAGAGGATGATTCCCAGATACCACCCCAACAATGCAAACACTGCTGCTGCAGTTTGGAGGTACCTGGAATAGATGCAGAAGGTGCTACGGATGCCACAGGCATGGGAGGCATAGAAACTCCACCAAAAGAGCTGTAGCTGACACCGTTGGAAGCTCCAACACTGGAAGGAGGCTGGATGCCTGAGCCTGCACCTCCTGGGGAGTTCTGTTCTGGTAAACTAGGAGAGTTTTCCCAAGCTTTACGAGCAGACTCCATCTATGGAAATGAAGGACAATAACTACAGACAGTTCAAATGGGGAGGACAATACCGAAACCTAGAGTTGCTCCTATGACTTATGAGCTCAAATTCATTGTTGTCTAGTGATAGTGGAAAGCTGGCAGGTCTCAGGTCAAGGGGTACCATACCAGTTTCTAATGGACAAGCATCCTTCACAAACACTCAAACCTCTTGGTATTTGCTGAGCTTTTGGGGTTTGGGATGGTAGTGTTTTGTGTTCTGGTTTGGTTTTTTATTGTTGCCATTGTTTGTACATTTGGGTGGGGTTTGTTTTTCTGTTTCCCCCTCTTTAAACCATCAGGCACCCAGGATCACTGACCAGCCATCCTACCCAGCTACTGGAATAGTAGGAAAGCTCTGTTACACTTGTTCTACAATTGGCAAGGACTTGAGCAGCCAAGACTCCATCTAATAGCAGATATGAACAACTTTTTCAGGAGCTAATTAAACGTTTATCAATACTTAACAGAACACTCTGGGAAAGACCTCTCCACCCTCACTACTTGGCCCATGGAGATCCACACCTAGGCCAAGCCCACATGCCAGCTTCTTACCTTAAGAGTAAGGTCTGCAGTGGGGAAGGACATGGGGTTCAGGCCGATGCAGCGCTGGAGGTGATGATCCCTTCGCAGGATGGGAATGGACTGCGTCAACGCTGCCTGGGGGGACAGTTGTGCAGGGTGAATATTTATAAACTCTTAGGACGATGTCATGAGCCACCAAGGCTGACAGAGCCTCAGCTGGCAGCTCCTGTAGCTACACCTCAAAGGATTCAATCCCCAGCAGTACTGCAGGAGTCAAGTACCACATTCAACTGTGATCCATTTTGCTCCCAGAATAAATGAAGGTTT
>JAWWLV010000040.1:4687586-4720057 GCA_035041135.1 Platyrinchus mystaceus
AATCCCCAGCAGTACTGCAGGAGTCAAGTACCACATTCAACTGTGATCCATTTTGCTCCCAGAATAAATGAAGGTTTAGTTCTGTGCAAGGACACCCCTCTATGCTGAATTATACCAGGTTCCACCTAAATATCAGTTTGATCCAGTAACTTTCATTTGCAGAAATACATCTGCTCCCTTTGAAAGCACCTGAGGCTTAAATAAAGAGTATCTCCAATTAATCAATGCCAAAAAAAAAAAGAAATACTTACATTACTGGCCAAGGCATCCTGCAATTTGGTGACAGGGTTAGCTGCAGCGCCAGAGGCAGAACCAGGTGGCAAGCTGAAGTCAGAGTCCTGAAAAAGCAAAACACATAAAATTCAAATCCAGGTCCATGGGCCCACCTATCCACCTCTCCTGGTTAATGACTCTATCCTGCATCATGACATTACAGACTAAAGATTGCCTTCCAGTAAAGCCGTGCTGGAAGAGAACAGAAGACACTTCTCAGCACTCAGCAGCAGGCAATCCCCAGAGGCACAGGAAGGCTTAGATGGCCATAATTTTTCCCCTCACCTCTGTTACCACCCCAGCTGGTCCTTGGGACAGTATTTCCAAGTGGACACTACATGTTTCCCAAGACACCTTGAGTACCTGGTTTGCGTCAGCAATGAAATTCTAAGGCAAATCTACAGCTGGATGTTTCCTCTAAATAATCCTTCTGCCTCAAACCACCCTTCACGTCTCAACAAGCTCAAATCACCAAGAAGATAAAATTAAATTCAATCCTCACTTTAGGATTTACTCCAAATTCAATGGGTGGCACAGGAAGTACAGAATCCACGTGAATTTCCACCCCATTAACAGGGGGAATATTCCCTTCCAGCCGTTCCGTTCCCTCCGAACCCTTTCTGTTTTTCAGGGAGCGTTCGTTGCCGATTGGTCCAGGCTTGTGTTCCTTGTTCTGTCCTGAGCCTTGATCTGAATCCTTAACAGGAAAGCAGAGAGGCTGAGACACAACGACTGAATAACCCAATCTCAAGCCTTAAAAAATGCTATCAAGAATGACACAACCACTTCACAAGGTCTCTCACTCTGCGCTCTGGCTTGGCTGCAAATCCAGATTACCTTTTTATCAGATTGCTTCTGCACTTGCTCCTTCTGGCAGTCAGGCTTTGGGTCCACCAGGCCAGCCCCATTCATCTCCTCTGGTTTGAGGGTGCCATATGGAGAGCTGCGCTGAGAGGAGGTCGCGGAGGATTCCCGAGACTCCGCGCTCAAGTCAATGCCACTATCCCCCTGGCTGCCTTTAAATCCCTGCTATGCAAAGCACGAGATGTGTTAAAGCCCCGGACTCCGACCCAGCTCCACAAAAGGAGGAAAAAATATCCCAGAAAACAGCAAGACCATGTCCCCTTTTCACATCATGCTCTTGGTGAACTGCAAAGGAGTTGGGCCTGGCTTGCAGCAGCCCTTGGCCGCTGCTTAAGCTCTACAGAGCCCTGAGACAGTGAACCAATACAACAAACAGACCACGGCTTCAAAGGACAAAGTGTCACACACAGTGACTAGGCTGAGACTGCCAAACTCACACATTTCATGTGTGACCCACAGCAAATTTGAACTCTTGGCCTCCAGAGGTGAAGCATTCAGGAACCTCCTTCCTCTGCCCTCCCTGTGTTAAGGCTACAGCCACACACTGCTCACAGGCATGAGGCACAAACAGGACCTATGAGATTCCACCCTCCTCAACCACTGCATCCAGTGATGAGCATAACCCTGGAACAGCTGTATCACACAGTTACTCCAGATTTATACCCACACATAACACCAAGCAGTGCTTGGCCCTCGGGGTCAAGATCTGAGAAGCATCGAGCTCAAATTATAACTGCAAAGAGACAGTTTGAAACGGCACAAGCAGAGCTGAGAGTCACTAAGCACAGATGGAGCAATGAAACGCATAAAAGCCACCTGCGTTAATACTTTATCCACACAATACCTGAGGGGCACATTAGGTGCCACTTACCTCAGTGGTGCCAGACTCAGTGCCATTAAAGGTATTTACAGGCTTGCTCCAGGAATCACTGCCAGGAGATTGAACGGAAAGAGCTGGAAGAGAATGGAGGGCAGGGCTCAACTGCTGGGAACAACTGTGAGCACACCATGTACACCGTGCATGTTACACCAGTAACCTTCATTTCTAGACATGAGAAAGGGCATTTTAACCACCTCGCAAAGTTGGTGTTGCCCAGACATCTGAGACATGATGCAGCAGAGAATACAGGGTATGGGGATAGAGGGTAGAGAACAGGGAGATTTCTTAGGGAACATGATGACAACAAGAGAAAGACAGGACAGACAGAAACAAGGGAGGCACCAGCTATTCAGGGCTAGAGGTGAGAAAATGCAGGAAGGCAAAATAAGAAAATAGCTAAAGGAGATACAGCCCAACTGGCTAGAAAATGCTGTATAGTAGAATCTTGATGTGACACAAAAAAGAAGTAAATTAGGAGGCTAACATGGTCAACAGAGGAGGAGGATGGCTGAACAGTACAGCTTAGAACAGATGCTACTCCAGATGTCTGCTACCTCCCCTCCCACTTCCAGCATCAGATGGGAGAGGGCTGTCTCCTCTCAAGCATGGACCCCATCCTTTCTGTACATCCCAGAGGATTCCCCAGCTCTGCGAAACCCTTTGGAACAAACAGACCCAAACTTACCTGGGCTGTTGCTCTCCCAGATCTCTGTGCCCAGGCTGTTTCCAGACACTGTTACATCACTTTGCTCCAAGCACAGGCTGTTCTGCTTCTTAGCAAACCGAGGAGGAATGCGAGACTGAAGGACACGGGCCTTAGCTGGTGCCTGTGACAGGAAAGGCCCAGGTGTCACACTGGGAGGTCCCCCCAGTCTAACAAGGCCCTGAAAAAAGTTGCCTTCAGCAGCATGCATTTTTTTATAGCAATAACACAGCGAGAGTGCAGAAGTCCCTCGCTGCTCATGCTGCCCAATAACCCACCAACTACAACAAGCAGCTGGCTTAGTGAGCCAAGCTGCTTTGAATGAAGATCACTCTAGAAAACCGTCCTTAACTGCCAATTAACAATTCTGCTAGAATCCAAGGAGAGTCACAAATCAAACTCTCCTTTTCAGACCAATGGCCCCTGTCCATCAGAGCCTAAAAATGCTTCTGAGGCCTAAGACAGGATCTGTACTACTTTAGCCAACTGTGGTTTTTTGTTCACCCGGACACTTTTTGAGGTCCTGCTATCCAAACAATGGAACAGGTCCAACTTTTCCTGCCTCCCACTCCTCACCTGAGCAGCCTGTTCCTTCTTCCTGCGCTCCTCTTCCAGCAAACGTCGCTGTTTCTTAGTAAGAACCTCAATGAAGCCTTCGCCTGCCATAGAACCTACTTCATTCTCTTCTGCTGCGTTTGACACCCGACTATCGATGATGGCACCTGAACAAAGCATAAAGAGGAAAAAATAGTGCACCTGTATGTGCATGTAAAGCTTTATAACTGCAATGGTTTAAAGAGTGCACTCCAAAGAGGATCCATGCTACAAGCAAACAAGTTCAGTTAACAACACTGCAGCTTCAAAAAGTAAGCCGCAATAGTGGTATTTCTCTTCTCAGAGGTACTCATTTCTTGCCTCCCTGCCATGAGCTCAGACTCAAATTCCCCCACTCTGGATGCTCTCTCAACTTCCTTCACACTACATAAATTTCAAGCCTGAAATACACTAACATCTTAGAGAGAAATATTCTCCGTAAATCCAAACTTTCTGTAGAAGAAATGTTAAGAGACACACTGTCAGATCTGGCTAAAGTTTGGTTTAAAATTTAACACCATATTTACCTTCCATGTTTTCCCTATTTAGATACACTAGAATTTTCTTGTGCAAATCAATGGAAAAAAAATCTGATATTCAAAATTACACTGGATTGAAGCGGTCGGCCTTGAGGTCACCACAATGCATTACCCCTTTAAAAAACCATATTAATGAAGACACTCACTTCCATAACTCAGTTCAAACTGTGACAAGGCCTCTCCTTTCTCAGTTGCTCTTTGTGCAGTGGATTTAGGCTCCTTCTCTGGCTTTTTACCTGGCCCCTCAGCACTCTCTGAGTTAGCATGGGAGCCCCTATCCAAGCTGTAAATGGAGTGGCTGCTCCCGCCACTGGTGTTACCAAGGCCTCCTCCTTCTTCTGGAGACCTACATGGAAAGAAGGGAAAGGGTCTAGTTTTGTCATCAGAACACAAGTAAAAGTGGCAAGAAGAAAATGTACAGGGTGTGTATGTCCACTCCTTCAATATTGCATATCAGGCTACAGATCAGAAAACAACTTTACCTTTTGCTCTTTATCAGGGTCCCATTCTGCTGGCTCTCATATCTGGAAGCTGCTCCTACACCAGTCCTGACAGACTGCTCTGTAAACCCTGCTGGCTCAGCCTTGCGACTCTGCCTGTCCACCAGTGGCCTTTGGCTTGAGAAGCTCCTCTTTGCTAGTTCCCTCTTCTCTCCCAGGCTCCCGGTGCTGAGGCCACCTTCCAGCTGGCCTTCACTCTCTGGGACTCCATCCCGCCTCTCCCGCCGCTCGCTGAAGTCACTGCTTTCAGATGCCGTCTCCCACTCCTCGTTGGCGTGGTCCGAAGAGTTCTGGTAGGACAGCTCAGGAGATCGTCTGCCCGAGATGCTGCTCTTCTCTGCGCTCAGCTTGGGTCTGCCAGGCCACTGGCTGGGCAGCAGGTTGGGGCCTCCCTCCTCGGGGTTCCACTGCCCCACCGATTCCCTCTCTTGCCTGAGGCGCCTGAACCGTGGGGGCTTGTCCTGGCGGGGGGGACGGCGCCTCCTGAACGGCCTGTTCTCTATGTTCTCCTGATCTGCTGAGTAATCCTCCTGGAAAAAGTGCCTTTTGTCATCCAGATGACTCTCATCAAAAACCCGGCTGGAGAAGGAATCTGCGTGTTTGTAAGAATCTTGAATGTAGTCCCTGTCAGACTGCTGCCTGCTCCCAAAAGTGTCCGATGCAGAGGTGTGGCTGTACTCCTGCCACCCTGCTCCCCCACTCCTGCCTTGCCACTGGGTGGGCTCCTTACCCATGAAACCCCTTCGCCCATAGCCAGAGTTGCTCAGTCTTGGTGGCAGCGACCTCCCAAACGCTCTCGGAGCCCTCATCTTAGGATCCAGGCTACTGTGATCGTCCGAGTAGATTTTGTTGGACCTCCAAGACTCTTTGAAGTCTCCCTTTTTCAAATCACTGTCCTCCCTGTCCAGCACAGAGCCTTCATTGCTGTTCTCCGAGCCCCTCTGCCGGCGACGCTTGGGCAGCTCCTCGTACTCTGAGCCTTCACTGTGCGTCTCGCTCGCGATCCGGCGCCTCGGTTTCCCTCTGGGGAAGTCCTCTGGCTGGTTGAACTCCCGGAGCCCTCGCCCTCGGCTGCTCCGCTGGTTGTTGTAGACTCCTCGGCTGCTCACAACAGTGCCTCGGCCTCTGAAAGTGAACTCCCTGAAGCCTCTCCCTCGCCCACGCCCTTGGCCTCTCCCACCAAAGGCTTGTTCCTCATCAATGAAGATCCAGTTGTTTCTTTTTGTGGGCGGCAGATCACCGGTCTCTCTGGATAGTTTGTTCTCCCAGGTTCTTTCTGGTTTCTCTTCCTCCTCCTCCTCTTCTTCTTCTTCTTGAGACTTCTCAGCCTCTCGTGCCAGGCTGGTTTGGGAAGAGCCTTTGTCATCCAGCAGATAACGTGTGGAGTTCAGCAAGGCTGCAGAGTCATCTGACTCATTCTCCACTTTCTGAACAGCTGCCTTCTCCTTCAGTGGGCGTGAGGTGTCCTCTCCCTCCAGTTTAACCTTCTCCATCTCCTTCTCTTCAACCTTGAGGGCTTTCAGAACTGGTTTTTTAATCGGGCCGGATCGCCGTGTCCTCCCCATTTGCTCCTGGTGCTGACCACTGGTGTTGCGGTTCTCAGGAGCCCACTCTGATGTCTCCTCAGTGGCCTGTTTGGTATTGGCTCCTTCTTTCTTCCAGGGGTCAGCACTGAACGTCTGCTCATCCCTGGGCACCTCCTCAGCAACTTCTGCTGCAGTCTCTGCAGGTTTCTGGTGGTGGTTGATATCCCAGCCATTATACTCAGGCTTCTTCTCTGCCTGGATAAAGTCAGGCTCCAGGGGTGAACACCTCAAGTTTCCATGGCGGCTGCCAGCAGGACAGGTTTCCTGCACAGCCTCCTGATGCTGAAACAGAAGATCCTGGCCTATCCTCTGAGAAGACAGGCAGCTGCCGAAGTCTGCTTGGGCCTTCTTGTCAAAAGCGTTCAAATACTCCTCCCCTCTCTCCTCAAAGAGATCTCGCTGGGTGCTCAGACTGTCTGGCCTTCCAGCAGCAGAGTAACTGTCATTCCTGAGAAGGAAAACAAACAAATGGAAGTCAGGTAATGCAGAGCACAGCACATCTCCAAGGGCCCAGGCTGGGCACAAGAGATGGATACAAATAAATAAAGTGGGGTTTATTTTAAATGAGCCTATAAATCCCAGAATGCTGGACAGATCTGCTGTGGCCCCGGGCAGCACTGCCTGGTTTGTCCAACCAATGCATGATAAAGAAAGCAATTCTTTATCTTTTAAAGATGAGCAGCAAACTTAAAAAACGAAGGAAGATTCAGCCTCCAACATAGGTGGAGATCTGAGAACATGGAATTTGTTTTAGAATGCCAAATTAATTAGGAGACCAATTAAAAAGTATCAGAATTTTTGACTTGTTTTCTGTACCCTCCCATGTAGGTGACAAGTGCCTCTCTCCTACTGAACAGGCTCCAAGTTGGTCAGCCTTGACTGTATCAGATAGAAAACCTTTGAACAGCTCAGTCTTTAAGCACATTCCACAGTGTAGGAGTGCTACCAGATCAGTACCTGGGCCTGTTCAGAGATATCTTCTGGGTCAACTCTACACCTGCTCTTTAGATGACTTATGGCAGCACCTCCCACCACAGCATTCATGAGGACAGGAGATGAGGACACTCACCTGGCATGCAGCCCCTCCATGCTCATGTTGTCAGCCTGTTTTTGATGTGACAGGGAGTATCCTTTGCTCTGCAGGGATGTGTAGCTGTCCTGGCCCCACACTGGCACAGGATCCAAGGGAGCAGTTTTCCTCTCTGCCTGCCCTGCTTGACAGTTCTGATCTTCAGACCGACAGCTGCTCCCACCAATGGAGTCCTGCTGAATCATGGGCTTCATAATTCCTGCTCACGACAGAGTTCATGCCATTAGCACTAGGACCTCACAGACAAGAAGAATTAAAACAACCCCCTTCCTTCTAGGGCAGCAGGTGACTGCAGCCATGGCAACCTCTCTAGTAGAGGGGAAACGCTTGGAAAATGCACAGCTGGGAAATGCTTGGGAAATGCACCTGGAGTGATACAAAAGGTGACACAGTTCTCAGAACCCAGCCTGCACAGACATTACATGGCATCGCTGGCTTGGAATCAAACAGGTGTGTGAAAACAAACCACAAACTCAAGGGAGTGATTTACACACCCTCATGTTTACATTCACACCTCTAAAGATCAGTAACAAGATAGAAAGGTGCTAAGAGCACACAGTTCAGGAACTACAGGGTTTCTCCTTCACATTTCCTGAAGGAGGGTCTATTAAGATTTCATATGATCACAGTAACTCCAAAACTGATCCTCCTCCTCCAAGTGGCAAGATCAGTGGACCCACTGCCCCTTCCTTCAAGGGGCAAGACCAATCACACCTGCTGAGGTCACAAAGCAGATAGGGAAGGTCTCCCACTGCAGCACAGGGGATGGACAGGCACACGAACTCCCTCTCAACCTCCTCTGTTTCCTCACCCACTGCAAGCAGCTTTCTCACCCCTAGAGGAGGGATGCCAGCCAGGATGCAAAATCTGGGCAGAGGTAAGATGAGTGCCACACAGCCATTGCCAGATATGGACCAACTCAACAGCCAAGATAAACACTGGAAACACCTTACCTGAAGGGTGAAGGGCTGAGGGGTAGAAGTCCACGGGGGTGCGACTCTGGGCCATGCGAGGGTCCATGTAGGAGGGCATCATCATCCAGCGAGGATCAAAGCCGAGCATCTGGGGGTGCGGCGGGTAGAACGTCCGCTGCGGGTGGGAATGGGATGGGGGAGGATACACTTGCTGCTGCCAGTGCTGCATCTTGTACAGCTGCTCCTGCAGGGAAAAGGATGGGCTGTTGGGCACGAAGAGTTGTGGTGCCAGGATTCGCACTCACATACTTGTCAGCCAAGGGAAAACACATGCCATCTATTAGAGGCTCAATCCCAGATCAGATGGGAGGGTGGAGCAGAGAAGGCCAATTCACTACCAACTGGGAACATGGCAGTTGTTATTCTGTGAATACCAGAGCAGCCAGAATGTCACACCACTATGGGCCAGGCTACGTGGCCAAACACAAAGGATCAGCTCTAGCACCAGAGTCTGCAAGTTCTCAGTGCTTCTATACAGGACAGGTTCTGGTCAAACCACTTCCTAATTGGAACCAAACACCTTAGGAGATGTTGCACTTTTCAGTAAATGCAGCTCTAATTTATTTAGTGTGCATATATATTAGTTCCACTCCTGTTAGCTGAACAGATCAGATAAAAACAATCTAAACTCAATTAAGAGAGCTATTAATATTTTACAGCGTTTCCTGTGCATCCTCCAGAGATAGGCTGACACTGGCAGGTTGTTTCCCATCTCCCACATAGCCAGTCCACCTTCCTTTAGCTGAGGACTGTCATGATGTTAATTCAGTGTGACATTTAACTCTTGCTAAAGGTCCAAAAAGAACCTGTATTTGAAGGGAGTTTTGTGTACTGAAGAAGGCTTTCAAACAGTAAACAGCTCCAATTAACATGGAATGCATCTACTTACCTGTCAAACTTTCCACCATCTTTTCTTGCTAAGCACAAAACAGTGTCAGATATTGCAACTGTTTATTAAAAAAGCCAATTCCCTGCTGCAGAGCGAGAGAGGCCCCCTTAAATCTGAACCTGACACATCATTACAGCAAGAAAGACTCTGACAAATGCAAAGATTATAACTGCATTATCTAGCCCTCTAATACCTTGGAGAAAATATTTCCTTCATGATACCAACACTATCTTTTATTTTGCTCTTTTCATGGAGTACTGCTACCAAAGCAGCAATACAAGCCAGCCAAAACACGCAGTGCCTCACACACACTAACATCACAGAGGATAAGAGAAAATAAAATAAAACTCCAGGTTCTTAAAGTAGCAATGACCTGTGGTATTATTAGCATGACAGCAAAGACATCCAACTCTTTTTAGTTTAAGAGCATCTCTTTTCAAGAGTAACATTAAGCAGCGTTTGCTGCTGTACATCTGAATCATGAAAATGTCAACTGCCGAGCAACGAGCACAGGGGAACATTCCATAAAAGAGCAATTACTGAGCTTCCAAGCAAAAGCCAATTGTGAGCTCTTCACTAAGGTTTGGAGCAGCGTTGATTGTATCACGTTTCAAGTGGTTATTCTATGAAGAATGGCAATTAACTCTGCATTATCTCAAGCCTGAGCATTCTGCCCCTCGGTTTGGCTCTGCTGCCCTACAGACTCACTGCATCTGGAAGCAGAGCTGAACAGCACTTAGGGCACATACAGCACTGAAAGGTCAGGCAAAGATGCAAGATGCACAAAGCAGTTCTGGTATCTCAGAGCCCCAGAAAAGGGTCTTCAATGCAACAAAAATGAAACAGTGAAGACCAGACATACTTATGGAGCGAAGAAAACAATGATTTGAAAGAGCCTCACAGAAAAAACACTGGGTAGAACTGAGCAAAGGCAATGGTTTGGTGGGAGTCCACAGGAAGAGGGCTGTGAGTGTCACACCTATTACCTGCTGCTGTTGCTGCTGCTGCCTCTGGAATCGAGGGGGGAGAGACTTCTGGTATTTGTTGAACTCTTGTGCTGGGGAGGGAGCTTCTCTGAGCTCCTCCTCACTGCTGCTTTGAGCTGCTGCTGCTGGGGCAGGAGTCTCCTCTTCCAGGTAGCCAACAGACACATCCTGTGTGTGAAACTCAGGGGTTGCTGCAGAGAAGAAAATAAACCTTGAAGAGGCCTGCTCATGACAGGGTCTGTGAGAACACACCACAGCACTACGTACACAGGTGTGGGCACGTGCTGACTGCATTACATGGATGAGTTTTATTCGAATCATAGCACATCATTTGCTTCAACAGCTCTAGAGGGCTTTGTCCATCTTGTTTTAGTGATAAACTCCCAGATCCTCCTCTGCTATCAGCCTTCTACTTAAGCACTGGGGAAAAAGTCCATTTCCCCTGTTAGTCCTTAAACCCACCAGCACTTACTGCTGACTGATTTTCTAATCTGTGTCCATGAGCACTCAATATTATCATCCAATCTTGAGAAGCTCAAGAGGCCCCTTCCAACAAGGCCTCTGCTAGCACAGCTGACTGAGCACAGATAAAGGCCACTGAAGAAGTTTGCATTTGTTGTAATAGCCTTTTCTATTTAATGAACCTTCGTCACCAATGCAAAACACTCTGCAGAACACATGAAGCAGCTGACCTCTCGAGGGCAGCTGAAGGGCCCTCTGAATGCTCCCTCTCCCAGGAACTCCCCCACTCCAGGTAAGAGGATCAGCACAACAGCAAAAAAGCAGTTTTCACAAGGTGAGTCAAGCACTGTTTCTGTACCTTTACGGAAAGCATGGCCATTCTCTTGCACAGTGTTTTTCTCTGTGTTTGGGGGTCGCACATCTTCGTTCTCTGTGTGTTTCTGGGTCTCCCCGTTCTTCTGAGCCAGTTTGCATTTCTGATCAAGCTGTTTCAGCTTTGCAGCGCAGGCTGCCAGCCGCTCCTCCCTGGCTCGCCGCTCCTCCTCCTCCCGCCGCCTCCTGGCTCTCTCCACAGCCTCAGAGATCTCAGAGTGCACAAACTTCTGTCTCAGGGGCACCTTTTCTTCTTTATCCTCGACGGACTGTTGTCTGAGAACACTTCCCAGAGCGGGCTTCTGCCAAAGAAAAAACATTCCTCAATAAGCAAGACCCAAACTATCTTGAGCTTTGCATCCCATGCCGAGGAAATTCCCTCCTGCCTCCCCCCCCTCTACCCTCAGGCACAAATCCCCATTTTACCAGGGGGAGTTATTGCTTTCTGGTTCAATAGCTTCATTTTCTCACTGACAACACCACTGCTCTGGACCAGCTTCAATTTCTTTTCCCTAGTGCAAGTGCTATGCAGATGGATTTCTCTCCAGCTGGATATAAACCAAGAACTGAGAAATTCATCAGCATCCCATTTCCAATAAAATGTCAAACTGGCCTCTTAAGGACAGCGATGTGTCACATCCAGCAGCACAAGCCCACCCACACGAGTTCAGCCTACCTGGTATTCCGATGCAGAACTCCAGCCGTTCAGCTTCCTTGGAGGCTGCTGCGATTCCTGCCCTTTCCGGACTGGCCGGGACAAGCCAACTGATTCGCTCCAATTCTTTCCTTCCTCCAAGGTGTGCTTGGCATCTGCACTGTCTGCAGAGCTCAGGGACAACTGTCGCTGCCTTCTGGGATCCCAGCTGTTCCTGCCACAGAAACAGCTTCGCTACTGCATTTGCTACTTGGCTCAGAAAGCACCTGCAGCCTTATCAAGTGGCAAAGGCAACTGAACGCAACAGAGAGATCGAAAAAACCACCAGAACAAGAGATGTGCTTCTCCTAAGGTGCATAAGGACCAACTCCACTATTGTACAGCAGGATGAAGGTGAGACACGGACAGGGGATGAGGAAAAAAGCCTGGAAAACTGGAATTCAACTTAAAGACCTACACATATCTTTGAAGCCCACTCAACCAATGGCCAGTGGAATCAACAGAGTCACAGCAACAAATCAGAGGGTTCAGGACTCCACATTTAGAACAAGTTTTTAAAGATCCTGGTATTGTTCACTTTTACTGAAACAACTGTAGGTGCAAATATAGCCACTTCTTACCACTTCTGTCGTCCATCTTTAAGAGTTTCTTCCTCTTCTTCATCTTCACTAAACTTTAGTTTCTCAGAGTAATCCACTTCATCATGAATGCCTGTGAAGGCAGGAACGGAGAAGGGAAATGTGAGAGGACAGAAACAGGTCCCTTTTCCTGATAAAGCTTACGCCCTCTTTGGCACTAATCTCCAGAACACACGGGCTTGGCATAAACTACTCACAAAGCCACATGTCCACCACGGGTACTGGGAATCACAGAATGGGTTGAGATGGAAGGGACCTTTAATGTCATCTAGCCCAACCCCCCCCTCAATGAGCAGGGACATCTTCAACTAGATCAGGCAAGAAATTATGTGAGCAGAGTGGACACACACTGCTGAACAGCTGAGCTGGTCCCAGAGGAGGAGCAGCAAACTGTCTGGGAATGGGGGCTGCAAATGAGGAGACAAACATCAAGCCAGACTGTGTGCAGTTGGATACTGAACCCCATGACTGAAAAGGCAGGACTAATTCTTCCTCCCAGCAGCCATAATGGTAAACCTCCTGCTGTTTGGTGTTTTCAGATTTTTAGGAGTCTTCAGATCCGATTCCTTGAGCACATTGTGATGGAAGGATCAGAAGGATCCATTGTGTCATCATTTACACCAGCAGCAATTTCACAACTACACAGACAACTCTTTGCTTCCCCTTCCTTTCTTCCGTGGCAGCAAAACAGAGCCACAGGAGTATCCTGGCTACTTTATGTTGCCTGAAGCTTGAGAATGGAGGCACTTTACCTGCCCATCCATCATCTGCATCATTGTCCAGTTCATCCAGCCCCTTCAGGTTCTCTGCATTGATAATGGTGGGCCGGGGCACTCGCTCTATTTGCTGCCGAACCGGACGTGTTGGGCGGGACAGGCTGAGCCTGTTCTCTTTTCTACAGGAAAACAAAGAGAAATGGTTAGAAACAGCAAACAGTAAAGCAGAGAATGCAGAGCTGAGTTCATAAAAATGAGTCAGTCCTTTTCTACCACACATAAATAATAAAATGCATCCAAGTTTCTCTCCCTGAGCAGCAAGGCTTCTTTGCCTTCTCTACCTGGTACCCACTTTCTAAGGCTTACAGATCAGAGCTGCCACCCCTCCAGTCCAGTATCACGCACTTTTCTTCAGACACACAGTGGTTACAGCCTTGCATCATTTCAGCTGCTGCAGTAGCTGGAGCAAAGCACTGCTGCTTTGGTTTTCCCCATGGCTGCCTGCAGCTTCACACACACAGCTGCATCCTTGGCCCAAAATCTTGCCTAGTTTAAGGCTCATGTCACATCCTGAACCTGCCTCTCAAGTCGGACAGTGATGGCAGCCTTACCCATCCTGGTCATTCATCTGGAATTGTCTGAAAGGTACCCGGGGCTCAAGGCGAAGCTGAGGAACGGGGAAAGACCCTCGGTCCAGCGGTGCAGGGGTCTCAGATGGCTGTTGTGGACACATCTGGAATGAGGCAAAGCACAATAGTCTGGTTTTATTCCTTGCCATGGGAAGGTTCACCCAGATTAGGTTACAACAGGTGCACAGTGGCTGCACCTGCACAAAGGGAAACCAAACATGTCATGTCTGGCTGCCCAACAGGCCACTTGCTAATGGTTCCCTCCCCGGCTCTAGAGGGAAAGGGGCAACTTTTCCTTGGGCTGAGCAAGGCTGTGCCATAGTATTCTAGGATGAAAGGGCAAATGCACAACCAGAGAAGTTAAAAACAGGCCAAGAGAAGGATCCATGAGCAACCAAGAGTCTAGAAGACACATCTCAGCTGACTTCAACCCCCCACACACACATAAAAATCAAGGCCATGAAGGACATGACACAGCTGTGGAGAAAGGGTAACTCACAAAAGCAGGCAGCATGTCATGGTATGTAGGTGGCTGGTAGACGTTTCCCATGAACTGCGAGGCCCCTTTGCGGACGGGCTGAGCTGGGCGCAGAGACGGCTCCTTGGGGTCGCTGGCGCTCCCCGAGGACGGGGCTCCGTCCCCGCTGCTGGAGGTCTTGCTGCCCAGCTCAGCAGGGGAGGCGGTCAGAGATGTGGCAGAGGTTATGTTCCTCCCACCGCCCTCCCTCCAACTGGTGACATCTGGAAAGGAGGCAACAATTATGTTAATATTTGTAAATGCAGGCAAGTCGCTCCGCCGGAAAGTCTCGAAATGTCAAGTGCTCTGGTCAAGCCCTAATTACACTAAGCTTGTAGGAAAAATATCAGTGATCAAGGAAAATATCCAATTTTGTTTATTCTTTCAAGAAATAAGCAGCATCAGCTGTTACTAAGTAATTGCTGCACCAGTGGTGTCCTTATTTGTCAATAAGCCTAAATTCCTACTAACTCTGCTCCTCATCTCCACAGTCCTTACCCTGCAGAATCAGGGCCAATTAGATGCACAAACACTCAAAGAGAAGCCACATCACACCACGCACTCATTTCACTGTGGCTCCACCAGCCCAGGGGGAGGGCCCTGCTTTGCAACATCACACAGCAACTTTCATTAAACACTATAGTAGATGACAGTCCATTCCTGGCTGTCTGGACCACAAAACACCAGCAGCACATGCCGACCTGTGATCATCTGCTAAGCAGCCTGACACATGTAAGCTCATAAAAAGAGAAAAGGCAATGGAAGGAAAAGGAAAAAGAGATGGAATATCTGATACTGCTGTGAACTGGCACCCCCTGCACAACACGCAGTCTCTGGGGTTATGAGCTGGGATAAGGCAGAAGGACACAATCCTTCACTCACTCTGGGGGCGGAGGCTTGGTCCTGGCCCATACGACGGATCTAAGGCGCCCTTTTCTTTGCCACCCTTGTCCTGCTCGCCAGCTGCTTTCAGCGTCGGAAATTCCTCGGGAGAGAAGGATAACAGTCGGCTTGAGGCCCTTGAACCTGTCAGACAAATAAGAGTGGGACTCAGAGAAAATCCTTCCACTCTTTCAACTCCCTTACAAGATCAGCCTGGAAATGTGTTTCCTGAGAATCTGGGCCTCTGGCATATTTAAACCCAAATTACTATTGTACCGGCACCTCAGCTCACATCCCAAACACTCTCAGACACTGTCACCAACACGACAACACATGTCCTCACCCAGCACTCCCACGCTCTTAACTTGGGATCTTCATTTAAATTCTCACATTCAACGAAGTCGGAATCAACTTTCTCGGCTTCCAATTATTTTTGTAAATTACAGAATTCAGACAGAGGCAGAGATATAAATTCTGCAAGACCGTTTACAGATCATACCCTGCTATCAAGCATTTGACACTTCTATTCAGACAGTTTCTGCTCGGATCTCGCTCTGCCAGGGAAGTCTATTATTAAGATTTCTGCCAATATAATAGTGAAAGACCACAGATAAGGGTGGATGTTACATGCCATCCCCACTCTCCTCCCTGCTGCAGCATTTTCAAGATGCAGATCAGTGGTCAGAGCAGGTCAGGTTCATTTCTAAGTCACTGACAAATTGTCTTGCTGAGTCATCAGTCACCCCAGAATGACAGTCTTCTGTCAATTCTAAAGATCTGCCAGTGACTGGAACACAAAACACAGCAGTTCTCCTAAATCTGTTGGCAAGATAACACTGAATAAAAGGAAATTGCAAGCATTATTGCACTATTAAACATTAAAGGAATTGCTTTTTTTGAGAACTGTTTCTTAGTGTTACTTGGCTAATGCTCCCTTTAAAAAGGGCATTTCAGAATCATCACATTAGAAGTATCAGCAATGAGTACTGAAGACCTGACAAAAGAGTCTCATTTATCTTTCTCCTTCCTTGCCCTGAAGACTCAAGAAGGACTGGTTTAAGTAATTTCTACTTTCTGGAACTTGCACTCTGCACAAGACCTTCCATGTGAGATTTCCAGGGAAAACACTGCAACTGCTGCCAAGTAACACCTTCAACTACTTTGGAGACATGAGAAAACTCAAGAATAACATTTCCCAAATACACCACAAAGTGGCTGAGAAATGCTGCGAGTTCTGATTTCGAACGTGTTATTCTACTGAACTAGAACAGCATAGGTAAGTGTCTTTCAGAAACTCCCTCCAAAAAAGACTTTACAGCTGTAAGACTTGAAAAGAGCAAAAAGCAAGAGACTTTCCTCTTTGCCCATAATATTAGAACGAATAAGCTGTACTAGCTTAGAAGGCAAAGCAACTATTCAGTGCCACCAGAGAAGAGGTGCGAGCATGGGATTGCCTAAGAAGTCCTTTCAGCCAGATTTCTGATGCTTTGGTGATTCAATTACCTTCTAATTAAGCTGCTCTTAGCCACATATGCAACTGTTTTCTTGGGTTGAGAACTCTATATTGGTAAGTGTGACCTAGAATGAGTTTTCAAAAAATCTTTAATAACATTGTTAAGATGAGCAGATTTCAAAATGACTGTACAGGAAAAGTACCAATTAAGCAAAGACAGCCTTTGCACTGGCCACTAACCTCAGGCAAACACAAGTCTCTGCTTTAACATTTGGCCTTTGAGAAACACCATCTCATTAAGGGCCTCACTTAATTAAGGGTAAACTTGTCCCTTCTGTTTCTGCAATCAGCAGCTGTCTCAGTTCTTTCAAATCTCTCTGCAATTTCACTCGACAACCGAACAGTTCCAGGTCTGTTCACAGTAGAACACTGGAACTGAGCTGTTACCCTCACTATGGTTTTAATGGGAGTACTCAGTGCAGCTGGAAACCACCTCCTGTGTGGAAATGGATGCATCTGAAGACAACTGAACTCCCAGTTCATGTTAAAACTTCTTCAGGATTCTCAGTCAAGCAGAAGCCATTAGCAGCACAATTACTCAGGGAGAATCTCCCTTCTGCCACTCAGCTTTCCTCACCTTTATTACACACTGCTCTGGACTGACAGAAGATGCTGATGAGGGGGCAAACGTTTCCCTTCTTCAAAACCTTCACTTCCCAGAACTCCCTGCTGCATCCCAAGAGCAAGAATCACTCTGGTTCAACGTGGCCCCGAGACACATTCTGTTCAAGCCATGTCTTGCACTGGCAGACCTGAACAGATGCATCTGCATCCTTCCAGGCAACACATTACACAGACTGAAAAGAAAACTCCTAAGGCCTCTCTGCACTGTAACCAAGACATCTGTGTCCCATTCTGCACCAGTCTGACAGGGAGGGCAGGAAGAAATGGGAGTCCACTCCATCTCAAGTCTATCTGGGAGAAGCAGGAACATACCCAGCCACATTTCTGTTATCATACTCACCACCTTCTTGTCCTGCTGGCTTTCCATTCAGCTGTGCCCATGACTTTGGTCCACCTGGCACTGAATTTGTACTCTGAAAACAAAACAAAGCAAACAAAGAAAGCCCAACACGCACAGATCAGCAAAGTCTCACAACTGTTTCTCATTTCCTGGCTGGCACCTACTATTGTTCAGACCCCCAGATCACTCTTCGAATCATAACCCCTGTTGTGATTTCTCTGAGCCTCGAGGGCTGGGAAATTTTTTTAAACTCAGGAGTGTGAAATCTACAGCACAAGGGGACAGGCCCCTGCACTCTCTGGGGCAGCTTCTTACTTGCCAGTAGCTTTTTCAGGTCCTGACACTGGCTGCTTCTCCCACATGACCAGATCTCTTTCTATCAAGTCTGGGAGCAAGCACTGAATCTGTTGTCACCATTTGACACTTGAATTAGACACAAAGTAAAATAGTTTAGAAGTGCTAACCGGCCATCCCACATTTTAATTGTTTTTTTCTAGACTGCAACTAGCCTTTTTGCACACGCTTGAAAGACACAAAGGTAACATACACAGAATTATACTCTTAAGTGCAACACAGCACAGTAACTTGGACTCAAGAGGGTCAATTCCATGAGAATTGATTATACAGGAGCTGTTCTTACTTGTGCAAGGCAACACAGGCAATTAAAGAAAACCTCCAGGCTGCCTGGGGACAGGGGAAGCAGGGTGGCAGTCAGAGACCAGCTGCACCTACCTCCTGACTGATTGACTGTGTCGGCTTCTGTAAATTGGAGACAGATTTCTGCAAACCCTGCTGCGGCAGCGACTCCTGCAGCTGTGCAGCCGTCGCACTGGAACTGAGCAGAGACAGCAGAGGTGAGACCACAGGGGAAGGAAAGCAGCAAAACAACTCTGGCAATATGGCAGTTGCTAAAAGATCAAGCTAAAACATTGGCTCTACGTTGGCATGGACAACAAAGAACTGATCGTCAGGGTCCAACACACACAGCATAGCAGTGCTGACAAAATTACCAGAGATTCACTCTACCTACCTCTTTTGGTCTGGCTGATCCTGCTTGTTTGCCCATCCTGTACCGTCCTTGGGTACTATAATGATGTTGGGGTCGTTTCCTTTGTTCTCAGACTTCAAGCTAGGCAAATTTGCAGGAGGTGGCATGCGCCGGGCAGCAGCAACTTTCCCAAGACTCTGTAAGCCATGTCTAGGAATAACTAGTGAGAAAGGAACAGCAGCAGGTCAGAGGGCTGTATCCTGCTAGATAAGTAATCTTAATTAGGATACTGTGGCTGGGTGCAGTCCCAACAGAACTGCTGCTGCTATGTCAACACACAGGTCGTTTCCCACAGGACCGTCTGTTGTAGCAGCTGGCAAACAGCTCCCACAGTGGGAGGGAAGAAGGGAGGGAGGGAGAATTAATCCTCCCCTAAAAAAGTGCTCACAGAGTCTTCTAGCTACCTGTGCAAATCCTCCTCTTTCATTTCACCGAGGAGAAGCAGCACCACCCCTTCAAAGCTTGGGGAAACACCCACCCAAGTCCATCTCTTAGCAGATCAACTAGTAACCTAACCAGGAGTACACAGGTCTAGATCTGCCAGCTCTACCCACCAGAGACCACATTTATTAAGAAGGTAGTTTGGGTTTTGTTTTCTATTCTCACACCAAATCCAGAGCCAGTCCAGGCAAGGTTCATTTTTTTGACCCCACTATCTACTTCTGGTCACATTTCCACTGCAAAACCAACTCAGGTTCTTCCCCAGTAGCCTTCAGTCCCTGACTCTCACCTCGCACAAGGTCTGACCAGCTTAAGGCACTTCAGTCAGCTCAACTGCCCTGTTGAGCTAACAGCCTAAGGCCCTGGTAAGGCTTTCACTCAAGCTTGCCACCTGCCCACTCTGCAGCGAGGACACAGGCTAAACAAAAAGGCCAACAGTCCCCAGCTGTCCTGTGTCCCTTCCTCCATGTCCGTACAATAAGAGCAACACAAAGTGCCATGGGCATTTCCCTTGAAGTTTTAATGAAACACAGGCTCAGACACCAGCCCAAACACTCTGCACCCCAGCTGTGACCAGCTGGGCACCCTTCCCTGCAGGGCCAATAACCTGAACGAGCTCTGCAACAACACCCCTGGAAGACATCAAAAGGAGCTTTCTGAGGGTGCTTCTTACCTGTAGTTCTGATAGCTTCTATTGACTTTCCTTTATACTTATCAAACAGGCTGAGAGTCGAGTACTTGCTTTTCCCATCCTTTCCCTTGGTTATTTGCCCCAAACGATCGGACATTGCGATGAAATGTCATCTAGTAAGGAAATTTCTCTGCGCCGCTCCCGATCTGCCTTTTAGTGAGAGAGAACCAGGAGAATGCCATCAAAGACATTATTCAGCCACAGAGAAGTAAAAAAGTAAAGCACACACAACAGCTAGAACTGCAGATATTCAGTGAGCACGCACACACCAAGTTACAGGGTTTTAACTCCCTCCTCTTTAGTCACAAGAAGCTTGTGGGTTTTAAGATTCACAAACTGAATTAGAAGAACTGCAGGAACACACTTCTCACAGCATCCTTTTTTCCTGCCACTCCAGCAGTGAAAGAGGTGAGCTTCTTTAAGTATGAGAACACAAAAGGGAGGGGTCAACATAGTCCTTCATTTAAAGGAGTAAGTCTAACAAATAAGCAGCTAAACACAAGGATTCCTGAACATAAATGACAGAAAAGCACCGTATCTTATACCACAGAATTTATCACCGGGTTTCCCGCTGAAGCACTGGCAGACAGGTTTGTAATGTTTAGATTATGGTTCCACACCAGCCACAGCTAATGACTTATACCAGCAATTAATGCTTTGATACCATCACCTGAAGGCAACAGAATTCCTCAAATTCCCTTTCCCATCAGTTGGCCTTGAGAGAGAGTTACATACTAGATTCAGACTCTTGAGCCTGTGGGTTCAGCCATTCTACTATGATTCCTGAAAACACTTCACTAAAAGAATTCCATTTCCCTGTTGCTGGCACCTTGAACACCACTTTTAGCTTTAAGTATATTTTTCACAATGGATGTGGTTTGTTAATTTTTCACTCTGATCTTTGCTGGCACAACATGCTGTGATTAACACCCATCATGAGGGGAGTCTCTTTACTTTCACATTTTGGCTCTTGGAGCCTGGGACAAAGCTGAAACGTGGGCAATGCACACACTGCACATCAACTTCTATGTCAGAAAAGACACTTTGCTTACTTTCAGTTGACCTTCCTTTCATTTTTTTTAAAGCATAATTCTGTTCTCAATTTTCTCAAATCTAAGAGCTTAATCTAACCTTTTCACACATAATTTAGATTTCCCGATTTCTTGTTGTAAAGCCTCCGCTTCAAGCCTAAAACTGCTGGCAGTTTTATTATACCATCTGTTAGGTCCCATCTTAGGGTTTCAACTCTGTGTTGGAGTAACAAAATGTGATATATACCCGACCTTCCCATCCCTCACGCTTTCTGAAATTCATCCAGCTGAAAGCATTTTTCCAGCATAGACAGAAATCACTCTGAAAGAAACTGTGTCTGACCAGAAGCTACAACTCCCACCAGCAATGCCTTATCAAACATGGTTTCCAGGTAAGAGGATTAGTGCATCACACATTATGTACAAACCAAAGCACAGACTCCAAACATGCTGGATACAGCCAGACTGGAAATGTAGTGCCAAGTGCAACTGGCCAAATAAAGCCCATCTAAAGGCTGCTACCAGGGGACAAGTGTCTGACCAATAAACCTGGCAACACACAGTGTTTGTTCTTGTATTGCAGGATTTAAATCAGGCCTGTCAGGAGCAAGAATCCATGGACTCTGTGTGCTAAAGCAGCATGGTCAGGGACAGAGGAAGAAAAGTATCTTCTGTCACTCAGTAACAGCACCCATGGGATGCTCAGGAAAAACACCAGGCTCCACAAGATGCCCCTCAGAGCATCTTTGCTGGACCACCACGTGGGGCTGCAGCTTGAAGGCCTGTGGAGGCAACAGGGCTGGCTGGAAGTCTTGAGGCACCTTTTCCTGCTGAGCAGAAAATGATCTTTGGTTTCAGTCTGGTTCCATCTTTGCTCAGGTGGCCACCATGTGCCAAAGAAAACAACAGCTCCTCCCTCACTTAGCCATTTGCACTGTATTTTATTAGTAGGACAGACATAAAAGAGAAAAGGAGAGAAAACACACTGATTAGCACAAACTTGGCAGGAAAGCAGAAGTTGGACTGAGAACAATGAGCTGTTTGAACAGGCAGAGTGTGGGGAGGCCCAGAGCAGAGGGAAGAGCAGAGGATGCTGTGCTGGCAAGAGCACAGCCACCTGCTTTTACAGGTATATTGAGCCTTGCAGAGGGAGCCTGGCTTGGGGTATATCCAGACCATGTCAATCCTCATGTACCAACCTCAAAATAAAAGCAATAAAATCCAGGCTGAGGTTTAGAAAACTTAAAGCAGATTAATATTAGTAGGTATTTAAAAAACCCCAACAACAACAAACCACCTACCACATCAGGTTCAGGAGTTGTCTGGTTAACAGAAAATCCCTGAGTTCCTGAAAGTCAGTGTGCAAACAGCACACAGGGCCACGCTGCCAAAGAGAAGCCCTGACAACAGTTATGCAACCAGGTCTCAGCTGCCTCTTGATTACATCTTATATCATTAAAAGGATGAGGGAGGAATAAACAACCACTTTAGAACAGAAGAGCTGGGGACATGTCGGGATAAAGCCCCTTGTCAAACTTTCTGGGACAGCCACAACCGCTGTCTGGATAAATGAGATTTGCTTTGAACTCCATCAGTGCTTCGAAGCTGAATGTGAAACGCAGCTTTGTCTGTGTGGTGTGTGTTGTGTGTGTGCTCCAAAGGGGAAAGCGAGTCCATGGAGAGGTGAAGCAATTTCCACACAGCACTGAGCCAGGTCAGAGCCCAGGCAGGGCCCTGCTGCCCATCCCTCCTGCCAGCTGCTGTACTGGCCAGTGGAATCACTGGGCACCCAGGTCACCCACAGCACTTCAGAGAGGCCACAGGGCCTCCCAAGGCTGGCACGATGCTTGACTATTGACTATCTCCCCATGGCACAGTCACACAGGGAATCCAGGCAGGGATCATAAAGGCCTTCTAGTCTTGCAGAGCACAGCCACTTCTGATAAAAACCGAGTTCATTTACAACTGACCTGCCTGCCTGCATGCTCCTTATTAGGAGAGCATGGAACCACAAGGCCCATGCCAGTGCTGACAACTGAAAACTGACAGCCCCGGCAGAGCCGCTGACCTGTGCTCAGGGTTCCCGTGCCCGAGAGCTGACCCTGAAGAAAGCAATATCCCATTACAGAGAAATCAAAAATAAATCAATCCCCAGCATTTCAGCAAGGTTTCTCTCTGGGTTTATAGAGCTCTTCTGGGGAAAGTTTGCTATCAGCTTTAGTATAAAGCTCAGCTCTTCCCATTCTCAGGACTAGCACTGTCTCCTGTTATACCAAGGTTATACCAGAGTGCAAAATACTGAATGTCTCAGAGGAATCACAAAATACTGCAGTATGACCAGTTCCATTAGAGACCCCAGGGTACAAATAACTGCACCAGAATCACTTCTGGACAGAGAGCTCCACTGGTCCCACATCTTCATGTCCACTTTGTGTTGCCCTGGATCTGATGTTTGGGTACTGACCCTGTCTAACTGCTTTTTGAAGGGCTATGTTCTAATCCAGAGAGAAACAGTGACATTTTAAGACATTTTAATGTCTTATAGACATTAGACTAATAAGCATATACCGAGCCTGTCCTGCAAAAAAACCCCTGTGAAAACCTTGAGTTACTGGCACTGGTAACAACTGGAAACCCCCAAGCTGAAAACACGGCCAAAGGGAGAGACTCCTGACAAACAGGATTGTCTGCAAAGCTCTTTGTAAATCTATGTATGCAGGAGGCTGGGCTGCTGGTGTTTTATTCACAAGACTTCAATGGAGCTGGAGTACCTGGAAGTCAGCCAGCCTTAGCTGAGCAGGCCAAACAGACTTCTGAAAGGTAACACACACACACTAGAAGGAATCACTTCAGCTGCTCGCACACCACTGAGCTCTACGGCGAGCACAATCACTGGGGCAAAGGATCCAAGGCTACTGCAGACCTTCAACTCCTTGCTCACTTCACAGCAGCAGTCACCAACACAAAACAAAGCACCAGGATGGAGGTTAACAATGAAAAGGCTTTTCTCCACAAGCAGGAAGATTTTTGACCTGAAATTTTACACAAATTGTTCAGAAACTCACAGGTTGGAAAAGCTGAACAGTACTTTCAGAAGAGAGAAGTGTTTGGATCTGATGTTAAACTGAAATACATGTGCACCAGTAATGTGAAACCTTTTAAAAAACACAGTATAGTTTTACAGGAGATTAGTGGTGTTTGTTCTTCTTTAAATACACACGGTCAATTTTGCTGATACTTCCACAGCTCAACATTTATCTGTCAACAGAGAGATACCACTACTTCTGGAACCTGTCCCACCAAGAACCACCTATTTGTGAAACACTCACCACCTGCCTCAGCGATGAAAGACACCACAGGCTGCCCTTGGAAGGGCTTTGGTGATCACCTGCCCAGGGGCCTGGTGTCAGATGCACTAATATCCTTTAGAAGCCCTGTCTGGGCCAGGCATGGATCATCAGGGAAGGGACCAGACGAGCATTCAGTTCCCCAGAGAGATTGCTTAATAAGGAGGGGAGCAACAGGAGAATATCAGCATTCAAGCACAAAGCCAACAGGATCAATCAGAAGAGCTGTGCAGCAGGCAGAGGCTGCAGCAAAAGTCTAAGCCACAAGAAACTGCTCACTGTCATTCTACTGAATTATTTCCAGAGGGAGCTGCCAAGATTTGCTGTACACCTGAAGAAGGACTTGCCAAGGTCTGGATGTAGCACCAAATGTGGTGCCAGAAAATGGCACCAAATCCTGCCAGATAGGGAGAAGCAAGTCAGGAGTCTGCAGTGCAGAGAGAAGAGATAGAACAGCCCATCACCAAGCTCCTGATTCACAAGCTCAATAGATGCATTTGATGGCACCAGTTCCTTAAATCCTGCACAATTCCAGCTTCTCTCTGCGTTTCCCGTGAACCCTGTCTCCTGTAAAAACAGGGAGTGGGAGACCAGGATCAAATCTCCCATGATTTACTGCAGAGATATGTTGTTAGCCAAGTAGTACTGGAGGTTGGAGGTTGTCTGCCAGGCTTGCTGCTGTCCAGCCCCATCATCAGACCTCTCACTATGTCAAAACCTCCTGGGATTTGAGGCACAGAGCAGGACCATAAAGAGGAGAGGCAGAGTCTTCTGGACAGTGGATCTCTCATTAACTCTGCACTGTGAGGCTCTACAGGCAGAGATAAAATATGACAGGGGAGACAGAAAGGGCATGTCCTGTAACACGACCTCATTTTCTCAGTTCTGTCTTCACCAAGCTCACCTGCTGCCTCCTCTTCTAAAGGGACTGAGAGGCTGGGACTCACCACTACTGTCAGTAAATTACTGCACAGCTCTAGAGAAAACAGATCTTTGCAATCTCAGGTTTGGCTTGTAAAATACAGAAGCTTCACCTCTCTGCTGAACAGCTTTTCCAGTGCTGGGAAGGCAGGCAGAGAAAGGCAGCCAGAAAGGGTAGAATTGTAACTTACTGTAAAACAGATAAAGCAGAGTGGAGTCTGGAGAATAGCTCAATTGTATTTACACAAAAAACATTAACGAGTTCTGTGGTCCTTTCTGTGCTGGCTGGACAGACAATGCCACACCCTGGAAAGGAGCCCTGACCTCCAGTAATTGAGGATGCAGACAAAGAAATAGTTCATCCTGAGTATGCAAGACTATGGCACAGAGCAAAAAAAATCCCATCAGAAAGCTGGTCCACAGCCCACAGAAAGTACTTGTGAGAGCCTGTGCTCATGAAACTCCCCCTCCTTTTCAAGCAACAGAAAACCCAAGGTGTGCAGTTAATCCTTTCCTTGAAAGGAGTGTCTCTCTACAACAGCCCCTCCAGAGAAACAGAGCCAGTTTCCTATCCATCTGCCCTATCATGCTGTAAAGGAGGAACTGGCCTGCTGGTGCCAGCTTGTCAGGAAGGTCTAACCTTATCTCCAACCCAACAGGAAGCGCTGCAGGCACCTTCTTATCATCCCTCAGAATCAAGAGCTGAATGCTGCAGGGAAGCAGGAAGGTATCTCATGTGGAACAACCTGGAGGCACCAGCTACCAACATTACACTCCTTGCCCTCTCATCCAGGCCGTGAAGATGTTAAACAAGGCACGAACCAGCACCATCAGGCTCTGACTTCCTGACCTCCTGGCAGGTACTTCTGCAACAAGACACAACAGAAATAAAGGAGCCTATTTCTTTGCTGTTCCACATTTCAGAGGCAAAACCCAGGGAGGACAGCGCAGTTCAATTCAGCAAGAACCACCTGTGATCTCAAAAGATCCAGATCTCATCCCCTCTGGTACAAGAGGAAAGGGAAGCAACCTCATGATCTCCATGAACTGCCTGCCCAACAACACTCATATTCAAGTGTAAATCTAAAGATTTGTACTGAAGTTGTACTTTAGTTCTGGTTCTTCCACAACCAAGGCCCAGAGCTGAAACACACTACCCAGAGCCTCCGAAGGGATTCTGCCTTCCACTCTGCCCTGCTCAGGTTCCTCTGAGATGTGAATGTCCAAAGGGAACACACAGATCCAACATCCTGCTCCCTCAATGACAGAGCAAGGAGGTTGATCACAAGCAAGCAGTTCAAATCCAAATAAAAAAGGAATACCTGGCGTAATGCTCTGTTGGCAAAACTTGTTCAGAAAGCTCCTGGCAACATTCAGCTGAACTGTAAGGTAAATTGGGCATTTAGGTATCTGAGCAACAGCAACAGACTGTGAGTAGCTGGTAGGGATCTCCTGATGGGTAACAGGGCTGGTACTATCAGTCCTATTTTACAGGCTGGGTAACCACAGCAGAGGAACAGTTTGCTGAACTAACACCACAGACAGTAAGAAGTCCCAGAGCTCAGGTCCCTACCCCAGCCACCAAACCTGCATGCCAGGACCCTCAGAGAAAATGCAGCTCTTGATCACAAAGGAGAAGTTGTAAAGATAACTCAAATGAGGAAGGAATACACTGCAGCAGCACCTGTTGTCCACCAGCACAGAAGTGCACCCAGTCCTGCCCACTGCTTCAGAGGAGCCCACGAGGGCAGGATGCACCCACAAAAGCACAAACTGTTCCCAAGCCATTGCATCAGGCCTTAGATCTGACAGGTGAAGGCAGAAACTCTGCCATCACTAAAAATAAACCCCACTGCATGTTAAGGTCGTGAAATTCCCTTACCCCTGACACTTCTGCCACACAGACTTTTAGAAGTCATCACAGCAACAATACCCACATAACCCAGGTGAGATACAGCAAGAGCAGCACAGGTGAAATACCAATGTGCTGCCAGCTCCAGAACCCAAACTTGAGCCTCCAAACCATGAGCTCAACCTGGAGAGCCCTACACAGCCAAGGCCACAACTGGCCACTGGAAGAATGATTCTCTGTCAAACATTTCACAAATCCTTCACCTGGCCCCAAGCTCAGCAACTTATTCCATCTCTCAGCAGTGAACATAAATTTTATAGCAAACAGCCAGAGAGGAAATCAGAGATGTCACAGCTCCAAGAGATGAAATCAGAGCATAGCTGGCAGTCTTTTGGGTTAAACAATCCCTTTTTCAGGAACAGATATAGCTCTTTCCACACAAATGCCATCAGCTGTTGAGTAAGCTGCTCTGTTTTCTCTGCAGTGTCAGGAAGCATCACACTGGAACAGGGAGGTGGATGTTTACCTTGTGCCCTATGAGCCTCACTACCAAATCTGGGCTCTGGTCACCTCCCCACACTCTGAGGCTGCCTGCTGACTTCAGGGCCTCAGCTCCCACTCGGGTTATGCACAGAGGGTTATCTTTACATGAAGACATAAAAACCAGTGCTATTCATCAGCAGGCAGTAAATGCCAATCCCTCACTGCACAGGCAAAGCAGAGGTTCCTGTACCCCCCTGCTGAGCAGATCCCTCCAGTCCTGTACCTCCCCAGGGAGGAGGGACAGGAGCTCCCTCCAGCTGGGAGCTCCTCTGGCAGGTACTCGCTGCAGGATACAAAGCTGCCCTGGCAAGAGCTGAATAGCTCTTTCTCTATCAGATTTCTCCCAATTCCCACAGCCATCAGGACTGATGCAGCCGGTTCAAACCATTATTAAGATGTCAAGCAGCCCAGACAAGCCTGCAGTTCGTAAACACTGCAGATACTGAAGCTTCCAAGCAAGTCTTCCTCCGGGTTCCCCAATTTTAACAGCACCAGGGCAATGCAGCATTGCACAGCAATTCTCCTTGCAGGAAGCCTATTCATAGAAGCCATTTGCACCACAAATGAATGCCAAGGATGCTAACAGCAATCTGATGGGAAAGGGACAGAGGGACAAAGTGGTAAGAAAGCACCTTACAGCAGTGTGGTTCAGTCCTCTGAAGAAAGGAGCTTTAGACATCTTTAGGAAGCTTTAGCTCTTCTGGAGAGCTCAGAAACCCAGGCTATGCCCAGGACATCTGGACTACCCCAAGCCAGACAGGAAGTGAAAACATTTCACAGATGCTTTAATTTACATAGATATTTGCAGTGCATAACTGACAAGGTGTGTAAGCGTCATCACTTCATCTTCCAGATAGGAAAACGACACCACACAACTCTGCAGCTCTGCTAAGCAGCAGAGCAAGAAATAGAGCCTTCATCTCCCACTTTCTGGGGTTGAAAACCACGCTCTGAATCACACTGCCTGCCTTCCTGATGCTGTGGGGCCAGCAGCAGCATGAAGCCCTGCTCCAGAGGAGCTCTGGAGGAGCAGGTCTGTGCATGCTGGGACGGGGAATGCTGCAAACACCTCCTAAATGAGCCATCCCATCCACTGCTTTCGCTGCAACAGGATCACAGGCGTCACTAGAGGCAACACTTTGCTCTTGTGTTGTTGATGCAGAACACCAACACCATACCAACACCCAGGATCTCATGAATCCGCTTCTGAATGACAGTTCTTGAAGCTTCAATTGCTCGGTGGGAACTCGATTCTTTGGTTATTTCAATAAAAGATAAAACCGTATTTCATATTATTGTAGCCATGAAGAAACATCTCTTGAACGTGTCCCTACTCCCCTGCCTGCTTCACAGCCCACTCCCAACGCTGAACAAGATCACTCAAGGCTTTTGTACAACCTCCCAACCCACATACAGGTAGGAAGAGCTGAAGAACTTACCCCACAGCAGAACTCTTCCAAAAAAAAAAAAAAAAAAAAGAAGAAAAAAATCACTATATTCCCACACAAGAAGTGCCTGGAGGAGGCAAAGTCCCAATGCAAGCTCTTCAAATCTGTCTGTATTCAGTGCTTGCAGCACCATCACTACAATTCCTGCCTAAATGTCTCAGTGGCTACCCAGGAAGGGCTCCTCCAGCAAATCTCTTCCTTAAGGGTGCTAACGCCACGAATACTAGGTAGGTTACTCCTCTTAAGTGCCGCTCACCTGAAATCCAAAGGCTACTGAGGCTGCTCCCAACAGCTAATTGAAGCCTGGCAGACATCTGAAATACTACAGCCCAACAGAGTGGTCCTCTTGGCCAGATCCCAGGGGACTGTGAGCAAGTCTTTGCTTTCTTCCTGGTTATTCTTCCTGTATTTCTTCACATTTACACCAGGCTCACCTTCACCTCCACCACGTTTTCACATTTCAAACCTGGCCATTACCTTTTCTCTTTCACTCAAGGTACAAATGTTTTCATCAGTCCTCCCCAAATTCACACCAGTAGTCTCTTACAGACGTAACAGTGAGCTCTCAAAGATGTAATAGTGAGCTCTCTCGCCCCTTCCAGCTTATCAAAACTTTCCTGAAAATTCGAGAGTTCACAAACAAAACACAGACACTGAATTTGGCTGCAAGCACAATGACCCCCTGCAGAACTGCATATACACCTTATAAAATCTCAGAAGCACCTTCTGTCCCCACAGACCCCACAGCACTGCAAGTCAAGCAGCTTCACAACCAACCAATGCCACAGGTAAATACAGAACAACCCAGGGCTACTAGAGCAGCCTCCAGTCCACTTCAGTTGAGGTCCAAAGGCTCCCAGACAAAAAACCAGATCAGGATTTACAGCCATTCACATCTGAACAGCTTTGCTCTGAAATAAACAGCTCAGAAGCTCCAACTTCTGTTAATTCTGTGCAGGAAGCAAATGGGCATGCAGAGAACATCCTGAATTCTAGTACAAGTTACTAAAAGAACATGAGTCAAAGCTACATTTCAGTGAGGCTGAATATTATAATATAATCTCCTGCTTTATTTTATCCTCGTGTGGGAAAGAACAACTCTTTAACCAACCCAAACGTTTGCAAAACCCCCTTCAGAAGGTGCTTTCCATTGAGCACTCTCATGACTTCGATAACAAAACCATTTCAGACGTCAGAAAAAGCTGTTCTGCAATGGAGAGCTGCAGCTGCCCAGCCTTTACCTGTTCACTGTGCTCTCACCTCGTTGTCTGATACCTGAGAGACTCACAGTTGTATTTCTCCTGTTTCAAATGACAAACTAGTGATAAGGAGCTGTGAAATTATCGACCTCTTAGGAGAATGAGTCAGTGCCACATGAAAAACAAAACCCACTTACAAGGCATGATCAGCTTAAGAGCAAGGCCTGATACTGAGACAACAGCTCAGTGCCAAGTTGCAGAATAAATGAGGAATGTAGTAATGAGGAACAGGGATGACCAGAGAGGTCCAGTCTTTGGAATAAACCCTCTCCCTCCCTCCCCTGAAGTCACCATCCTGTATCACTCAGTTTGTCCTGTTCATTTGGCTTCTATTTCTCCAACAAGAAAAAAACCCACCATTACAAGTGGAAATGCCTCTATAGCACAATTTCTTTCTGGACTACCATCATGAAAGAAAGAAAATAAATTATTGAAAAAGGCTTACTATTATTTTCAGTGCAGCAGCACCCAAAGTTAGCCCAGCTCACCCACAAATACTTCCAATTAGTCAGGTGAGCACAATGAAGGCCTTGACCAACCAACACTCTTGAATCTTGAACAGGCAGGTAATTCTGTGACGGATCATCCAACAGGCTGCACTGTACAGCTCAGGCAAACCAGAGCAGCACCAGGGTTCTTGTTTTCCCCAGCCACACCTCAGGTGTGATCCCAGCAGGACAAGGAAGGAGTGGTATAACCATCAGGTGGCTCTGAAACCATCCCTGCCACACACACTGAGGGTTGTCTGTCTTTACACCATCACTCAGGTACCAGCTGTGTTAGACAAACACACACTCTAATGCCACCCCTACCTTTAGGAGGCTGCTCCAATAAATTAGCCTTTGAAGTTGGGTTTTACACAAAGCTTTATTAAAAGGCTTTATTAAGATGTCACTATAAAGCAAAATAATTTTAATTAAAAAATATTTAGGAACATTACTCATATTTATTGAAACAAAAAATACTTTTAAGCCCTTCATCTCCTTTCTAGCACTTGTATGGAGCATTTACTTACTTTTCCTCTTTCAGCCAGCTGGCTGAGCTGCCCTTTTAAGTTCTCATGCACACATAGAAAAATGAAAAAAAAAAAAAGCTCAGAGTTCATAAAAAAATGCACTCTAAGACCAAAATAAAATTCTCCAAATTTAGAAAAAAACAAAGCACCAAGGCACTTTATAATGACAACTTTGGAAACCTGTATCAAACATGCGTTTTACTTTCTTTTCCTTTTTTTTTTTTTTTTTTAAGAAAGGTATCTGTCAAATCATGTAAAAATATATTTTCTTAACAGTGAAAACTGCTGAAAGCATCCTCAAACACGTGATAGATATCTAGTTTACTCAGGCTGTACAGAAAAGCAGACCAGTCTAACAAACAAACAAACAAAAAAAGGAATCAACTTGTACTCAAGGTACTTATCAAATCAAGCACAAAATCAAAATACAGCTAACAGCAGACGTAATCACACTGGCTTGAGGAAATGTGTAATTAAAAAAACCCAAAACTAACAGAAACAAAGCAGCAACCTCACATAATATTTGTGATTTGTCCAAGTATGATTTTTAATCCTAACTTTTTAACACTAGACCATTTTGAAGAGGTCACAGGGGAGAGGTCTTGTTTATGGTACCACCCAAAACACTCTGTTAACTACGAAGAACTTCTCAAGCCAGAGACTTGAAAGAAGCAGCATCACCTACGATGAACCCACAAAAACCTCCTGATGAGCTCCTGATAACACCCAGGCCCATTTACAATGTTTCACTTAGAGTGAAAAAAGGCAGGTAACTATTAAATCTCTCCAGTCAGAAAGCCTGAAAAAATCACTTTCCATCCTCTCCTTAAATTTCACTTTCAGAATATGGTCTCGGCCTCCCTACCTCTTGCAGGTGACTTTACTCCTGGATCCCTAGAGGACAGGGTTTTAGGACACTGGGTTTAACTACCCCAGTGACAACTGAACATGGAAAAGGGAGGTAAGTCTGCCAATTTATATCTGAAAAACCAAGAGCTGATTCTCCAAACTTGGGCTCAAGATAGGGACCAGCTATTTATACATCATGGAAGGGCCCATTCCACTGGAGGCCTCACTTGTATTTTTTCAAGACGAGGCTTAACCCAAACAAAACTTCCTCTATAAACCTGGATTCCGTGCTGGAAGGGGTGGGATGCCTTCCCCCTAATCAGAGCATGTAGACACTGCAATGTGCTTGTACTTTATACCCGTTCCTAGAAAGAAACAAAATTACTACAGTCCCGAACATCTATGTTTATCATACCTTATCACCCCAAACACCAGTAACATCAATATACAAACAGTTCATGAGCTGATACTGAACGAGTATCTCACCCTTTGCACGTTCAGAAGACAAACAAAACAAAACAACTTTCCTAACAAACCCCACAACTCCCAGCTCATTCAAACCCCTTTCGGCAGCTCTGACTTGGGAGATAGGGGGGTTTTTGTCACAACCAACACGATTAAAACCACCCCCCTGTGAAGATGCTCAACACGTGTCCCGGGACCCGCATTAGGGGGGCACAACTGCTCCCACACAGAGATGAAAAAACTCCTTCCTGGACAAAAAAAAAAAAAAATAACCCTAAAACATCTTTCAAACCTACCAAACGAGCCGGCCCAGCGCACAAACTCCATCTTCGCTC
>JAWWLV010000040.1:4720873-4732787 GCA_035041135.1 Platyrinchus mystaceus
GGGAGCGGGAGGAGGACGAGGAGGGAGCGGGAGGAGGACGAGGAGGGAGCGGGAGGAGGACGAGGAGGGAGCGGGAGGAGGACGAGGAGGGAGCGGGAGGAGGACGAGGAGGGAGCGGGAGCTCCATCAGGGACAAGGGTCTGCTGGAGCGGGGCCAGCGGCGGGCGCGAAGGGGGCGAGGGGCCTGGAGCATCTCTCTGAGGGCGCTGGCCTGGTTAGTCTGGAGAAGACTCATTAATGCGTATAAGTATTTCAAAGATGGGTATCAGAGGGTGGTGCCGGAGTCTTTCTAGCAGTGCCCAGTGTCAGGATGACAAGCAGTGGTCATAAACTAAAACACAAGGAGTTTCACCTCAATACAAGAACTTTATGTTGAGGGTGGCAGAGCACTGGGAGAGGCTTCCCAAGCAGGGCGCGGAGTCTCCCTCTGGAGACATTCCAAACCCACCAGGACATCTTCCTGTGTCACCTGCTGCAGGTGACCCTGCCTGGGCAGGGAGGTTGGACCAGATGATCTGCAGAGGTCCCTTCCAACACTAACAACTCTGTGATTCTGGGAGCTCCCCTCAGAGACACGGAGCTCCTGGAAAAGGTCCCGCAGAGGACATTGAGGATGACTGGGGGACTGGAGCATCTCTCATATGAGGAAAGGCTGAGGGAGCAGTGGCTGTTTGGCCTCAAGAAAAGACCACATTAATGTGTATAAACATCTCAAATGGGGTGCCAAGAAGATGGAGCCAGGCTCTGCTTTGTGCTGCCTACCACATGGCCACGAGGCAATGGGCAGAAACCAGTGCCCAGGAAGCTCCACCTGAACACAAGGAAGAACTTCACTGTGCAGTGACTGTGCACAGGAACAGGCTGCCCAGAGAGGGTGCGGAGTCTCCTCACTGGAGATACTCCACCCAACAGCCACATTGCTCAGGCTCCACGGTGCTGGAGGAGACCCTGAGATCATCACTGTAGGGATCCCATAACAACCAATAGCCTATAGTTTTATAGGTGTTATATATATATAGTTATATATAGTCCCTCCAACCACTCTATCTTAAGGCACCTGGGGCTGTCTCCAAAGGGGTACCAGAGCCTTTTCCCTCATATTTTAGTGACCCCAATGAGAGCCATGAGGTGATGACAGGGACACTGGGTGACAACAGGCCTCTGGGGATTTCTGTCCAGCCTGAGTGGGACCAGAAAACTCCAGCAAAGGCTGCCTGGTGTTCTCCCCTGGTTTCATGGGCAGCATGAAAGGAAGTGGTGCCCCTTGGAAGGACTTCAGTCCAGAAATATCTTTTAATTTGTTCTGTCATTAAGGATGATGGAAATTAATGTAGTAGAGCAAGGCGATTCACTCCTCTTCCAAAAAACTCTACAGAGTCATAAAATACGAGTAGCCTCACAGGCAAATACAGTCCCTGCTCCAGATGAAAAGAGCTTCAGGTCAACACTATCTGAGCAGCAGTGCTGGCAAGAAATTGGCACTAAAGATAGTGTTGTAAAAGTTGCTGCAAAGTGCAGTTCCTCTGCCCAGGGAATCTTTTATAGCTTGGAAGATGTGGTCTCCTTGGACACAACGACAGAGCAACCTCCTTTTAATTCTCCTTCCCTGTCCTTTAATTTACACACAGATGTCTGTCAGTGTGACATTTGGTGACAAAAGGCCAGACAAAATGCAGGTACACATGCATTTATTTCTTAGGGACTGTCCAACAGTTCACAGAAATGGTGCACACACACATATATATTTATATGAGTGTGTGTATATATATATATATGAGACAAGCACCTGGGCAACTGCTGGCCTCATGTAAGTGCATTCATTACCTTATTCATGGGTCACCAGTCATGTGCTGTCACCCCACGTCCTTGCCCATGAAGGGAAGGTGGCTTTAGAGGGATTTTGCAGCACATTTCCCTGGTGTAGGAAATGCTGCAGGAAGAAATGTTCCCACCTCTCTCCAGGTTACAGGAACAGTATAAGGTTGGGCACCTGGATCACAGCTCATGAGAAATGTGTCTGATCTCAAACAGTCATCAAGAGTAATGCAAAGGGAGGAAATGCATGAACAGCTTTCTGGACCATATGTGGTGTTCCTACAGTTGATCTGCGCTGCTATTGAAGTTGCCAGGCACTGAGCTACCCAGAGATGCACCAGCACTGCTGAAAACCATCATTTGGTTGTCAGATCCCCTCCTTTTCTAGATATCAAAGCATTACACTACTCCTGCCCCTTTGGTATCTCATCTCATCTTTCCAGCAGTGCCTTTTTCTTGACTAGGGACAGGAGGCCAGTGCCCTCCACGTCTTTCCTTAGAGGAGCCCCCGCTCCTTCCTGACATTACCAAACTCCCGCTCTCCCAACTCACTGGGCACACACTAGTCTGGTGCCTTTAGTTTTTCTTCCTTCATCAGTCAGACAAGTACACACAAATAGCTCTTCTGCACTTGCTTCCTGCCCATACAAACCTCATTATCCTCCATGAGAGCAGTTACAGGTCAGCCACACTTCCAGAGGGTGCCTCTGATTTGGACTCCTGCTTTTCTCACCCAGCCACCTCGCTCTGCCAGGACCGTGTGGGTGGAAGAGGAGAGTGAACCGTCTTGTTCTGTGCTTGTTGTTAAACAACAAGCACCCAAAGGCATTAACACTGCCCTTGGGGAGGTCAGAAATGTGGGATCCCCTCACTTTCACTGACTCACACAGCCACCTAGAACCCCACCATCAGCAGGTGACTCACACAGGTTTGTCCAGGTCAGCATTGTGCACACCTGCCACTCTAATAAGCAGTTCTCCAAAGGTCTCCTGTGCATCTCCAAGGCAACAATCCAGGGCCAAGGGAATAGACACGCCAATTAAAGAAAAAATTAATGCAACCTGTTGTGGAGATCAAAAGGCCGAAGTAAACAAATGACAGACGATTGTACATTCATTACCAGGTGTGTACACTGCAGTCCCCACAAGCTCCTGGCTTTTCCGCCTGTGCCCAGCAGTGTGCCAGGGGCAAATCTATGGAGTTCTGCAAGTCTCCTGGCTCAGGACAGAACTGAGGCTTCCCTGCCTTTCACTGTTTAAAACTGGGCATGACCTGAATAGTGAGAGGACATAGGCAAGAGTGTGGCTCCTCTACATCCTGGTCCACTGCATTTTGGTCCTTGGGGACGCCATCAGACCTTGGCATAAGGTGAAGAATTTCTGTGCCACTCCTCAAAAGACCTGCACTGTCTTTCACCTCCCTGTTTATAAACCAAAATAACTGGTGTAAGATAAAAGCTGGTGGGATTAGACCCACAACAGAGTGTGAGGGAAGAGCGTCAACAGCGAGGAGAGATTTGAGCAGAGACTAAAGAACAGGTTTCAGCTGGATGAAGTTCAGTGCACAGCTCTATGCAGGATCTATTTTGGAAGGACTGCTCACCCATTCTGATTTTTGACCTGCTCCAGAGATCTTGGAAAATTATCCCTGGACAAGAGAGTCAAACTAAGGAAGAGTCCTGCTTCCTCTTCCCGGGACTAATTAAAAGTGAGAGCAGAAATCCTGCTGTGTTCCTTCCACTAGGGAAAAATCCTGTGAAATAGAAAATACCCATTGCAGAGGGCTTACAGCATCTACAGAAATGTCTTGTGGTATAAGGCCTCCTAGAAATAATAGGATTTCTATTATATGCTACAGCTTCTACAAAAATTTGCTCTGAATCCATCAATTCCTGCCCATGCCTTGCATGACACAGGGTGATTTACAGCCTAAATGCTCCTGTGCCATTTTGCTATCACTTTGCTCAGCTGTAAAAGACAGCCTGCACCACAGGACAGGGCCTTACTGCCCTCACAGTCATTCACAAAACTCCACAATCCCTTTGGAAAAAGCAAAGTAATCCTGGTCTGTTCCCCATTTACCAGCACACATTTACCTTACCAGGTCAGGTCACAATCCTTCCAGCTTTCCATCTGTCTCATACAGCAACCAACATCAGGTGCTGCAAAAGAAACATGCAATGGCCAGTTGTGGAATAACCTGTTCACAGGAGAATATGTTTTCTAATCCCATGAGGTAGGAGCTGGTTTATGCCCTGAAGCATGAAAATCATTTCAAATTCAGTTGTGTCTAAATCAAGAATGCCTCATGCCTGCACTGACTTCATTAGCTCATCTGAGCCAGCTACAGGGAAATTCAAGCCTCCAACTAAGTGAACAGGGCCTTAGGACCCAAAACCCAGTCAGCAAGAACATCAGTCGAGTTCAGCTGTCATATTTGAGAGGTGGGAGAGAAGACATGAGTAGCTCTGGCAGTTCTCTGTAATCCCATGTATGAGGCTGTGTTATCCAAATGTAAGGAAATGCTTTGAAAGCCAGACCTCAAACACAGTAAAGGGACATTGGGTCTGAAACACAGAAGACTTATCTTTGCCCTCTTACTTAAGACCTAATACCAGTAGAGATGTTTTCATAAACTCATTTTATAAGAAGAATAGAAAGATATTTTGATGAGAGAGGAAGCTGGAGCCTCTCACCTCTCTAAACTGAGAGTATAAAATACTGGGAATGGGAAAAGAGTAAGAAAACCCAGGAATCTTGTCCTTGACTCCAAACAGAGTTCATTATGATCAGGAAAAGCAAAAACTGCAACCCTACACTCACTCTAACTCACACTAACTCATGGCCCTCTGCCCATCTGTTTTAAGTATCTGGTGTGTTGTGACACAATTATGAGGGCTCTGCTTTCAGAGTCACTTTGTAGAGTCTCATAGTTTCCCCCCACCCAGCATTTGTTGAATGACTGACCCATTCATAGGGTACTCAACCTACCTCTGGCCTGAAGATTGCTGAACCATTGTTTGTATGAAGATTTACCTTACAGGTGGGTGTGAAAAGAAGTGCTTTAGTTCAGATGATCCCATTCTCACATCAAATCTCACCACTGAGGCAGGACAAAGCCACTGACTGCAGCTCCTACTGTAGGAGACTGGGTACCCCCAGTTATGGTCTTATTTGCCATTTTTAAACCTTCCTGCCCAATTTCACAGGTGAGAGCAGATTCAAGTAGTTACTTATTGCTTCTTCTAGCTGCTGGATCAGGTAGAGGCCGTTTCTTTTCCTTATTCCTTTGCAGCCCATGAGATTTGCAAGCTCTGTATGCAAACGAGATGCCATAGAAGTGTTTGTTTGCCAGGCTATTGTTTGTCCTTTTAAAGGCTGCAGACTCCCTCCATTCTTCATGAGCAAATGCTGGCTGCCTGAACAACAAACCAAAATGCCTATTTAAGGCACTAGAAAAGGAAATCATTTAAAACAGAGCTGATTAAAAGGAAGAAGAAACTATTCTTCCAGTGAGTAGAGAATTGCTTTCAGCTGGCTTGAGCACTGAGCTTTGCTTGCAACAAGAACCAAATACCAGTTGTCTGATATTGCAAGTATTTTGGAGGCACTTCCTCAGTTTTTCCTTGTGCATAACTGCAAAACAAGTCTACTGCTTCGGCTCGTCCTGGCTTGGTGATTTTTCCTTTGGCTGTGCTGTTCAGAAACTAGCAAAGTTGTTCTTTGGGCAGCTTTTGAAGCCCAGCCTTTCTTACTACATCCACTTGGAAGCCCTCACACAGCCTTAGTGCTTAAATAGCAAAAGGTTCAAGCAAAAAGTCAAGAAACACCACACATCTTTCTCACACGGTGCCAGCTTGTGTTCTTCAAAAGACTCCAGAGATTGTTGGTGACATGCTGAGTTTTCAACACATTCAAAAAAGAGGAGAAAACAGGAAGATGGAGGTGCGAGTACTAAACTTTTGTCAGGCAAAGACCTGTTTTTTTCAATGCAACACTCACTTCCAGAACACACAGAACAACACTTCTAGAAGCACCTGCTTTTTTCAGTTAGCACCTCTTTTTGCTCTATCAAAGCCCCCATTTTTCAAAGAGGCTGGGAAAAAAACCCTGGACAAATAAAGGCATCCAGTTATTTGGTGTAGGGTCCTAGAAGGTGTATCTCAAAACCCAAGGAATATTTCTGAAAAAGGCAAAACATTCCTGTGTCAAGTCAACCTGTCTGACTCTCATGACAATTTGTAGGCAGATCACCAGATTACACAAATATATCAAGCTTCTTTCACTCTAAATCTGAAGATCAGCAGTTATCCAAGACAACATTAGAGACAAACCTCTGCAGAGCTGATCTGGATATTTTAGCAAACCCCACTTTGTCTTTAAAATGCCATTTCTTTCCCTCTAGTACATTCATGAAAACTGCAGCCAACTTTGGGGACAAACTCAGTCAAATATTTGAGGCTGGAGTTAGTCACAAGACCTACACTGACAAAGGGGGATCCTCCCCAAAATGGAAAACAAGGATAGGCTAATCCACACTTCCCCCAAATTTACTGAAGGTACCTTAGAGTAAGTGATTTTGCAATGTTGAAAATTCAGTCCAGAATTAAACTAACACATAATTTTCTTCCCAATCTTGAAGCCCTCATAACGACCATAGTTGTGGTTGGAATGTGAGTTCACAGACACGTTTGGGTTCACAGTTCCAACCTTTGACCACAACCATCCCATTCCTTCCCTCTGTGTGTTGTGAGACAGCTGCTGTTTCACAGTTCAAAAATATCTTGCTTCACCCTGCTAAAGAGAACTATCAGCTGCTTCTGAGTGCAACGAAGCTGATGAGAAAAAGTGATTTTGGTAGAGCTGCAAACCCTGCTGTAAGCAAGGCAGCTCTCACCGTCCCTGCAGAGTGTGGCTCTGATCAGGGATGGGATGATCACAGCTCAGCCAGCGTGTGAATCCTGCACACTGCAGAGACAGGAATGGCAACTGCAATTAACAGGGGCTGCAGGATTCACTTCCAGAGTCCCCAAACCAAGGTTGTTGTTTGGAACACCTCCAGAGCTACCATATTCCCTTTTTCTTTGGGAATTAATAAAATAATGCTACTCTTTAGTGAGTGTTTTTTCCTCATAACTAGATTTGTCCCTTTCGTCTCATGAAACCACACTAAGTCCCTTTTGATTTCAGTCTCCTCTTTAATTATTAACACAATTCCTAAATATTTCAGTGGGTGCTAACTATCTCTGCTCAGGAAAACACAGCGTTTGCTCCAGTGCTCCACATCCACCTCGGGCCCCTCCATCCCTGTGTCCTGCCCTTCGGGAACAGCCGCACGGTTCGGGATGGAGCTTCTCAGGGGATGAGAGCACAGTTCCCGGGACACCGGGAGGGTCGCAGGGCCCGGGGTATCTCCATCCCGGGGGCTGCTCCGGGCCGCGATCCCGGGCGGCGGCGACATCCCGCCGCGTCCCCACTAGATGGAGCGACAAACCCAGCCTGGAGCCGCCGCCGGGCGAGCCCCGCTCCCCCCAGCCTTCCCAATCCCAGCTGCGGGGTCCCCCGGTGCCCGGGGGGCTGCGAGGTTCGTCCCCACCCCGGCAGGAGCCAGCCCCGTCCCCGCATCTCCCTCCCGGCAGCAAAAGGGCTGTGCCGGGGGAACAGCCCAAGGTGGGCTCACACCTACCACGGCTGCTCAAAGAGGCAGCCAAGGCATCGAGTAGATGCTTCACCACGTGGGAGTGGGTTTTTCCCACTGTCGTGAGCTGAAAGTCTTCACTTGCCGCAGGGGGAGAAGAGGTGATGAGAGAGCCCTGGGAAGGAAATAAACGAAGGAGAAGGGGATGAAAGGGAAACAGGAAGCGAATGGAATGGGGCCACACTGATGAAGTAAATCCATGTTGCAGAGAAGTTCCCTTTTCTATCCACATGGACCCATGATGGAACACAGCAGGATGGAAACAAGTGCCCTGCCTCAGGACACAAATTGGAGCCAAGGTGCCACAGTAGCCCATGGTACCAGTGGGGAGGTTAGAGCTGCCCCCTTCCCTGGTTTAATGTCCTTCCAGAGCTCTGGTCACCCTCAAGGACAGGTCTACACATTGAGCTCAACAGGAGAGCAAGAGTGAAGGGCCAAGGATGAGGGAAAGGAAGGAAACTGGGAGGGAAAGAAACCATGGATAGAGCTGTCAGGGCTCTGGGAGATTCTCCAGGGCTCCAGCTCTACCTGTGAGCTGGAGAGGACACAGCCTGCTTGGGAAGAAATGAGGAGATCAGAGGATTTTGGGGCACTACTCCCCATGCTAGAAAAGGAAGAACCAGAGCAGAAGGGAAGGAGGAAAGAAGGGGAAGGACTCAGTGTTCCATCTACAGCCAGGACTACCCCAGACCTGTAAGGCAGCTCCACTTTGCTATTTAAAACCTGCCCAGGGAGTACTAATGAACCTGGCTAACGAGCACCAGCCATGGTAAACACAGCCTGGCTCACCCTCATCCCAAATCACCCTGCAGCTTTGCAGAGCCCCTGGTTGTTTGTGTGATGTGGTGGGGATGTGGGTGTGCTACAGCCCACCTTGAGCAGGAGGAGACTTGGGCAGCTCTGGTCTGTGCACCCCAGGGTGACCCCCAGTGCCCAGGGATTCCCAGAAGGCTGCCTGCAGCCTGTGTGCTTCCCCTGGAGTAGCCCAATCCCAGATTGCATCATCACCACAGTTTTGCTGAATGTGCCATTCTTTCCCCTGTCCCAGCTTGTCTCCGAGGGACCTGAGGCTCCTCTGCTTTGCCCTTGCAATCCCGGGAAGAGGAGCGTGGGCAAAGGCAAAGGCTGTGACCACAGAAGAGGTTCAGCAGAGACAGATGGAAAGCTGGTGGCTGGCAGATCCCATGCTGTCCAAATAGACATGGGGTCCAAGTGCCACCAGAGTCTGCAGCAGCCTGGGGATACCCAATGTGTCCCAGCTTAGGGAGGGGCAGGTGGCAGTGATGATGCTACACTCCAGGAAGCCAAACTTCCCTGAGCTGCAGCCTGGACTAGGACTGATTTTAGGTACAAAAGCCAGAGGATCTGGGACAAGGGTGTGATGAGTCTGATTTCAGAAGCACCAGCAACCTGTCCTGTGATGCAGGAGGTGCAGAGGCCTCAGGGTCTCTCCAGGCTCCACCACAAGCCTCACAGCACTTCTGCCCAGCTCTGTGGGTGGGGATGGGTTGTGGGGACTGGCAGGAAAGAGCCCCTGTCCTTGCCCAGGGTGTGCATCTCACCTCACCACGGAGGAGAGCCAGGCGGGGCCAGGGCTGGCAGGCGCTGCAGTGGGAGCACAGCCAGGGGGTTATTAATAACCTGCTGAGTCAGGGGGGGCTCTTGGGTTTCAGGATCACAAGACACAGACGCCAAGTGGCTCAGATGGATCTCCCTCATTCCTACTGTTTACACTGACAGGAACAACTGCTAACCCAGCCTTGCTCTATCTGCAGGGCAGCCCGGCCCCATCCTGAAAGTCATTGTGCCCAGTAGAGATACAGGGTGAGGACTGGAGCTGCTACATCCCCAAAATACAAGAGCTGCCCTAAAGGAATTAAACAAGGAGGGCGGGGGCTGAGACACACAGCACTGATCAGCTGTGTTAGGAGACAACAGCCATACCAGCCCCATTCCCCACCAGTATAATCAAACCACATCACGGAGAGGAAAATGAGTACCACAGGCTTCTCGTCCTGCTTCCCTGCAGAGTCCTCTCTGCAACTCCCAAGAAGGCTGGGCCTGGCATGCTGGTCCTACCCAAAGGGATGGAGCTTGTGAGATGCAAAGAGAATCTTGAGAATCTTGCAGATGTGCACATTGTACTGTCTGATTCCAGGAGTTTTGCAGGGGGTGAAAAGCCTCAGGGCAGCTCTGGCAAGCGTGAGATGGGATCAGCTCTCCCAGCATTGTCCCATCCTGGCTGCCACAGGTCACCTGGGTTCCTCTTGAAGCTCTTGACATCATCACACAGACAGGCTGAGGTCTGCTCTGGGATGGCAATTCCTTATGCACCGCTATGGAAAAGTCGTCGGTGATGTGGAACAGATTAACTTTCAGATGCAGCAGCCCATGCTAGCAGCGTGCATTGCAACCCAACAGTTTCTGCAGAAAATACTGTGCAAGAGCAGCTGGAGTGGCAAAAGCCACCCCCAGGTCTGAGCCTGGCCCTCAAGGGTGCTGTCAGAGCAGTGGGAGTGCAGGGACCCCTTGCACTCATGAGAGCTCCCATTGCTCGCTGCTCTGTGTGCTGGGATCCGACACCCCTGGAGCTCTTTAGGGCCGTACAACCCACTGGTGTGGGGTTGCTCCCCTGTGGTTTTGCCTGGCCCCACTCCCCTTTCCCCATCCTACCCACGGGAGTGCTGGAACACCTATTGGAAGGGAGAGCTCCCCTGCTTTTGCTGGCAGTGTGCTCCAGGCTGGCAACATCTCCGCCAGCTATTTTTTCACCCAGGACAGGACCAAAATAAGTCTGTCCCACCCCTCCCCAGCAGCTGTTACAGACATCACCCCGGCCACGCCAGTGTTCCCTGGCCCCTCTGCTGTCACAGCGCTCAAACCCCAGCTCCTGCAATTGCTGTTGCTGTAGCTGCCACTTGCAGTGGCTGAAATAAGTGAAGTGCTGAAGCTCTGCTTGACTTCTGTGTCCCCGGAGAGGTCTCATTTGGTTGTATCAGGCTGTCTGAGCTGCTGAGCCCCGTTCTTTTCAATTAGCCCGATAGCTCTCCAATCCTATTTACCTTTATGAATGTGTGAGCATCTCGCTGCTTCCCACAGCAGTGCAGATTAAAGGGTGAGCGAGGAATACGTGCCATGTGATATCAGACAATGCACTGACCCACAGCAGTGTATTTCCTGCAGTGAGTAAACTGAGACACAGATAAAGCCGTATGGAAGGGACACCGAGCTGGGAGCAGCCTGCAGGGCTCACCCACTGATTAGCCACAAACCCAGTCTATGCCTTTTGGTTTTAAACAAAGCACTCTACCTTTCAGGCAGTGCATCTTTTGGCAGATAAAAGATGCATTTCTTGGCAGAAAAGCCTGGAAAGGCTGTAGTCCTGCAAGTCTGTTTTTTGACTAGGTGCCTCCCTCCCAGCAGGACCTGTCCTTAGGTCCATGTTCCTCACTTGGATTTTAACAATCATTTACCATCTCAACACATTCCAGCACTTAAATAGGCTCCTTGAGAGGGAGAGATAAGGTATCAGCTTTCCGGTTCATCTTGCCAGTCTGTCTGCAGCAGATAAGCATGTTGGGCAGCAGGAAAAAGGTTATCTAGAAAGGAAGCTGAGCAACGGTTGCTGTTATTGCAGGAGGCTTTGAAAAAAAGTCAACCCACCAGGAATCCCACAAGCCATACAAGCCCTTCCCGGCGGGACATGATTGATGGTTGGAGTCCAGCTGTGCCTTCCTCCCGGGGTGGGAGGCATCTTCCCATCCGGTGAGGGCAGAGCTGCCGAGGTCCTGCTCTCCCAGGGAAGGTCACACCAGAGGCAGGTGCCCAAAAACCTGTTGCTTTCCCTCTCTCCTGCCCTGCCCCTGCTCCAAGGAGGAGCAACTGGAGGGCTTTGGGTTGGTGTTCCTGCTGTCCCTTCAGCACATTTTGAATGTTTCTGGGCTGAGGAGCCTGCAGGAGGGAACTTTTCTGCCCAAAGCTGAGGAACTGCTGTTCTGAGTTGTGGATAGAGTCCCTGGAAACCAGCACTGTTCTCTCACCCATCAGCGAGGACCAACAACAGGAAAGAGTTTCTGAGAATCCCCAGCCTTTCTTAACTCAAGTATCACCTTGCTTTTGGGGATGGGAGAGGAGAAACAAGCCACTTGGGGATGGGTGTTCATTTATCACCTGGTGAAAGATGTGCCTTTCCTTTGGATGATTGTCTGTGATTTTATCTTCCCACCTGTACTTTGTTTGCTTGTTTGCAGATGTAGAAATTATGTCTGTCAGCTAGAAAAAAAACCCCAAACCAAACTAAACAAACAAACAAAAACACAAACAAACAAAAAAGAAAAGAAAAGAAAAGAAAAGAAAAGAAAAGAAAAGAAAAGAAAAGAAAAGAAAAGAAAAGAAAAGAAAA
>JAWWLV010000040.1:4732887-4756603 GCA_035041135.1 Platyrinchus mystaceus
AGAAAAGAAAAGAAAAGAAAAGAAAAGAAAAGAAAAGAAAAGAAAAGAAAAGAAAAGAAAAGAAAAGAAAAGAAAACCCAGCCATTTCCAGTCAAATTCCCGGATCCTGTTTTCTTGTTATCATCCAGGGACAAAAGACCCCAGATCACACACATGCTGGTTCAGGAAATGTTCTGAATCAGGGACTGCAGAAGGATGACTGGAGCAAATCCTACCAGGAAGTACTCTGAATCCACTCAGTCACCTTCTCTTCCCTCTGGACCTGCCACCTCTCTCCTGCCTCCCGTCCCAAGACATCCTCACGGCATCCCTCCCCATGCTCCTCTATTTTGCTGATTCCCATTAATCTGTGTTTTATATAACCCCTGGCTTGTGCAGGACACAAAAGTGATGCATTACCATGCTATTAATACCCAACCTAAGGTTTAGGATTTAGAGAACACAAAACTCCCTTTGCAGCCAGGGGATGCAATCCATGACAAACCAGTGCTGGCAGGTCCAAGGTGCAGATCCCAGCGGAGAGAGGGCATCAGCTCTGGGTGCAGTGGACCCACACCCAGATATCAGAGGCTGATTCCCTAATCACAGCTGCTTTGAGTGTGTTTAAGTATTTCACAGCTCCTTGGCTGGAAGCAAACATCACCGAATGTCCAGGGCACTCTGGGCTCTGGGCAAGTGTTTCGTGAACATCCATCATTGCAGCTCTCAGCTTCTGTTCCCACTGCTCTTATTTTAATTAATTTCTGCAGGTATGACTTTCCAGCACTGATGGTCTTGCACAAGGCTGCTGGTCCTGGGAGAAGAGAGGAAGTCAGAGAAGGTCCCATAGGCGAGTTTTGTACCGAGGAGATGAGAACTCAGGGCGGGTTCTGGCGAGTGGAATCCAGCTGCACCTGTTTGAAATGCATTACTAAAACTGGGAGAGATCCCTGTGCAAAGCCCACCCCAGCCTTCGGAGAGGCTCGGAGGAACCACACTGTAAAGGGAAGAGCACCGGCATTTCCAATGGCCCCGAGCCCACACGCTGGCCAGCAGCATTTGCCGCAGGGCTCCTACACGTGATCCCACTCGCCCACTTGCTCTGGAGCCGCCTGGGTGCTCGGAGCAATTTGTCCCAACACTGCAATTAGCAGTTCATCACGGCCAGCCTGTGAACAAAGCGCTGTAATACCACCCAGCCTGCTAAGAACCAGGTATTTTCCAGGGGAAGCCCTGCTTTTGGGGGGTTTGGGGGCTCCCCCGGCCGTTCAGCATCTTCTCACTGCAGCGGGGCTCGGGCACGGCTCAGCCTCGCTCAGGCTGCGAGAGGTTAATGGATTTCAAGCGACTCCTGTGATTAACTTTTCCTAAATCTCCAATTCTTTCGTGCCTTCTATTTTTATAAAAAGAAAAGGGAGGGAGGCGGTATTTACAAGGGATTTCACTCAAATAATGAAATAAATGTGATCAGCCGAGGGACCTTTAATCCGCTTTGACTCTTGCGTCCTGGGGAACGAAAGAGCACGAAGATCTTTGCTGCTCCGAGTCCCAGCGAGGCGGGGAATGAAACAACCCCAACCCTGCCTGTCTGGAGGGCAGAGCCCCAGCAACGCCGTAAATCAAGCACTGTATGCGGACACAGACACATCAGCCAGGGACTCTGGGGTCAACACGAGAGATAAACATCTCTTTGATTACCTGCTCCCACCCTGCAGCCAACGTGCCCATCCTGGGGTGAACTACAGCCACACCTGTGCTACTGCAGGGAGATCTTGTGTAACAGCCTTCCTAATTCCCCCTGAATCCTCAAATCCGCCAACCTGCCCTCCCAGCCCATCCAACCCGCACTGCCCGCCCTCCATCGGCTGCCACATCCTGGGAAGGACATGGATCCCAGGGACAGCACAGAGGACACCCCATGACAGGGAGGGCAGCACAGCCCTGATGTGTGAAGGGGTTTGCCCCACCTTCATTTCAGCATAACCCCAGCCACAAATGTACAAAACAGCCTGTTGGAAAAAAAACACCAGCTTAGGTTGAGAAGGGGAGAACTAAACACCCCAGCCGTGCTTCCCACATATGCCCAAAGATATAATCCAGATTTGCTACTTGCCCTGATCCTGGCACCCTTTTTTTTTTTTATTTAATAAATTAAAATCTCTTTTTGCTGCTGAGCATAATCAGCATTAGGGCGAGGGGAGGAGGGGCCTTTCTCTGTCTGCCAAAGAATCACAAACCAAATCACTGTCACCACAGTCTGGGACTCTCCCTGTGGCACTTTGGGAGTGCTGATGGCAGCAGCCCTCAACCCATGGGGGTTGAGATCCCTTGGCTGATCACATTTATTTTATTATTGCCTCCTCTAAGGCATTTTCTTAATTAACCTGCTAGATGAACTGAAAGGCAGAAGATGCCACAGCCAGGGTTTGTTCGTTCCTCCTGGTTGGAAAGGTCTTGGCTTGGAAATATCACTCCTCCCAAGCCTCATGCTGAGCCCTGCATGTCTGAATTTGAGGATCTAAAGGTTCATGGGAAACACTCCCATTCCTGGGCAATCCTGAGGGAGCTCAAACCATTTGGCCTTTTGCTTCCCCACAGCCACACGACCGTGGTGAGCACCTGCACAGAGCAGCCCCAGTGTCCTGCCCTGGCTCACCCAGGACAGATGGGGCCAAACCTCTGCATGAGCATCAGCAGGAGCTCCAGGAGAGTGGAGAACAAGGCACAAACATGCCTCAGCCACTGGCTTATATGTAACACGTGCCTGCAAAACGCACTGGTGTTTCTCAGAGCCACTGCTAAATCCAAGGTCAGTGGAGAGCAGAGCCAGGTGATGCTCCATTACACAAAAGGCCACGTTCTGGCAGTGCTGCTGGGCTAAGACCCAGCCCTATCCCTCTGACACCTTCAGAGGGGGTAGAAAACCCTCCTCAGACTGTAGGGCTTTATGGACAGGCATGCTGCACCCATGCTCCTCCTCACAAGCAGCAAGTAAGAGCTGAAAGGCAGATGGCATCCACACAGCTTTAGAGCCCAAAGAGTGGAGTGACTGTCCTTTCCCTAGTGCTGCTGTGCTCTCCTTGCCTCTAATCTGGCCCTGGATATCTGTGAGTGCAGTACTGGGCATGGAATCCCTCCCCACGCTGTCTCCCAGCTCCCCAGCACAGCCCAAGGTCGTGTCACTGGGACTGAAAGCTGAGGACAGGCGCTGCAGGTTGTGCCCTGTCGGTGGCAGAGCCGGGTTGTTCTGTCACTGCTCCTGCCACACAGTTGTGTCCCGGGGGACCAGGCTGAGGGTCTCCTGCCTCCCTCCTGGAGATGATAGGTAGCCCAGCCACAGCCCATCCTGCTTGTTGGGTGACAGGGACAGGGACACAGTGCCTGCCATCCCTCGCTGTTGCTATAGAGACAGAAGCTCTTTTTCTCCACAGAAACACTGGTTGTTTCTGAGCGGTACCTTCGGCATGGCAGCAGAAGAGGGAGAGAGGGACCAGGGATGGCTTGCCTTGCTGGGAGGGTGGCCATGGCCAAGGAAAGGCTCTGCCAGGTCTTTCCCAGTGCCTCTGTGCCCAGATCCACACTCACCTTGTGGGGTCCCTCCCCAAACCCTCCCTGCAGCAAGAACAGAGCACTGGGATCCCCCGCTCTGGGCACTGAAGTACTGGGGGAGAGAAGGGACGCAGGCTGCAGGAAGGCTGAGGAGGAAGACTCCCCAGAGAAACTCTGTGTGGGAGAAAGTCTCATCCTGTGAATCCCAGCTTACCCCTGTGGGTCTCCCCAACTCACCTCTTTCTGCTCTCCTGCCTTGCTTTGCAACCACGTGGTGGGGTGAGACCAGCTCAGCTGATCTAACCCACCATGGCAGTTTCTCCAGGCCATGCTTTCCTGATTACACCAGCAAAGACCAGGATAACTCCTCCAAAGCCATCATCCATCCATCCATCCATCATCCTGGATATAACAGGAGGATATAACATAAGTGCAAGAAAACCCAGAACCCAGCAACATGCCTGTAGATTCATCCAGCCTATTTGCAAAGGTTCAGTAAATCCTGGAAATACAAAGTGAGAGCTTCCCACAAAGCCATCAGGGAAAGGTCCTCCCTGTTCCCTATCTTTTCAGCTACACATAGGTGCATCACACACCATCAGAGCTCAGTGACCTGCCTCCATCCTTCCTGGGGGTGAGGATAAACTCTGCAAAGTATAATAATGCCTGGAGGGAAGGAAAATCACCACAGCTCTCTTCTTCACATAAATCTTTGCAGGAGAAGGATATTGGCAAAGAAAAGCCCTGAGGGAGGGCAGCACATCTCTGCTCCCACCCGCAGCAGCAGGAGGGGAGCTGGGCAGCACCCACCACCCCCCACTGCTCCCCTTTCCTGAAATAACACGGTGACAGCCCTTCCCAAGGGACAGCCCATCCGTGAGCTCCGTGGGAGGCTCATCTTCAAAGGACATGGTCGCCTTCCTTACCACGCTTCTGCTCCAGCCTCGGAGCCGGCAGCGCGGGAAGTCAGCAGCTCCCAGGGCTCTGTGCTGACATCCCAGCTGGAGACGCATGCCAGGGATAGATTATCTGTTTTGCTTCTTTTCATATTAATCATCAAAGAGTAACAAATGTCAGCAGCTTGCAGCAGTCATTATCTGAATGTCTTCTTCTCACCAACTCCTATAGGAAAGCTCCTCAACATCCAGGGAGAGATGACAGCGCCAGATCCAGCTGGTTGCTCCCTGGCCTTCCAAGCCACATCCATTTTGCTCACTTGGGATAGACAGGAGGGCAGGGATTTGACAATACCCCTCCATTCTGCAGGATTCGTCCAGTCAAGGAAGGTGCAGATTCTGGTGGTATCCATCACCTGCCAAACATCAAACTCTCTTCTAAAGACAGAGAAACCACAGAGAACTGGCACATTCTGTTCAAAAGATGTGATTTTCTTATGACAGTCATGAGGGTGGATCCATTTCAGAGACACCACGTTGAGCATGGCCATCACCTGGGTAAGGATCCACCAGGTATCAAGGCTGATGCTTGTCAATAATGGGAAGGAGCAGCACCATGGCTGGGCATCAAACTCTATATTCAGTGATCTCAGACTGGTTCACAGACAACAATTAGCTCAGGTTTGCAATCAAGGAAGGTCAGGAGTGCTCTCCTCATTTCATACAGGGTAAGACACAGAAATGACCAGAATTAACCCCAGTAAGGGGGATACAGCCCAGTGAGCAGAGGCAGCCCTGCCTCCCTGCCCTCAGCTCACTGACACTGCTGAGTGTACCAGAAACAGGCAGTGCTGCACCAGGCTTACCTTGGAAATTCCCATCTACGGCAGCATTGGACATAATGATAAAAATCATGGCTGTGAAGAGAAAGAAAAAGACCTTTTTCTGTGCATCAAGACCTGCTTTGTAAAATGACCACGATCCAGCACAATGCTTATTCATCCCTACCAGGATGAAAGTGGGCAACTTGCATGTGTCCCTTACCAGGCCAAAAACTCCCCCAGCACCCTCACAGAGCAGATTTTCCTTTAGTGAGCACCCATCTAGGTCCACCCTACCCAATGCAAACCCTGTGAGCCATCACTTGCATCCTCTCAGTCAGCAAGACTGCAGAACCTGCTCCTCACTGCATATGTATCTCAGAGCCACACCAGGGTGGGTTTGTCCCTTCCCTCATGATAAGAACCAAACAGGGCAGGATTTTTATGACTATTTATTATCTGTAAAGTGCCAGCATTGCCTGTCCTGACTCTGTACAAGACACAACTGCTGGGCTTACAAAACGAAAAAAAGCACAGTGGCCAAAATGATTCAGTCTCAAAAAAGTTAACGAATGTGTTCTCAGGAAGCTCTCAGGCACTGCCCATCCTGAGGACATACCGAGGTGCCGGTGTGAACCACCTAAAGTAGGCGGACATGGAGCTCATTTCTCTCACCCATAAAGCTTAATTAGCTTGCTGTCCAAACACAGCTTGAGAATATGGCCAAAACACAGGTATGGCCCTCGATTGCTAAAACCCAATCCATTGCAAGAAACATTTTCTTTTTTTTTTTTAAGGTGGGGAAGCAACATTAAAAAACACCACTACTCATGGAAGTTACCACTACTCCCAACAAACAACACGTAGAAAATACTGGGAGGGAGACTCTCAAAGTATCTGCTAGTTTCCAGTGGAAAGGCCATTTCAAGTCCCCCGTGTTCACCAGATGGATATCAACATCTGACACGTGTTGGAAGACATCCATATCAACTCCACCAGCCTGAACTGCAAGTAGCCAAAAACAAAGCCGGAGAGGACATCAGTGATGTGGTGCCGTCCGATCATGACACGGGAAAACCCCACACAGAGGGCCCAGAGGACCAGCAGGATGCGGAGGGGGATGGCCAAGACCAGGTGGTTGAGGAAGAACTTGGAGAGCATGGCCACTCGGCTGGCGTGCCCGGCTGGGAAGGCGTAGGTGTCCATGGTCAGGTAGTCCAACAAGCCAGGGTTGATGTCGTACGGGCCCTTGCGCTTGGCCAGCTTCTGCAAACCAGCCACAATCATGATGTCCAGCAGCAGGGCTACAAAGTGAGAGAATAAGAGGGAATGGTCAGAGACAGAAGCAGTCAAGGGGTGTTTTCAGGGCAGAACATCCAAGGATTGTTGTCTTTAAAGAAAAGGTTTGGCTTTAGGTCTGGCCAGACGTCCACGGTTCAGCTGCACACAACCCCCCAGAACCTGAGTTACCACCCAAATGTTGATTAACCCTCCCAGTTCACTTACAGAGAAGGCAATTACCAGTATCATCATCTGACAGAGGGGAAACCCAAACCACAGAGGCAATCAATCCGCCTGGGGAGGGAGGGAGCAACTGGCAAAGCTAAAATTAAAACTCTTTTGGCCCTAAAACCACCACTCGGGGTGTTCCTCTTGCTGTCCTCCACCCCATGCTACAGAAACCTCATGCAGCAAGGTCCCTGCCTGGGGGCCTCTGTGCCAGGGTGACCAGGCTGCTGGAGGAAAAGTGCCCCACAGCACTTTCTGGTGTTGTCCCTTGCCCTCTCCCAAGCCCACCACATCCCCCTGCCCTGAGCCAGCCAGCAGAATCACACCACACTCTCAGATTTCACTAAGAAAAGAGCATTAGGAGCCGGTGAGCCAAGGGGAAAGCCATGCAATAAAGAAAAAAGGGCTCCTCTGTTAGAAACAGCACCACTGTGAGTTGAAGCAGAGGGTGGGCGACATCCTCCTGGATGTCCCCCACCCATCCCTTTGCTAAAGTGCTGAACACCCACGAGCCACTTCTTGTCTCAACTTGTCTTTTGCTCCCTGTGGCTTTCTCCCTGCAAGTCACGCCACACACTCCCTTCCCTGCACAAATGTGGTGGGAGAAACTCACTTCCCAGCCCCAGCAAACCCAAGCTTGTAGTGGCACAGGGACCGTCCCTCCAGCTGCAGTTCTCAACACCAAAACAGCTTTGGGAGTGAAACCCACCAGCACTCGTCTACATCCTCCTCCTCTTCATCCCACCTCCTTCTTCCCAGCCGACAGGTACTGTCATTTCTACTTCCTAGCATCAATTTTATTTTTCTTCAATCCCCTCATCTGCTTTTCCCCAACCCTCTTAATTAGTCAGAGTGCTGGTTTCAGCTCCTCGCAGCAATGACAAGGACATATATGCCATCACGAGCACAGCCTGCTCCCTTGGCAGGAGCACGAGGGGCCAGTTGCCTGGTTGGCCGTGATAAAGACCATTCCTTGAGAGCTGACAAGGTTTCAGGAGGATGGATGGGAGTGTGGCGGCAGTGGGGATGGGAAATGAGGCAGCACAGGGGAGGCAGGCAGCTCCTCCTGCCTGCTCAGCACCTGGCAGGAGCTGGGAAGTGAGGAGCTGTCACGACGGCTCTGCTCACCCACCTCCCACAGCATCCCACCCCTGCGCACCAGCCCCCGGCACTGCCGTGGGAAGGGGCTGGTATTTATCCTGGCCAAACTCTCGCCTCATGGGAGACTACTTTTCTTCCTCCTTGCAGGGGAAAGTGGGACAGCACGACCTCCCTGGACCTCCTGCCCACCAGGTCATGCCTTGGGGTCTCAGCTGTGCAGGGCAGATGGAGCAGAGGAAGAGGTCTGGACACCAGCTCCTTGCTGGCACAGGCAGCAGTGGGAACCCGAGCTAAACACAAGAAGAAGCAGGAGGCTGAAAATTTCATAGGTGGCGCCTGAAAAAAGGTGGTGAGGCTGCAGGGGGCAAGGGGCTGCAAGGTCACACCTCCGACCCCGTAGTGGTAGGGATGGGCTTAGGAGGACAAGGACAACAAGGGGCTGCTCAGATCCCACCAGACATGACCAGCAGGCAGAGAGAGAGCAGGGGAGGCCTGCAGCCCACGGAGACCCCAGCACTCAGCAGAGCAGTTCTCTGCATTTTGCTAATTTTTTTTTTTGAGGGCATCCCGAAGGATCCCAGTGTCTCCTCCATGGTGTTCAATACACCCACTACAGACCACTGCCCTCCAAACCCACCAGTGGATCAGCAGCACAGATGCTGTGTGCTTCAGCAACGTGTGGTGTTCACCATTGCCCGTCTGCATTTTGCACTGAGGATATTTTTTTACGGTCAAAGGTGATGTCAGGGCAACTCGAGGGATGCAGGCATGTGTGCACAGAGGTGTTCAGGGCATGGAGGACAAGCCAAAGAGCTGTTTTAATAATCCTTTCATTCAGAAGATGAATAAAATGGGCCTTCAGTACTGCTAGGTTCGATTTTCGTCAAATGATGCACAGAAAGCAAAAAGCCTCGCTTGCCCACATTTCAGGATCTGAAGGCATGACAGCATTAAAACCGGGGGTTAATTTGCCGTTAAAGGAAAAAAAACACAGCAAAGATCCTTCTGCCTGGTGCTTTTTCTGTCACTTCCCCCTGCACTTTCTGTTCCTTTCATGAAGCAACTTCTTTATGAAACAGCCCCAGCAGCCTGCCCTGCCCCAGCCCCTGCAGGTCCCACTGCCCTCACCCGGAGCTGGGTCTCCACGGTGCCCCTGCCCTCTCCTGCTCCTGCTGCTGCTGCCAGGCAAGAGCTGGCAGGGTGAATCAGCAGGCAGCATTGCTGCTGCTGGTGCTGCCAAGGGCCCATCCTTCAGAAACAGATAAAGATGATGCCGTTGCCCAGCAGTCCCAGCCCTATTCCCTTGCAATCCCATGACCTACATACCAAGGTACCGCTTGGACCTCCCATCGCTTGCTTTGTCCCCTTAATGCACATCAAATCCTCCCTCCTCAGGTGGGCACATCCATGCCAGGGATAGGCAGGTAAGGGGTTAACTTGATTACAGGTGCCCTCCATGACTCCAGCTGCAGGAGGTTGTCTCTGCACAGGGGAAGGTGCCTGATGGCCACCAACGCTTTGAACCCGAAGCCCCTGAGCCCACCCGCAAACCGGCACCGGCACCTTCAGCCTGCCCTTCCCTGGTCCCTCACACAGAGCTGTGCAAATCCTTCAGGCTGACCTGGAGGAAATACAGCCCCGGGAGAGCCCTGGGAAGGGAGCCTGCAGCTGATGTACCAGCCTGCACTTGCGCAAGGCTGCTCTCTGGGGACCCACGGGGCTGCCAGAGGAGCAGCAGGGATGGCAGAGTGCCATCGGACCGAGGGTGAGATGAGGAGCAAGAAATTTTAATTTTAAGCAGTTTTTTCCATCGTGCCCTTTCTCCAGATCCAGAGGCACCACTGGATGTAAAATCCAGGTAGAGCTGGATTTAAGAGCAAAGGAAGGATTAGCTCTTGCCCATCGTTCCTTTCACATTTTTCTGAAAAAGATCACGAATTTTCCCTTTGACCTGGTGTTAAGGGAAACAATCCTTCAGATTTCCACTGCAAAACCATCCAATCCCAAAACCCTCTATTAACATCTAAGGCTTCCTTAAAGCCCAAAACCAAAGAGCAAGTCTTGTCTTGCCTGTGACAATCTGAGCATCAGAGATCCCCCTGGTATTGAAAAAACCCAACATCTGGCATCGGATGCACAGTAAATGAGCTGAAAGTGAGCCCCCTGGGCAGGCATTTTACATCTATTAATAAGAAAAGGAAAACAGACATCTGCCTTGCTCCTACCACCAAATTTTAGGAGTCCACTAGGAGCAGAGAGGTGAGCAGAGAAGAGCCCTGGGCAGGCAGGGCACGAGGATGAACCTAAACCATCATCATCAGAACTAAACCAAACCCCAAAGCTTGTATTTAAGAGAAATTGAAACAGCTGGACATGTCCTGTCACCATAAGGTCCTTTCTGTCCCTGAGGTGCCACCTCTGCTGCTGTTCCTTATGGCTGAAAGAGGCTGAGGATGGTGCGAGCGCCTTGGGGGCATCTCCTGCTCCAGGTCGGAGCCAGGCAGCGTCTCCAGGGACAGAGGGAGATTCCAACTGAGGCGTTTATATAAACATGTTATCCAAACCACAGCTGAAAACCAACCTGGGTGCAGTGCTGGGGGCAGTGGGGGGAGGAAAGGAGGAGAAAGCCAAAAAAGCCCTTGGCTTCATCTCCTGAAGCCATGACTCACATGACTTCACACACATGGGGCTGCTCTCCAGAGTCCAGCCAGTGAGGTTGGGATCAGAAACAGTCACAAGCTGGATTCGGCCTCCCAGAATTGTGGGTGAGCACGTGGGGAGAGGAAAATGGGCAGGTAAATGCCCAGGAAGGAAGAGGAAGCGCCTGAGAGCTCAAGAGGCTCCCAACACAGGAGCAGATGTGCATTAGACAACCCCTCTGCCCAGCCCAGCACTGCTTTAAAGAAGAGCCAAGCTGGTGATAACTCATTGCCTGCATCCCACCGTGGCTGGAGGTGGCCACTACAGCTGACAAGACCACGTGTAGGGCCAAAACTGGCTTTGAAGGTCCTGTATTTCCCAAACTAGCCAACCTCACTCAGGAGTGAACTCTGGATAAATGTCACCATTCCCAGGAAGCAGTTTCTTTTGCTCCATAATTAGAATTCACAGTTTTTTTCTTTCATTTTCCTTTTTACTTACATGCCCCCTCCTACTCCTTCTGAACTTCCCAAATCACCCGCAGGCATCAGGCTCCCTGACCTGGAAAATGAGCCGTTTGCAGCCTTGACTAGTTGACATTAATGAAAGATGCAGGTTTCAAAGGAATCTTCACCCTCTCTCCAGTGGAGTCAGCGGAAGCTGGAACAGGTCCACTCCTCTGGAAGTGAACTCCTCTACTCCATTTTCATCCCCAAACGTGGTCCTATGGTGTGTAAGAGCTGACAAAAGGCACAGATGGCACGACACATTGAAGAGCCAATGAATCAGGCACTGTGGTGTTTTGGGGAGGGGTTATTTTTTGGCTGAACAAGCAGCAGTTTGGGGTAAGTGGTCATGGGGAGGTGAAAAAATGGTGGAAAGCAGAATTGTGTAATTAATTAAAATAAAACCCCACAACAACTAAAAATAGACTCGCTATATTATGGATGATTAGAAACAGCCCTGAGTGCAAACACAGGCTGCCTGGAGCTCTCCCCTTGGAAACACCATGCTCTGGAAGCTGGGAATTTTGTACTCAGCATCAAATACTGAGCGGGGCCGCCTCGCTGGGGGTCTGCACAGGCTTGGATGAGATGCAGGCGAGAGGGGGAGTGCAGTTAAAAGGGCTCGTGCTGCTGGGGAAAAGGAGCTGAGCAGCCCCCAGGATGGCTCAGCTGCCTCCCAGAGAGGCTCTGACAGCTTGAAATGCCCCTGTACCCGATGGCAGCAGCACAGGTACCATCAGCACGTCACACATGTGCCACATGCACCAGCACGATGGTGCAGCATGGGATGAACTGGGGAAAGAAAAGTGCTGATGACCAGAGCATCTCCCAGTCCACAAAGGCTGGGCTCCCCCTCGGACTCGGTGCTGCCTGGGCTTGTATTTATACCCCACTGCCTTCAATGAGACAAACTGGCAAAAAAAGAAAGGGGGCTGATCCTGTGGGGCTCAGAGGGTCTCCAACCATCAAACCTAACAGTGCACTGGATCTGGATCAGGTACATCTGTCAGCATTCCTATATAGATGGAAATGGAGAGCAAGACCAGAACTCTGTTCCAGGTTAAAACATGGAGATTTCTTCAAAGGGAAGGGAAAAGAAACAGTTCATCTGATTGCCCTCTCCCACCCCATCCTCCTCCACTCCTGGCCCGGAGCAGGAGACCCAATGGGCTCTCCCTGCCTGCTGCTCCTCCCAGCAACTCACCTCACTCCCCCACCTTCCTCTTCCCAGCCACTGCTCCTGTCAAGGCGTGTTAGAGGCAAACACACTCACCCATTTCCCGGGATCTCCCTTCGGGCCAGAGCCTGGCTCGGCTCCCCTGTCAGGGCTGGCTCTGCCTGCGTGAAACAGTTACTGTCCCCTCTGAGCTTCAGGCAGGGGCAATGGGAAGCTGTTCCCAGAGTGACAGACATAAGGATGACTCATTTCCCATGTTTATTCCCCCTCTTCCCATTCAACAACCCTCGCACTTCTCTTTCGCTCTGCATTCAGGCTCTGGAACATTTCGCTGCTCGCTCTGCATGAGGGTTTCATTCCAGCTCGCTGCAGATTCCCCAAGGGCTGCACACTGCTGGCTGCAGGGCTCTCAGCATCCCCAGCAGCCTGCCAGGACCTGAGCTCCTCGGTGCTGCCTGGTACCAAGGGGGTGATCAGACTGTGGATCTGATGGAGACCCCGTGCAGGTCACTGGAAATTCCCCCCTGCCTGCTCCAGCCACAGTCAGATGGGTCCCAGCCTGTCAGTGACTGTCCTTTATCCGAAGGGACACTGCAGCCTGCCCTGCAGTGAGCAGGATACATTTCTGTAGAGAAAGCAGGGAGGGAGGGGGGCAGGGAAGCCGGGAGAGCTGGGCATCACTGCCTGCTCAGAGATGCCTGAGCTCATCAGCTGTGAGGGGATGAAGGCTGAGCACGGCACCTACCAAAGGACCAGGGACTTCAACTGCTGTATCCGGGCAGAACAACCGGAGGCAGATTAGCAGCCTGTTGTGATGAAGAGGAATGTTTAATGCCAGGCTGGACCTGGATTAGATGCTGGATGCAGAGAGTGGGCATCTGTGTCATTCCCTGTGCCTGGCACCCTCCATGGGTCAGTCGTGTTGGGCTACTTGGCATTTAAATGCTCCCACCTCTCTGGGCAGATGTGCTGCTGGCTCACTGAGGTCCTGGTGGGCACTGACAGGGCAGCAGCACAGAGGCTGAACCTCTCTATGTGCCAGGTTGTACAAGGAGGGACAGTTCCACAGAGCACCGGCTCCCAAGCTCCTCTCCCCTTCCCTGACCGAGCATCATCTGCCCTGCCTGGCTCAGAAAATCCCTGCTCTCACAGTGGAAAAATGAAAGGGGGAAAAAATAGACACATCTGGCCCCAAACCATCTCTGGGGCTCTCAGCTTTAGCAAGCTCTGCTGCATATGGACTGATCCATCTGCTGAGCAGCTCCCTGGCCCCTGCTGGGGCTGGGCTGCCCTGAGGCTCGACAGGACGAGCTTGTCTGTACAGCCTGGGCATTTCATCTACCCGGTGACCTTTACCAGTAAGGGGCTGTACTGTCTGGATTTCCATCACAGAGCCTCCAAAGAGAAGCATGACAATACCTGGAGCACGTCTGTATTGTTAGAGCAGGGTCAGTGAGCTCCTGAGGGGTTTGGTGAAGGCATTTCTTGCTTTCTTTCCTTCCTCATCCACCACTTTCTTGCCAATCTGGTTTGGCTCGGAAGCTGCTGTGCTGGGATCGCGGAGTCCTGACCATATATAGGTATTTATAAATATATATATATTTTAAAGAAATATAGATAGGGCTCAGGATAAAGTCACAGGTTTGCAGCCTTAGAATATCACAGCTTGGTTCCTGCTCAGAGTGAAGCTCAGTCAGTATTCAGGGAGAAGGCTGGATAGAGCAAGAACTTCCTTCTTGCTGACCTCCAGGAATGGAGAAATGGCCCTGGGCGCCCTCTTTCCTTCCTCCTATGGCATCCACCCATCTCCATTCCGACACGCTGCCCGGATGATGCATCCACACCCCGCGGCACTGCTCCACTTGGTGGGATAAATGCTTAGTGACAGCAACAAAGAGCCATCCTGCCCCTTGGAAGCCGGATGCAGAGCCAGCTGGAGAGGGCTGAGGACTGGCACCAATGTCACAGAGACAGCAGACGAAGAGAAGACCAGGGCTTTCTCTTCTCCTAGTCTGGATACCTATTTCAGAGAGCCACGACCACAGTTACTGGCTGGTACTTCAAACTGAGCACAAACATGAATTTTATGTCCAAGCAGACACCTCCCAACAGCAAGGGCACATGGCTGGACTGCAGATAACCGAACATAGTGGTGATCTGGCTCTAAAGACAACAGCTTTGGGCAGGTGACCATGTTCCATCCCCACCGCAGTGAGAAGGTGCCTGGATCTGCAAAGACCATCAGTTTAACGAGATCAGTCTGTTTAGCTTAATAAATAGGAGGTGAAGAAATGACTTGAGCACTATCCAAAATATTGAAAGGCAGAAAAGATGTTGGCTAAAAGAGCTGTTGAGCTGGAGAGACAAGGGTATGCAGTCGCAATGAAGGGAAGAGTCCAACTAAAAGCGCTTGTGAGAAGCCCGAGCACTGCAGTAATACAGAAACAGCTCTGACAAGTTCACCCTCACTTGTAACTGTACATCAGATTGAGTGTTTGGGTTTTTTCCCTTAACAAATTGAACAGGAATAAATTAAGGGATGTGCTACAGCCTGTATTTTGCCGTGGGTTAGATCGATGATCCAAATGTTCTTTGCTGGCTTTGCAGTCAATGAATCACTAAATTTGGATCCACATCCTCACCAGATGGATCAGAACCAGAAACCGAGGTACTGCTGCCCCCAGGGTTTAAGGGAGTTTATGTCTGGTTCTTAAGCAGACCTGGGGTTTTATATCTGCTTTCCCCCCCAAATGCCAACTGCAAGGTTCAAGTAACTTTCTAAGCATCTCAGTTTTCATTAAATCCTTCTGATTTTGCAAAGAAAAGCTAGAATGGTTCTAAAAGTTTCAATACTGGCAGAAAAATAAAATGAACCTTAAACCTGAGGGTTTTCCTGAATAATGATTTTCTCAGTTTGGCCAAGGGGTGCGGACTTTCTCCCTGACTCTTGCACAGCCAGGGCTGGTGATGCTGAGACAGACTTCCTGAAAGCATATTCTGGCAGAGGGATTTTTACAGTGGGCACAGATATCTGGCTTCTTCCATCTTTTCAGTAACAGGCTCTGAGTGTGTTTCTCTGGCTATTTGGCATTCGCTGGAAAAGATTACGATGGGAAGGGGAAATCAATAAATTCCATCACAGATGACAAACATGGAGGGAAAACATTGCTCGGGGTTGCTAATCAACATCTGCAGTGGGGATAGACAGAGCATCCCAGGGTCAGACCCCCTCACCCCAAATGCTCCCACATGTGTTGGCAAAGCTCCTGCCGAGAGCTCCTCCTCCATCTGCAGTGGTGCTTTGCCAGGTTCCAGGTCCCATTTCAGCAGTCTCCTGTCTCCTTGCCTTGGAAGCCTGACTGCAAATCCTAAACAAGTGCTCTATGATGGGCTGGCTCCCTGCCCAGAGACTGCATCAGAAATTCTGCTTGATGTATCAAACCCTCAGCAAGCGGGGGGGGGGGAGGAGAGCCAGAGGGGGCAAGGAAGGGGTACCATGGACAATCCCGACTTCCCTCCTTCCCTCTTCTCAGGAGAGCAGGGAAGCACCAGGAGATTCCCTTCCCTTTGACCTGTCCCTATCGAGGAGGGCTTTTCACCACATCCTGATGGATTTGAACCACAGGAAAACAGCAGTGAGAGGGGCCAAGGAAGCCAGATGCAGCAGTCATGCCATGCCCTTCCTATCTGCACAAGACCCCACTTCTCCTGGGACCTGTCGAGGTTCACCAGCCCCACACTCCCCAGCCAGGCTCTTTCCTCCACCAGCAGGGCAGGTATTACAGCAGCAGCTACTCAGATACTCAGAGCTTCTGACTGCAATCTTAAATATCAGCCCAAGGCCACTTTCACAGCAGAGATCTTCTCTGTGGGGTGACAAGTCCTGCTGTGCAAGCTCTGACAAAAGAGGCTGAGGGCACCTTGGCCAGTCCCACCAGTCTGTGCGATCTAATCAGATGAACCAGCGGAGCTCTTTGGAGGCTACCAGATCTATGGAACCAGCTCTTCACATAACTTGACTATTTAATTTCATGGCAGGCGGAGAAGAGGGGTGGGTGTAGTGCATCTAGGGAATGAAGCAAAACTTCAGAACCTCCCTAAATTGCTCCCAGACACAACATTTCAGCTCAGGAGACCTGGAGATGCAAGATGGTGCAGGGCTCTCCCAGCCACCGTTCGATACTCAAAGTTCCAACACAACCCCAAGGTGGCTTTGCATTTGGCCTCCTCAAATGGCAACAGAACGGTGAGAAAACCTTCCTTGTTCTTAAGCCAAAGATGGCATTAGCTCTTTATAAGGATCTCAGATATTTTGGAGTCAAAGAGGTCAGTTTTCAGGCTCCAACACCATGAAAGGCTCTTGGGTCAAGAGACATCTGGAAACCGTGGAGGTTGATGTTAGTCACCTACTATTTCATCCTCGTGCCCTTTTAAATGGATCTTCTCTCAGCGAGGGGTTGACCCCGCGCACCGAGGAGGCCCTGGAAGAACTGCTGACGCTGGCGGGCTCTGCATCACGCTGGTGCTATTCTGGCTCCTTCCCTGCAATGGCCTCCCCCCATTAGATGTCACAGCACAAGGACAGTCTCCTCCAAAGGCAGAGGGGGAGAAAAGGCAGCTACCACTGTGCTTTTCAAGACAGTTCCGTGCAATCTTCACTCTCTCTGGAGGATGAACTTGTGAAAAGAAAAACAACCTGGGGCCACGTTGCAGAGCCTGTATCATGTCTCAGTCGGCTCCTGTGGACAGGACGTCCTTTTCCTGTGGTGCCTGTGAAATAAAGTGTCCCTACGTCGCCTCAAAATGCTCCCTGAGAAGAAGCGGTCTAAATACAATGTTCTCAGTTTATCTTACCAGTAAAAGAGGGATTGTTGGGTTTTTTGGGGAGAGTGAAACACCAGGGTGGATCACAGCCAGATGAGAGGGTAATTAATCACAAGGAAAAATAGGATAACTGGGCCCTGTGCCAAAGGCAAAAGAGCAAGAAGAGCAAGGTCCTCAGGTAGACATGGCCAGGGCAGGTTGGGGCCAGGATCTAAAGCAAGTCATGCCTAGAGCTCAGCCTGGCCACTGGTGGGACATCAGTCCACACGGATAGGGGGGATGGGCCCTGTTCAGCAGAGAAGCCAAACCCTTTAACACATCCCAACCTTTAGAAACAGGGACACCGACCACCGTGCAAGGAAGAACTATCGGGAGAGCCAGAGGGATCCCAGCCTGCCTACACGGCCTCTGGGTCAAATTAGCACATGGAAACGGGGACAGCAGCCAGAAAGGTACTCAGGGGAAGGAGAATGAAAGAACAAACTGCAGCAGGGAAGGAGACAGGACTCCATTACACAGCGGCTGAGACGTGGAGCCAAGATCTGATCAAGAAAGTGGTGAGGGGATGGAAATCTTTTTTTTTTCCCTCAAGAATATCCACAGGAATTGATCCAGACATCAAAGACTAAAATCTGCATCTTTTCCTCACATACCAAACCACCAACGTAGATGACCATAGACTAAATAAAATACATCATTGCTGGTATCCACCTGCCCATCACAGACACTCCCCCTCGATCTGACTGGACAACCCTGCCCCACACAGGACCAGGGACCTGCCCCCACTACATGGGTGTCACCAGCTACCAGGATTACTCCATCCCTCTTAGACTACTTCTTGTTACATCCATCACCCACAGTACCTGGGACTGAGATGGCCAAAAAGTGCAGCATTAACCCTAAAGGTCACTCCCTGCTGCCCGACCACATCGGATTCTGGGAGCAGCCAGAGGAGGAGTCCCAGTGCCACAGTCCCTTGTGATTAGGGCTGGGCTTTCCCAGCGGAGAGGGAGGTTTGCTACTCACCTAGCAGCAGGTTCATGAGGACTTCTTGGCCTGCCAGCGTGCTGCTCTTCACCAGGCAGATGAGTGTACCTGCAATCCAGGGGATCCCGTGCCCCGTTATCCCCAGCAGGTTGATCATGGAGCGGGCACCACCCCAGGAGGAGGCTCTGTTGGCACACACTCCCAGCCTCTTGGACATGCAGATATCGATGGCCAGCAGCGAGTTGAAGGCAATTCCCTTGAAGGAGGGGTTGAGCTGCATGCAATCCTCCTCAGGCAGCTGCTGCGACTGCCTCCGCTCCTTGGGGTTGGTGTTCTGGGCACCGGCTGCCCCGGCCTGGCCACTCTGCTTTCTTCCCGAGCTCCTGCTCTCCTGGTTCCCCTTCAAGGGCTGATTCAGGGAGAGGAACTCAGCCCTGTTGAGGACATTGTTCCTGTCCCTTGCCCTGGACCGTGGCTGGGATGCTGGCATTGCAGTCTCTCTTTAACGCAACCTGCTTTGCGAATACCGGGAAGGAGAGAAATCCCTCTTCTCCCTGCAGAAAGCTTCCCCCACTCCCACCCTCACAAGCTGTGAATTTGGGAAGCTACAAAGGTTCCCCTCTGTTGCAGTTGCCCCCAGCACAGACTGCAGCTGTTAAATATAGAGTAAGGAATGCACATGGCTGTTTACTTCATGGGCCTAGCAAGCTTGGAAGGAAAATTAATGCCAGGCTTGGCAGCCACTCCAGTGCCAGGGAAAAAGGTTAAACAGCCAATAGATTGGAAGAAGAGGAGGGAAAAACGTTGTGCCAAAGGTTGGTTGCTTCTGGCCTGGTCTATTTAAATCTTCCAATTGCTTATTCCCCTGGGCTGCAAGGGAAAGTGGGAAATGTAGTTTTTTGTGCTGCAATTCACATTTCAATATCAGAGTCAGAGCTGGAGGAGATGACGGCATCCCGCTCCCCACAGCAGCCCTCCCACGGTGGGGCTGTGCTGCCTGGCTTTGCAACACCAAGGCTGAGTGTTGCTTGGGGGCTTCCCCCCAGGGAGCTGTCCCCAGAATCTTCTTGATTAGTCTGTTCTGCAACATCTCCCCTCCATGCTACGGCACCCCAAACACCACCCTCCTCCCCCCGGCACAGACACCTTTCAAGCCCCACTGGCCCCATCCTCCCTCCCCGCTCGGGGTGCGCCCCTGCAGTGACTTCATCACTCACCCTGTTTCCGGACGAAGGAGAAGCATCACCCGCCTCCTGATTACAGGAGACACTAATGAATTCCCATCCTCCTGCCCGTGGCCTCGTTACCGCACGTGTCCCTGCCGTGTCACCCAGCACCGCGCAGCCCGTGCCGGGAGCAGGTGACAGGCAGTGCCCGTGTCCCTGAGCTGCAGGTGGGATCAGCAGCCCCAGCAGCACTGGACAGCGTGGGACAGGGAGGAGGAAAGCTCATGCCAGGCCCTGGGGTGTCCTCTAGCAGAGGACAGGGAATGCCTGCCGTCCCTCCTGCCACGGCACGCTGTGCTCCATCACACTGCACGGCTGCTGTCAGCCTCCTGCTCCCCACCTCAGCTGGGGAGAACCCCTCTGAGACATCAAGGGATGGTCCTTGTGGGTGCCTTCCAGCTCACAATATTCTGTGATTCTGTGATTTCCCACGTGCTGATCCCAGCACTGATCAGCCCCTGGGAACATCCCATCGGTGCTTGCAGCTCCAGTTTACAGATCTGAACGATCTTTCTACAGTCCCTGAACTGCAGTTGCATGGATCTAAGCTGGGAGAAGCCATCCAAAGCATGACAGCCCATGGCAGCAACCACTTGAGCCAGGACCACCCTGGCATCAACCCAGTTACCTTCCCTGGGCAATGGGCTGTTGCAGCTCCACACCACCCACACGCTCCATGAACAGGATTATTCCTGTGCAAATAGGCTGGAAATCCCCTGTGGATAGAGAATTGGAGAAGATGAATATTACATTGAGGAGTAGAACAGCCACGTCTCGTGGTGCCAGCGACATTTGCCTACACAAAAGTCCAGTTACAGAGGTCAGTGTTTGTACAGGTAATCCTGGGAACTGGACACCCAGGCATCTCAAAGTCTAGCCCAAAATGCACTGGAGAGCTTAAGTCCTAAAGGAAAGGTGGTTCTTGGCTTCTGAAAATAATAAGAAAAATTTTGCATTTTATTCATGCTTTTTATCCATAGTTCTCAAAATCCTCTCAGTGAACTGTGCACCCAGGCTGTGCCCATCTGACCAACCAACTGGCCACAGGCAACAGCAATGTTTGGACAAGCAAGTGCTTGAGGTCCTGAGGAACCCTCACTTCTGGGTTTTGTTCATATTTTCCTCCCTCGAAGGAAAATAATATACATTAATTTATTTCTGAATCATACCCTCCAGCAACCTACCCCCAGTCTAGGGAGGTGATGCTGCCCCTCGGCTCCACCCTGGTGAGACCTTACCTGGAGCACTGTGTCCAGCTCTGGGGCCTCCAGCACAGGAAAGACACAGACCTGTTGGAATGAATCCACAGGAGGCCATGGAGATGCTCTGAGGGCTGGAGCCCCTCTGCTATGGAGAACTTAACCCAAACCCTTCTGTGATTCTATGATCCCAGCTGGGGGAAGAGCTCATCCCCTCCTCAGGCACCCCCACCCAGCCCATGAAACACAACCCTGCTCAGCTCAGGTACCACGTGGGGCTGTGGCAGCCCTGGAGCTTGCACAGAAGGTGTCACATCACCAACACCCACCAGCTCTCATCTGACCACCAGCTCTGCAGCCGCATTCTCACGCTATCAGGGCAGTCAGCACCCCGTCCCTATCTGCCTGCCCTCATCCCACTGCCCAGCTCCCAGGCATGTGGAAAATCTCAGCCCACCTGACACCAGCTGAGGAGATAACCGTCATCATCACTGCTTTCACTTGCCTGTAGCCATCACCTCCCTGGATGGCCCCCTGGATTCTCCTGCTCCATGCAGGGCTCTTTGCAAACACCAGTGGGCAGAGGGTTAAAGGTGCTGGTGGCCAGGAGGCTGCAGAAATAGGGAGACTCCTGCCCAGCCTGGTGCTGGGGATGCTGAGCTACAACCAAGCATGTTCCTCGGGAGCTGTCATGGGTTAAAAAATACCTTGAAAGCTCTGAGAATGAATTTAATCTGGTGCCTGTCTCTTCTGCTGATGCTGATATGAGGCAATTTCTCTGCCCGAGCCGCCCCATGAGACTCCAACCTCACAGCCCAGCACGAGTCCCTGGCGGGAAGGGCACAGGGGAGGAAGGGCAGAGTGTGATAGACCCAGCACCAGCAAACCCCTGTCAAAAGTGGAGTGGGAAAGGAAAGCTGTTTGGTCTCTCCTGCAGCCAGGTGGGCTGTCACTGCCAGTCCCAGACAAAGAAATTGAGCTCGGGAAAGAAATGTCCCTGACCCTACCGGGGCCATGACAAGCCCCGTCTTGCTGCGCTGCTCGCAAAACAGCCACAAACCCAGGGGTTTATAAATATCCCTGCTAAACCTGTAGACGGGCTCCCTGCTCTGGTGGGGCTATTCCAGGCCTGACACATGATCCACAGGGGTCATCAAGCACCTGGGAGAATGCCCAGGCGGACAAATCCAGCATTGCTCCCTTCACTCGTGCCCCGGCTGTGTTCCTCGCCACCCTGCCCACCCTCCCTGGCCCAGGGGTTGGGGGCTGCCGGCCACAGTTCCCTGCACAGCTGTGGCCACAGTGTCAGTGGCCAGCAGGGCCATGCAAACCACGCTGGAATGCGGGTGGGACAAGAGTGAAAGCTCCGACCCCTTTCCCTGCAGTTCACTGGCAGCATGGGTGAATCCCAGCCTCCGGCACCAACTGGCCAAGAAGCAGCACTTGCAACCAAAGTGCTTCCAGCCAACCCGGTGTTCCTGGGTGGGATTTTTCTAGGGACAGAAAGGAAAGCTTGGCCAAAATAAGATATAATACCCTGCAGTATTTACTACACACACAGCAGAGCATCAGCAGTGCCAGCATAGCCTCTGGTGGGTGGCTTTTATTGCCACTGCTCAGACAGTGCAGGGAGACCCTGTCCTTTAATAAACCTGGAAAACATGCTGGAAGGAGATGGAGACACTGCAGGCCATGATGCTGGGGGGAACCCCCATAGGAATGGAGCATGGCCATGCTACTGTGAGACATGGATGGGTGCATCAAATGGGCAGCAGAAGGAAACACCACTCCCAGCATCACCAGACACTGCTAATTCTTACTGACCACAGCTTGGCCTTGCATCTCCAGCAATCCCATCAGGAAGCACCACATGCTTGGGCACAGGAGCCCTTCTGCCCATGGCTTAATGCAGCCACTCTGGGGTGGGGCGTGCTAATGCCTTAATCACTCACAGCAGCCTGATGGAGACAGGCAGGACCAAAACCCAACGAAAATTCCAGCTGAAGATGAAAAGCTGATTTAATTAGAATGAGATAATGCAATTTCCTAGTTGACCAGAACACCAGAGACAGCCAAGTTGAAGCAAGACCTGGCTGAAGCTTGAGTGAAACTAAAGTCGCAGAATATGCAGTTTCACCAGATCCATGATGCTCTGAGAAACTGTGACAAGCTTGTTTGAAAAGTGTGAAAGAGTCTTGGAGATGTCAAAGGATTTCAGCACCTTCTGGAGGCTGCTGGATATTTCATTCGGAAGATGCTAATTTCATTCTTTCTTGTACTACACAGTAGTAAGTTGCTCGTAACTTGAGCAGGTTCTTAGTGTTTCTCTCTGTCACAGGGCTAGTGACTGTAATTGTGCCCTTCACAGAGACTGTGAAGTTTAAAATAAATACTTCCCCAATGCTTTGAGAAGTGCTTGCGGAAGAAAAACATAACAATATACTGTGTTTTTTTCCACCTGCTGTGGGTGGAAAGGAGTAAATTTGCCTCTCCTCGTTCTGTGACATTCACTTGTCAGGATCACCCAGTAGCTCCAGTCTCTCCTACCCACCAAGGGCTAATTCAGCCTGCCGAGACTGTGGGGTGGGAAGAACTAAAAGACATTTACTCAGCCCTGTGCTGCTGTACTGCACCACAAGCAGCACCAGCAAAGCAATTTTTACCCCTCTGTTTCCTCGTTAGAAACAAGTGACAGAGGACACTCTCACCCAACATTCAATGCCCACCAGTTATTACCAAAAAAGGAGAGTCGTATTCTGTGAAAAGCAGGATGCATGCACCTCACCTGGTGTTCAGATCCTCAGATGGCCAGCAGGACCAGCCAGCAGTGGTACTCCCAAAACCATCTGTAATAGCAGTTTACAACTTTCCACAGGCTGCTGCTGCCTCAGATTCTTCTTACTCCCTGTTCCCAGCTACTCCTTAGTCCCGCTGCTGCTGTGCAGAGCTTTGCATTTCTCACTGCTGGAACCACAGCCTGGGGCTACAGGCTCTGTAAATAAGGAGATGACAGCCTTTGGTGCCCTTGGGTTGGTACCGAATCTACCTGCAAATCTTCAGGCAGTAGAGGAAAACCTTAACCTGAAAACCCAAGAGAAAAATATACGCTGTGTCCAAATTAGAAAATAATAATAATAATAATAATAATAATAATAATAATAATAATAAAGGGGGGCGGGGGGGGAGGGAAAGTCGTTTCTAAAAGAAAACAAAAAAACTACATTACCCACAATTCACGGACATGTGGGAGGAAATGCTGCCTTTTTTTTTTTTTTTTTTTTTTTGAAAGGGGGTTTAGGCGT
>JAWWLV010000040.1:4756646-4811687 GCA_035041135.1 Platyrinchus mystaceus
ACCGGGGGAGGGTGGGCCCGGGGCGACGGTGGGCGCACGGGGCGGCGAGGGGCGGGGGGGGGCCCCGGACCCGCAGCCGGTGCCGCTGGGGCCGGCGGAGCCAAAGGGGGATGCGGCGGACCCTGCCCGGGCAGCCGGGGCGGCATCGTCCGGGCACGCCCGGGGGCACCGAGGGGCTGCGAGCGAGTTCCCGCAAAGTTTGACCCCGCTGCCTCTCTGATGCTGCGGCGGCGAGCGGAGCGGGAGCCCCCCCGCAACCCCCCGCTCCACCGGCGAGGCTGAGACCCGCGGCCGGCGCCGTCCCCGGGTGCGCGAATGTATTGCGGGAGAGGAAGCCTGCGGCAGCCGGGAGGCGGAGGCACCGATCCTGCTCCGCTCACCTCCCCGGGCAGCTAAAAGCAAAAGAGGCGAAGGGGAGGAAAAAAAAAAACAAAAACAACACCCAAACCGCCCAGCGAAAGCGAAGGAGCCTCCCCCCCCCCACCCCCCCCCCCCGCCCCGCGCCGCCGCTCGCCCCCGCAGCGCAGGGAGCCGGGGCTCGGCGGCGCGGCCGGGGCTCGGCGCTGCTCCCCGGGATGCTGTGACGCCCTGCGGGGCCCACGCGTGTGCGGGGCAGCCCCGCCGCCCGCCCATGAGCCCCGCCGGCTGAGCCACAGCCGGCGCGCCCGGGAGAAGCAGCGGGAGGAGGAGGAGGAGGAGGAGGTGGAAGGTCGGACACCCCTGCGGAGAGCCGCTCGCCGAGGAGGAGGAGGAGGAGGAAGGGGAGCGGCGGGGCCGGCGCCCCCCGGGCCGGTGCGTGTCGGGGGATGTCACGGGCGGAGGTTCCGCGGCGCTGAGCGGGCGCGGAGCGGCGCGGCCCCGGCGGGCGCGGGGGAGGCTTCATCGCCGCCTGCCCCGCAGCGCTCCCGGAGCCGCCGGCCCCACCGGCACCGCGCTGCTGCCCTGCGCGCACGGCTATTTCTGAGACAGAGAGAGAGAGAGAGAGAGAGAGAGAGAGGGGAAAAAAAAAAATTAATCCCCAAAGCCCTGACATCGCTGGCGGAGGAGCCTCCAAATTGGGAGATCTGGCGACTTTTTTTGCGTTTTTCCAGCCGTCGTTTCTTTTCTGTTATTCTTGTAATTCTGTGCGAAAGGAAGTTATGAACAACTGCAAGTCAGGAAGTGGAAATCCACACCGGTTGTGACAAGCTGGGGCTAAAAACTATTTCATTATTTATATAGATGTGTCTATCAACATTCTGCTTTTCATCCAAAGAATAAAGGGAAATACTGGCTAGTCCTATGTTTGACGGTGAATGACAGACCGCATCTGAGGAAAGGAAGGACTAAATATATCAGCTAAGAACACCACCGTTATTTATTGAACTCAAGAGACCTTTTTTAACCCAAAGACTGTTTGAGCAAGAGATATAATGGGGTCATTAAAAGGGGAAAAAATTTTTTAAAGGCCCTTTGCTTCTGAAGCGCAGCTAACCTCAAAAATAGGAGCAGTACTTGTAAGACAGATACTCAAATTAAGGCTTTACATGATGAATTTTCTATCCTATGGATATCAGTTTTGAGATTACAAACCCAGAAGATCTGTAATTGATCTTGCACCCGATAATTTCAATGCCTAATATTCCCCAGGATTGCTGGAGTACCCTAGGAGCTGCGTCGGACTGTACTCGGGGTATGCCATGGGCTGTATTCAGAGTATTAGCTGCAAATCCAAAGTTTTCCGGGAAAGTATTTCAGTGATTGAAGTCAAAGCCTCCATCGATCCCATTCCCACCAGCATTGACGAGTCCTCCAGCGTGGTCCTGCGCTACCGGACCCCTCACTTCCGAGCCTCAGCGCAAGTGTTGGTGCCCCCTCTTCCCAAGAAGGAGACCTGGATTGTGGGCTGGATCCAGGCTTGCAGCCACATGGAATTTTACAATCACTACGGGGAACAGGGGATGTAAGTATTTCCAAGAGCGCGTGCGGGTGCGTTTGCCTAGCGGGAAGAAAGAGCGGGAGGACCATGGCCTGGCTGGGGAATAGTGGATTAAACCCAAAAATTATCATCCAGATTTTAAACCCCAGCTCCTCTGAAACTTAAGAGGACTTTCTCATATGTTTCAAGTACAGGAGAGCTTGTCCCTGCCCTGTTAAAGGAGTGGGTGTTCTTCTCTTTGAATGGGAATGTGCCTGCCCAAGCCCCAGTCAAACCCCGCTTGTTCTGGTAGGAACCCAAAAGCAACACTATTTCACAACAGCTTTTGGGGAGCAGTGGAGATCCTGAAACCCCAGGGCAGCCCTACCACAGCAGGCACTCCTGTTTTGATACGTTTCTGACACAAGTGGTTCTCCTGACCTCCAGCCCCTCTCACCTGCATCCCTCCTCATCCCAAAACTGCGCATTGAGAAGCCCCAGGGAAAGCCGAGGGCTGACACTTGTGGCACAGAGCCGTCCCTGGCGTGCTCTGCTGCTCCTGCTGCTGCTGCAGAGAGCTGTGGCTGGGAGCTCAGTAGCCCACCAGCTTTGGGAGCACATTTAACGTCACAGGAGGAATCCTGCTTGCTTTGCCCACGGTAGCAGGCAGCCCACGGGGAAAGCACAAGATGCATTTAACCCATTGATAATTAAACCCTCTGCATCATCTTGGATCAGGGTGAAAATTTCACGTTACCCTCCTTATGGGTAATGTGCAAATGGGAATATATAGGTATATATGTTAGGTTGGGGGAATATAGGAACTGTTTGCACACCAAAAAATCCCCGTGTTACTGGTCAGACAGTCATAGTGAGGCAGGAATGAGTCAAATTAGAATGTCACCTCCCTGCTGAGAAAAGTCGTCTCTCCCCAGTCCCCCACCAGCTTGTTCTCCAGACACTGTTGTGGGCTTTGGCCCGCAATTAAGTCAGCCCCAGCACCTGATCCCTGAATGCCTGCACAGACCAGCAATTCTGCAACTCACGGTGCTGGGCAGCACGAGGTGCAGCCTCCTGGTGCAGCAGAAATCTGTCGGTCCAGCCACGGGGACAGAACCCGAGCGCAGAGCGCGGCGCTGGCGGATGGGTCAGTGGCTGCGGGCGCTGATGCTGCCCGGCCTCTGGGGGAAAGGGAGGAAGGACGGGAAGGTCAGGTCCGAGCAACCCGCCCGCCTGCTCATCCCAAGCGCCCTGAGTCAGGGGGATGCCGGCTCAGCCCCTCCAGGGTCAGTCTGGGTGGCTTAAACATCACCGAATGAGGAGGGCTGAGGGGAGGAGGGGAGCACGGAGGGCTGCAGAGCAGGGCAATCTCGGACTTAGCACAGCGCCTTCCTGATGGCCTGAACATCTGCACGCACACCCCGGCCCTCCTTCCCTCCCTGCTGCCTGTAAGCCCCGCCGAGGACACGGGTTCAGCATCTCAGCATCACGCGAATCAGGCGCTGTAAGATGTGGACCGGAGGGAAGGGCACGCCGAGGAGCAGCCGGAGGCGACGGGCTGCCCCCCTTCTGTCCCCACGTCCCCTCTCAGCTCAAGCAGAAAGTGCCTTGAGAAGCGAACTGGCACCTGGCAAACACCAGCAGTGCAGACTGCCTTATCTTGATTTTAAAAGTACTTACAGCAGGCCCAAAATCTGTAGGCTTTTTGGCTCCAACACCATCTTTAGCGAGGACAATTTGTTGCTCAGATGTTCCCAATTCCAGGCCTTTGGGATTTGCATGTGTAATTCTCAGGCTCATTTAGAAATTCTGTCTTTACTGACCAGCTGCAAAGGAAAACAGAGAAGTCCACTGTATATAAATACAGCTCAGATGCACTGAAATAAAGAGGATTGGGCAGAGAGTGATGCTGCCAGTGCTGCTGTGGGCTGCAAACCTCAGCCTGGCCTTTTATTTCCCTGCACCTGAGTTTCCCTGTGTTTAAAATGAGGATTTGGTAAGGTCTGCCCTTGCTGGAATGCTTTGGGACAAAAAAAAAAAGAGTATCTACCAACTAAGTGCTGTAAACAGGTAGAATTATAAACTGCAGCTGTGTAGGAGAGCTATTAGCCAGAAAATCATGGAAACAAAGATTTTTCCCTAGGAGGTTCATTGACATTTAACTGATACTAAAAAAGTTACCTGAACATAAGCAGGAATTGGTCTGCTCCTCCACTCTCCTTCTATAGACCCGTTGCCATCTGAAAGCTATAAATAAAGGCATTTGGGAGGAAAGGCCTCTTCCAATGCCATCAGAACATGCTCTTGGAAGACCTTTAAGGAGAGAGAGACAGGACACAAACCTGTGGGAAAGGATGGGCCAAGTCCTTAGCTGGTGTAACTCGATGTAATCCCACTGACCTCCACAGAGCTGCATCGATTTATGCCAACAGAGTATTTGTCCCAACTTTCCATGATGGAGAGAGGCTTCTGCCACATGCATATTTTTAATCCCTGTGGTGACAGGCAAAGGGAAAACTCCAAATAATCAAAAATCAATCGGTCAAACGGAGCACCAATACTTACAGCAGGCTTTGGATTAATTTTTCACTTCTCTGCTGGGAAGTTGGTAGCTGTGCATAAGCTGGCCATTATATTGGGGTTGGAAACAGCTGAGAAATACTGGAGCAGATGGAGCTGTGCATAATGCTGCTATAGGGATGGGAGCTACAGAGGGGATAATTTAGACACATGCGTTTAAAGTGGCACTGACAATTTTGGGGCTAAATGCAGCATTTTTAGACATAAAGGAAAAGAATTAAAGCTCAGATAACACGTAAATGCTGGCATTGTTTTACATGTGACTCAGTAGATGCTGCTGGGTACATGAAAACCACCAGCATGAGGATGTGGATGTGCCCTCTGACCCTGCTCTGTGCAGAACTGGGGCGAACTCCTGTTCACCCCATGGCTGCTGTTGCTGCTCCCCCCACTGCAGGGTTTTACCCTGATCCTTAGGGAAGGTGCTGCTGTGCAGAGGGGAGGCATCAGGATCAGGCCAGAGCTCTGACCTGCACAGGAGCAGCTGGACCAGGTCCCTGCTGGCATCTCCTGGGGTGGGCTCTGGTTTCTGCAGCTGGTGGGACCTGTGTCAGCGGCTGGGCCACGCTGGAGTGGCATCATCCGCCTTGTTTCTCCATCTCCATGGAGATGTGCAAGAAGCGGTGCAGATGGAGATATGCAAAAGAGAGAGATAAATAAATTTGAGTTGGAATAATATGATCAGCCAAGAAGCTGGAGAAGTTTCAGGGGGATGTTTCTCCCCTGGAGGACCGGATGGGGCACTTGCATCATTACATCACCACTTTGCCTTACCGGGCTTCTCTCTGGTGAGATTAAATCTTCCGTGCCCTGCAGCAGGGACACAATGAACTGGAGAAATCAGCCTGTCAAGAGAATAAACCCCCAGTCCTCGGGAGGGAGGACACAGTCAAAATTCAGCAAAGGTAAAAAAGGGTATTCTTTCCATGGGAAGTGAAGGGAGGTCAGCTCACTGTGGGAATTCACCTCTCCAGGGGTTTAGAGGAAAAGGCTTTGCTGCCCTTGCGTGGCCCCTGACCCTCACCTGTGCTGTGAGCACCCACTTTAGCCCCCTTAAATAGATTGTCCAGTCAGACTCGAGTCTGCTCAGCTAAACCAGCAGAAACTGATCCTTTTTTCCTAATGCCAGTTCTCTGCTGGTTTTACTCCCTGAACCAGCCATGCATCAAACATTGCTGCCAGTTCAAGAGACTAGGCAGGAACATGCAGCTGGAGGGTGGGGGGAAGAGGGACCACAACAGCACAGCTCTGTCAGCCGGGGAACAACATCTGAAATTTCCTTCCTGTTCTTCACTCTAACTCTGCCTTGACTTGCCTGATGTGCTGCAGTAGCTGAGAGAGAGGCACTGTAAAGGACAATTTAAAATTAAGCACCTCTGGCTGTCAGGTTTTCTTTCTTTTATGAGTCCCCAGCGCAGGCCAGTGGTGGAGGGAGGCAGGTGGGAGCAGGGATGTGAAATACCTGAGACAGCGTTTCACTACACCCACACATGGCCCTGGTACCTGCATGAGCAGGGGCTGCATCCCAGCAGGGCTGCTCATCCCAGGGAGCTGCTGGAGAGGAAAGTGTTGGAGAGCACAAGGTTATGCAAGTCCATCTGGCCTGTGACTAGTTAGGAGCTGGCTTTAAGGACCTGGAGCTGAGGATGCAGGAGTGCCTGTCTGAAAAGGTTAACTGGATGAATCCACACTGCTGGATGCTCAGGGCTGGAGGCTGCTGTGCTGGCTTTGCTGTCACTGCCCAGGCCACTGCAGTGATTGCTCTGGTGGATGCTGTGAGACAGGTGTCTGGGGGCTTGAGATGAGCTGGGGGCTTCATTCTGTGTGACAGAATAGGAAGAAAAGTGTCTGAAAGAGGACTAGGAGGCTTAAACCTACATAAAGCTGCTTGGCTGTCAGCAGCAGGGCTCTGGTTCTGACACAAGAAATAGCTCAAAGTTCCTTCTAGTAGCAAGAAGACATTTGTTAAGAGAGGATTCTTGGCAGCTCCAGTCACTGATGATGCCCAAACTGACTCTGAAGGTTTCAGAAAAGGTTTAAAGCTTGTTTCAGAAACTAGCTTGTCAGTATTACAAGCCAGAATCTACTGATTTTGGAGCTGATCAGCTATAGTGAACCCATGAAACCAGATAGCTTGGTTTCTTTTCATTCCTCTTCCCTGCTATTGTCAGCAAAGTGTTTACTGGGCACTTTCTGGTCTCTCCTTGGCTTGACACTACCAAAGAAAGATGCTGATGCAGCCAAAGATCATTCCACAGCATTCTTTCCAAAATCATCCAGTTGTTGGCATATTATTTAACATGGACATGCTCTGCAAGCAAAGGCTGCCAAGCCTGGCTGGCACACAGGCTCTGCTGTAGCACCAGGAGAGGGGCAACCACCACCAGCAGCAACCACAGTGCAGCCTCTGCTCTGCTCCAGTCATGGGATCATCATGAGGCCTGGTTTTTCTCCTCATTCCAAGCTGTGCAGATAAAGCGTGATGGTTTTGAAACCCCGGGGTTAACCACACACCAGAATTAGGCACAGCGCGCTCTGTGAAGAAACACAGGCCAGTTTCTCCTTCCCCATTCCTGCCCACGCCTTTCCTTAAGCTGGGTGCCCACCTGGGTCACCCCAGCCAAGCCCAGCCACGCTGCTCATTTGGCTTTGTGTCCCAATACTCTGCCTCCAGCATCCTGCCCAGGCCCTGACACAGCTTCACCTTTCTACTCTTGTTTAAACCCCAGGCAAATCCTGAGAAGGTCCTGCAATTCTGTATTGGGGTACTGGGAACGAAGATGGGGAGAAGCAGATATTAGTGGACCAGCATTTTCTGAGCATCCTCTACCTGATTCTCCCACCATTCACCCACCAGCCTCTGACCCAAGTTGGCTGGAGCAGCCCAGGAGGGTTATCAGGCTCCTGTAGCATCTCAGGTCCTGGTCTGGCACCTCTGTACCTGCAGACATGCTGTGGTTGCACCTTAGCACTGTGCCTGTCACAGAGTCAACCTCCAGGACACTGTCACATCTCATCCCTGGGTGACAGCCAAGCTGAGCACCAGCCACCGTCTGAATGGAAAGTAATCCTAAACCAGCTGCTGAAAGGGAGAGAAAGAGCCCCCAGATGGGGTTTCGGAGCCGGGCTGTGCAGTGGGGAGGAGGTGGGGGCAGAGCACGACCTCCACTCATCTGCCTGCAAGGGCTGGGTCACACAGCGTCCCCAGAGCCTTCCCCGGCTCAGCTCTGCCTGCAGAGCGTGGGGGTGGTGAGCCAGGATGACTCTGGTTTGGAGAGCAGAGCGTATCAACGTCTCTGCAGTGGACAGGGGTCCTGGCAGGACTGCTCAGGGATCTCCTTTTGGCTGCCTTCACTAAAAATTTTCTTCCAGGGAAAGGACTCCCTCTGCCTGCTGGCGATGGGCTCGGGAGGAGAGGATTGCTGCAGCTGCGGTGCTGTAGCTGACAGCAGCCTGTAAATCTGTGCGGGGAGATGTTGTGCTTGCATAACCCCTGGTCCTGCGGCTCAGAGCAGCCCTGCAACCCCCAGTCCTGCTGCTCGGAGCGTCCCCTGGCCCTGCTGCTTGGAGCATCCCTGCATCCCCCGGAGCACCCCACATCCTGCCTCGCACTTCCATCTCCCGGGTTCCTGCCGGGCATCCGCCTGCGTGGCACAGGGGAGGTGTTTGCGAGGACCCCCCCGCTCGCATGGGAAAAAGACAAATGAGATCCTTAAATCCCCCACGGTATCCTCCAGCCAGAGCCAGACACAGCTCACTGCTGAACGATCCAGCGGCTGCAAACATGGAGGCAATTCACGGTCATTAACTAATTAACAATCAGAACAGCCTTGTGAGATGGTCACATCAGCCCTGCCCAGAGCAGCTCATCCCAAAGCTGTGCAAGAGCCGGCCAGGCTGACACGTACCCCCACCCACAGCCCCCACTGCAGCCAAAGGGCTATTTTAAGCTACAGCACCAGACTTATGAAAGGCTTGGACAGTCACCCTGACCCTGACGAGCCTCAGCATGTCCCCTCTGTCTCCTCCCGGGATAAATCATGTCCCAGCCCGCAGCAGGGAGCCGCAGGGCTTGGGGGGCTGGAGCACAGCCCAGAGTCCCAGCCCCAGAGCAGGGTCAGGTGCAAACACCACTGCTGCAGCCTCCCAGCCCCTTCTGCCACCTCGGTGGCTGGGACACCATCCCTGGGTGGTGGGGAGGGCTGATTGGTAAAAAAGAGGGAGAAAAGTACCTTAGAACCACCTCTGCCAGCCTGTTTTTGAAAAGAATGTCCTTAAAACACCTGGTGTGCTCTGAGCATGTGATCTGTGGTTGTGCCGTCTTAGTGCAAACGTCTTACCCTTTTTCTGAGACATTTGCAGCAGTTTGCGCTTCTATTGGCAAATCTAATCTTAAAAATTAAATTGGAAGTTAATAAAAAAACCCACTCCAATTTGTGCACCAGCAGTACAAGGTGACAGGGGACCATTTTCACTGACTTCCTTGTTAGAAAGACTGACCTTTCTGTCCCTCTCACAGATGACCAGCGCAGGCAGTTTTACAAGCTGCTCGACCTCGGGGTCTCTGATTACTGTAACACCATCCCCAGTCTGGAGCCTGGTGTGCAGCCCTTGAGCTGGGTCCTTCCAAGGGCTGGAGAAGGATGGGTTACACTTCCAGCGCCAGGCAGATAGCAGGGAGGGACAGTGGCTCATCCAGAGAGAAATTTAGCGGATGAACGGATCAAGAGCAGCCCTGCTGAGAAGGATGGTTCTAATGGCAGGGACGAGCTCCTTCAGCAGGATGGCACAGATTCCAGTAAAAGCTAAAGGGAGAATGCATCCACAACTCCTTCTCAAAGTCCAGCAAGTTTCTAAACCAATTAATTAACACTCTGTCCATAATTTGTTGTTGATTACGGCAGGTCGAGTTGGGAGCTTCCCGATCTACTGGACGGTAAAATCCAGGCCATCAGTGACTCAGACGGCGTGAACTATCCCTGGTACGGCAACACGACAGAAACCTGCACCATCGTGGGCCCCACCAAGAAGGAGTCCAAGTTCAACATCAGCATGAACGACAACTTCTACCCGAGCGTGACGTGGGCGGTGCCCGTCAGCGAGAGCAACGTGGCCAAGCTCACGAGCATCCACCGGGATCAGAGCTTCACCACCTGGCTGGTGGCGACCAACACGGCCACCAACGAGATGGTGACCTTGCAGACTATCAAATGGCGCATGAGGCTGGGCATCGAGGTCAACCCCAGCAGGCCCCTGGGGCAGCGTGCCAAGCTGCAGGAGCCCTCTGCCCAAGAGCAGCCCCAGGTCCTTAGCAAGAACGAGCCAATACCACCCAGTGCCCTTGTCAAACCCAATGCCAATGATGCTCAGGTACTCATGTGGAGGCCAAAGGACGGACCACCGCTCGTGGTGATACCTCCCAAACATCGGTAATACACACCTGGCGTCCCCCGGCACCAAAAGGAGAAAACAAAAACCTGAAGCAAAACAATCACTTAGGTATTAGGATACACATGTATAATCTGAGCAAAATCAAAATGCACTTTTTATTCATTCAACAAATGCAACCATTCTACCTTCTCCCATTGGGACGGATTTCACTGTGCTAAAGCTAAAGAGGAGACCTTTGGACTGGGTCTGTCTCATCACTGGATTCCTAAGGGAAGAAACTAACACTGATGTCTACCCTATAGCTTTTTTTTTTTTTTCTTCCCTACTTTAGTTCCTATTTGAATTTCAGTCTCATTAGCTTGTCCAGACTGCCCAGAACAATAAGAACATTTTATTTGGGATTTTAAGAATTTTTTTTTTTTTGCTTTTTGGTTGAGAACGAAACAAGTTTCCTGGAGCAAAAAGTTGACTATTTAAGATAAGGAATTGTTTTTTTTTTTTAAGCAGTAAGGTTCTGAGTTGCAAATCCAAGTCATGCGGCCTTATGTAGACTTTGCTTTGCATTGCCAAACTTTTGCCTTAAAGCTATGTTTGAAAAAAAAACAACCAACCAACAAAAACACCACCAGGCAGAATGTCCTTTCTACAGAATTTTGGAGAGAAAGTTTTGGAGCAAGGAATAGATTGTTAGTGTGGCACAGGCTGATGGATGAAAAGGGCATGAAATTGGAAGAAGCGAGATAAAAAGAAAACCTTCCTGGTTTTAAAACCTGGAACAAGGAAGCACGGAAGTAATCTCAGTTTCAAAGCAATGCAAATAACAAACCTGCTGTTGGATGGCTCTGGAGTGGGAGCTACCAGGCCATCTCCCTGCTTTGCAGGAGGGGTAGGCAGCAGCTCACGCTGCTCACCCGCGGTGATCTCAGCCTCCCGTTAGCATTTTAATATGGGATAACCTCACACCTGGAATTGTGGCCCTGGGAGTCAATGTCAGTCAAGGGGGGGATGATGTGCCACTGTGTTTGTCTTTAGGACACACAGATGTTTGCCCAACTAGCCCACAGTCTCACTTTCTCATGGATAAGAGCCAAGGGCTCCTGCATTGGCTGTTGTTGGGTGAAGCTCTGTTGCCCCATTTTCCCATGAAATTCCAATGACGGTGCTGTACAAAGAGCAGGATATAAAAAGCATCCTTCTGAAGTCATTGGAGACTCATGGGTGTCAGCGAGGGCAGATCTTATCTACCAAGCCTCCCCAACAATATCCATAATTCAGGAACAGCCACATCTGAAAACTAAAGGCACCCATTCCCAGCAAACACAGCAGTGACAGCTGTGGAAAACTCTTCCTCCTGTGATAACAAACCACATTGGGGTTAGTGGATAAATTTCTTCCCAATGACCTCCCAACCTACCTGACTGCCAGGAATGGGGTACAGACAGGACCATGACACTGTCCCTGTCTGGTCACAAACATCCACTGTAGCAAAGGGTGATGCACGAGAAGGTGCAGGCAGGGCAACACCTGAGCCTTGGGTGTGGATCCTCAGTGAGGAAGGAGCATTTGGAGGAGGAGGTGGAACCTGTAGGTTTCAGTAAGGACTAGATGGCTTCTGAGATAACCAGCTGCACTTCTGCAGAGGAGGGTGGCACAGAGGAGCTGTTTGAATGGGAGGGACGTGGTTTGCAGGCAGAGGAAGTGCTGTGGTAAGGATGGCATCTGGAGGCCAGGGCACAGGATGGGGAGCAGAGGATCTGCCCTGCTCCAGCACATGGCACGAGGCAGATCACTTCCCTCTGCAGCTCCTTCCCTTAGAAAACATTTCTTCCTCATATTAACAACTTGCCTCAAGAGCTGGGGCTGAGGAGAGCTCTGTGTTCCAGGTACAGGCCTGGCCCTGCTGAGCTGGTCTGAACAGGTCTCACAACCCCACACACGCTGCTCAAAAGGCTCTCCCCTCGGAGAGGCACCAATTAGCTGCTATTCCCATCTTTATCTTCCACACAGGACGTTACCAGCAAGAAATTCTCCTTCCTCACTTCCCCACAGCCACACCACCTACTTCGGCAGCAGGTTCAGCGTCACCCCCTGCCCAGGGAACACGCGCCCAGACGTGTCCCCCACCAAGACAGCTTCAAACCAGCAAACAAGGATCCTGGGGCTCTGCAGCCATCCCCTCACCTCCAGGGGAGCCCACCCTCCTCCATCCACTGGCTTTCAGAGATGTTCAGCCACGGAGCTGCTCCCTTCCACGGGCAGATCTCCGAGGTGGGAAGTCCAGCATTGCAAGCAGCTTGCAAATGACTGGACCGGATCAAACCCAAATCCATGAGCCAAAGGGTGCCTAAATCTTGGCTTTGGGACTACACAGGATGAAGCTAGAGAGACTTGGACTTGCACAGTCACTCTCTGTATTAAATTCCGTTTTCTTACCTGGATTCAGATCCAACTATAGCTCTACTGGCAGAGCCCTTTGGGACTTGTCTGTATTTTCTCCGAGGCAATACATGCAGAAGAGGACAAACTGTGAGCTGGGGGTGAATAGCTGATCACGCTCACACGCATCTCAGCTGCCACTGAGGTGCTCTCCTGGGCAGTCCTGTGGGTGGGAGCAGAAGGGGGATTTGTGTTTGGTATTCACTTTGTCTCCAGGTGCTGAGTACTTACAGTTCTCACTGATGTCAGCATGGGTCGAAGGAATTGGACCCAGTTGTCTTAATTAGCTGCACGAAGGAATTCCAAGGAAAGATTTCTTCTCAGTCACCAAAAACCACATTCAGGGAACACTTATGTCCTTTTCCACTTAGCTTTTTGTTGGACTTAGTCTCCCAGTGCATTAAGTAAATCTAGTTCCTCCTATTCCCTCAACCTGGTGGACTGGATGCATCCATGCAATTTGGTAGTAACCTCCTGGCTAATTTGTCCTGTTGCACTGAACGGACCCAGCTAAGCAGTAAATACAAAATTCAAATTTCACGTTGGGGTCGGCTTTGCATGGACTTCTCCCTTCCCAAAGAATGCCTTTATCCCGTGCCTAGGTCAAAACATGCCCCTCCACCTCCATTTGCATCACCAGACATGGCACAGAAAGTGATGCTGCCTCTTTTGAGATTTCATGCGTTGTGATTAAAAGTGATGTTTTTCCAATGCTGCTTCGTTACAGAACTGATGGGGACAGATTGGCTACAAAAGGAAGGATGGCTGGAAGTAACAGGGCTCTAGACACCACTATTGTTCCAGCTGGTTAATGGCCATGTGGTTAGAACAGGGATTGGCAGAGTCCCAGTGGGGACTGGGGACCTGGTCCATCCTGCACCGAGCAAGGTGGTAAATGAGCAGAGGTAGATCAAGCTCAGTCTCTGGCAGCTTTTTACAGAACCAGGAACACACAAAGGATACCCTGGGAAGGTGATGGGGCACCGACACGGAATACGGGTGTGTTTGAGCGTGTCTCTGCCTCACCCCTCCATCAACGATGCTCAGCTCTTTACAGCCCCAAATCCCCACAGGAGCTGAGTGTGCAGCCTGACCATCCCTGTCAAAGCCCTGTCGTGGTGCAGGGTGGGAAGCAGGAGGGCTGAGACCCTCCCCTGCACCCACTCCCCAGACAGGGACAGGCAGGGGCTGCCGAGCACGGCCAACATGCCAAGCAGCATCACGGACCTTGTGGTTCTCCTTTCCTACCCTAGACACAGAGATGAGCGTGGGGAGAGAGGGGCAGCCCCTCAGAGAGTCACTCAAGACCCTCAGCAGCCTTGGGGAGGGGTAGAGACCTGTTGAGCCGGCGTGGCAGAGAGCAAGGCTGGGCCCAGCAGTGGGGGGAAGGCGAGGGCTGCCCGAGCCCCGGCACCGCCGTCCCTCCTGCCCTGGCTCCTGGCGCAGCAATAAGAATCGTCCTTGGTCTTGCAGAGATACTGTGAAAACAAAACCAAGATATACCGAGTCTGGACACTTAACAGAGATGTAAAAAAAACCCAAACCCCCTGCTTTTATAACAGACGGAGAAATAAAGTGAAATTTTCAAACACGTCTGCCTGGAGTCGCTTGGGCGGTGGCTGTTTTTAAACAAATGGCTCTGTGATCACGTTTCAAGGCAGTGATAAACACTCTGTGTACCAGGAGTGCCTTCTCTCTCCATATCAACTCTTGGGCCACAGCAGACAAAAGGTTTCTAGTGAAAAACACTGACATCCTGCATTTTTCATTAGCAGGCTGCTGCACATGTTGGGGCAGCCGGAGCCGGGCTGGTTGGTGCAGCTGAACTTCCGCACAATTCGGTTTCCTGACGCTGTTTGCTTATTTAGCAAAAGCCAGGTCAGATGTTCGCTGTAAATACCACATCTGGAGAGAGCACAGTCCTGAGCAAAGGAGAGGGGAAAAGCTGCTGCAGCCCACGATTGGTTTTCAAAGACTACCTGTATTCATTCCATTATTCAAAATTACCAAGTTTAGCTTTTGTTTGCTTTCCAGTGAAGGAAACTGCTGCCATGAGTTCTGGAGAGCAGGGGGTGTGTGGCCAAGCAGCCAGCAGAGCTCCACTGCTGATCCCTTAAATCCACCCTGGCACCTTCCAGCTCTGTGCTCCAGCTCCTCCTACCACAGCCTGATCCCCCTGCAGGCTCCATCCCACTGGCTGTGCCCAGGGAAGAGACACGGGTTTCTCCTTTTTACATTTCACCCAGGGGTGAGTGAGAGCCTATTCCAGGCCCGTTACACCCCTCAAAGGCTGCAGCCAACCTTTGCAGAGCCAGGCAGCAGGGAGACCTGGCACCACCACCCAGACCCACTGAGGTGTGTGCCCACATAATCCATGGAGAGCCACAGAGTCCATTTGGGAAGCTCCACCAGCATGTGGCAGTGACACAAACCCAAGTGCAGGAAGGGAAGGAAGGAAACGTACTGGAGGAAAGGAATGTGCATGGATAGAGCCTGAGCAGGGGAGAGGATGGCCTCTGAGTGGGATTCCTTCCCACAGTGGAAACTCCCCAGCCTCATCTGTTGATAGCAGGTTAAATTTAGATGTCCCAGTTTTGGAGGGAGGGAGAGGTAGGGAGGGGACACCAGCCAAGTCACAGCTGCTTTAGGGTGACAACCTGAAAAAGCCAAAAGCACCCGGTCACTCACTGTCTGCACAAGACATGGGAGAACCCTCCATGGGGGATGAGGAGGATGGGGGGAAGGACATGGGCTGGTGAGCCCAGCACAGCCTGGGTGCTGCTGGAGCTCTGTTCTGGTGCTGCAGGTAACACCAACACCAATCCCTGACTGCAGCACTTCCATGAACACCGAGGCTAGGAACTAAACTTCACCTTTTTAGAGGTTTGTCCCTTGGCTTTGTGATTTTCTAACCTCAGTTTTAAGCAGACTGAGGCACCGGTTACTTCGTTTGAAGAAATACCCTCTGGCCCCCACAGTTCCTGCTTGAAACTCTTTGCAGGGACTTCCCTTTGCTGATGCAAATCAGGTTTTGTTTCCTATTTCTCCTCTCTCACATCTTAAGCTGCTCATGTGCAGCAGCTGCAAACACTCATTTTACTCCTTCATGTTTTAAAGCAAAATATTTTTAGCAATAACCTGAAGAGCTTGAAGCATCTATTAAAAATAAAATAAAAACACAGTGCCATGAGTTGACACGATTATAACAGAGCTCCTCAAACAACCTGCACTGAGATTCCCAGGGCTGCCTTTAGTAACCTTTGTAAATTGGTCCCTAAAAAGCTGTCTGTTGGGTACAGAGTCCTGGCAAAAAGAATTTTGTTAAGAGGGTGGTGAGGGAATGGCACAGGTTGCCCAGAGAAGCTGTGGATGCCCCATCCCTGGAAGTGCCCAAGGCCAGGGTGGACAGGGCTTGGAGCAACCTGGGCTAGTGGAAGGTGTCCCGGCCCACGGCAAGGGAGTGAAATGGGATGAGCTTTTAGGTCCCTTCAACCTAAACCAGTCTGTGATTCTATGAAGAAACCCAAACATGGCAGAGCAGCACTGGAGAGCCAGGTCTGACCCTACCATGATTCATAACTTTGGGGTTGTCCCACGTTTCTCCCAAGCTCTGCACCTGCAATTGTTCTGTGAGGAGCCTGGACCAGGAGCAGCTCCAGCTGCTCCAGGAGAGGGTGGTGTAAGGGGGGTCACGGGTCCTTCCAGCACTGGGGTGGGTCTGTGAGGAGGCAGAACTGCAGCCCCAGGCCAGAGCAGCACCACAGTCCCAGGAGTGGAGCCACAGCACTTGAGCTTATCTCAGGCCCAGGGAACAGTCAGAGTCCCAGTCCAGGCACTGGCAGCACAGACTGTGCCTGCATGAGATAAGGGCAGGCAGGGGGAAGTCCTGGCTCTGCAGCAAGGGACAGACACATTTGTAGAGAAGGAGCTTTGTGACCTTTTAGGAGCTGCAGAAAAAGGAGAGGGGGATGGTGCAAGACAGGGAACATGCTAAGCACAACCACGGGGCACTTGGGGGGGTCGATCCCACAGACACACGTAGGTGTGCAGAGCTGAAAAACGTGTGGACACATCCAAACTCATCCAACATTTGACCAAACACCCCCCTGTGAACTAAACCAGAGCACTGAGTGTCTTCTCAGTGGCTGCAGGACCCCAGAGCCTCGTTGCTGCAAGAGGGAGGACAGGGATGGACTCACTGCTGACCCAGAGCTGCTCATCCCTGCGAGCCACAGCCGCCTCTTCCCAGCCCCTGGGGCTCCACACGACATTTATCCAGGAACAAAAACTCCCCTGGCACTCCCAGACACGCTCATGCCAAAGCCTCATGCAGGATTATTTTTCCTTGTAAGCAATGCTGGAAGCAAAGCACAGGGGACACATGAAAACTAAGAAGGGATAAATAAAATGTGACTTCAGCCTCCGAGCCTGCAGCGCAGGGACACGTCCATGGCTGACAGGGAGAAGGGAGGCAATTCCACACCAGACTGCTGGAAAGGACAGAAACCAGTATCCCTGGTTCCTGGGCAAAGGGGTGGCAGGAGAGGCAGTGCCACAACCTGCCTTCACCTTCCCATGGCCTCTGGAGCAAGGGGCTGAGATGTCCAGCAGCACTTTTCCAACCTCCCTTATCTCTCACAGGGATCTTACTCATCCCTGACACTCACCCCACATGTGAACACAGCAGCCACTGTTGAGGTTGAGAAGCCCATCCTGAGCAGGATTATCATGTCAGGAACACGTCTGGTTTCTCCCATGGAACATCACCAGGATTTTAGTCAGGGACACACCAGCTCTGCCCCCAGCACTGCTCAGGCAGGAAGGTGGCTGTGAGGGACAAGGCAAGCCCAGGGATATAGCCCAGCAGCACAGGATGAACTTCAGCCCTGTGATCCCTTCTCAGTCTGACAGCAGTGGGATGCCACTGGCATTTGTCCTCCAGTCACCTCTGCATCACTGCACTGTGGCACAGAAGGGCCAAAGGAACGATCTCCTTCCCTTCCCAGGAGACAGAGCCAGATACAGCCAAGACCACTGGTACTCTGCAAGACACCCACATTCTGGAACACAGAGCATTATACAGTAAAAACCTTTAAAACATGAGATTAAATGTTTTTCTCCTACCTCTCTGTGACAAAGGTACACCTTTTTTGCTCCTTTTCCAGGAAAAAGCTCTTTTCTTTGTTGCTCTTCTAACCTTGGAGGAAGCAGAAATCCCTGGTCTGGTCTCCCCACGTGTCTGGGGAATCCTCTCTGTGCCTCAGGCTCCCCTCTGCCCACCACAGTGTGACACTATCCCTGGTGCTCTGCCATAGCAGCATCACCAGCACTCGGCTCTCCGCTGCCTCGAGGCCACGGCGTGGTCTCAGAGGAGGGGAAAATAAGTGTGTTCTTTCATTAGGAATAATTAAGAATCCCCCTTTAATAAAAGCCTTGGAAGATTTCTGCTCATACTGAAGTGGCAGGAAAAGAGAGGCACAACCACCTTAGCACAGACAAAGGGATAAGCTCCTTCAGAGCAGTGGTGGGGCAAGTGCTGTTAGTTATCAGAGGATTAACCAACATGGACAAACTATTGGAACAAGACTCCAAGCCTGGTTAGTCCTTGACTTCTTCTCCAGGACTGCCAAGACCAGGGCTTTCTACATTAGCTGCTTTACTCCTTGGTGGATATCTGTCCCAAAACACGAGGGGGACAGAGGCCCCATGACCACAGGCCACTCAGCACAGATGTGACACAGCCTGTGACAGCTTCTGGCAACCACCAAACGAGCACCACAAGCACTTGCCAAGTCCTTGAGTCATCTAATGAAAATGCAGATTTTTCAAAGTCGACTTTGCTGGGGTTTGTGCATATTCCTGTAGGCTTGTGGTCACGATCAGCCTCTGCACTGCTCAGCTCCTCCAGCAGCTACTATGGAAACCGGGAGCAGCACCTGAATCTCAAGGGCAGATAGTTCAGAGGGCTGGGTTGTTTCAACCATTATTTGGGAAGCATTGCAAGAAAATGGGTCTGGAGTAATTCTGAAGGCACTTCACTTGCCAGGAGTTAAAACAGGTACCAATCAGCAGAGCAGGGACAACCCCCAACTGCTCCCATCATTCCAAAAAAGAAACTTTAAATGGCTCAGCATGCCAACATCACATTCTTACCAAGCCAATCTTCTCCATAGCAAGAGGTTTCTGAGCTATCTGGGGGAGCACAGCTGATACGGCCTGGAGAGGAGGTGTCACATGCCACAGCCAGGGGAGATTAATGCAAAGAATTTAAGGTCAACGGTTTGGGCCAGCTGCTATTTATAAAGAGGAAGGAGAGCAGAACAACAGTTTCACCTCTAGGCTTTAAGAAATGTTGTCTAGTCAAGGAGAACCCACTGGGAGGAGCACACTTCAATCCAGCTTCAGCTTTTCTTCACCTCCAACCAGCAAAGTTTGGAGCATTCTCTCCTCTGTTCCAGTGCTGTGGTCCCTGGATCACCAGCACTTGCTCTCTTCCATCACATGGGCTGGGAGGTCTCACACAAATTCCAGTAGTGCTGCCTCTAACACGACCCACAGCACACCTGGGTCCATAAATCCAGGGCATATGGAAAAGCCTTGGAGCCTATGGCCTTGCAAAGCCTCTCCATAGCTAAAAACAAGCCCTCCTTGTACACTGAATTTCCCACATTTCTTCCTTCTTAAAGGGAAACTACCTAAGGTTGTTCCCAGGTGCAGAGATAGGAAGGACACCAGCCACAGCCACGACAGGAGTTAGGAAAGACACTGACTTTTTAAGCTGACTTGAAAGAAGCGATTTCTTCAGGAACTGTTGACAAATAAAGAGCAGTTTATAATGCTGGACATGAAAACAAAAAAATATCAACTATTTACAATTCCCAAAAGGCCCAACAAACCAGAAAATGCTACCTGTCATGTCATGTGGTATTAAAAAAAAAAAAGAAGAAAAAAAGAATGTTTCTGCTGAAAACAGAAGCAGAAGTACCCCAAAACATCCTAACAGGACCAACAAGATAAACCCATCCAACCTGCATGTACTCAGCCAACACATGAGATATTATTTCAAATACCTTATTCCAAAGAGCCACAGAACCTGACTGCATTATTTGAAGGTTTCACAGAGGGGAGATGCATCAAACAGAAGAAGTGTTTGGCCAGAATGCCTTCGGGGCATTCTTTAAAACATTTGCTCGGTATGTTCAAGTATAATAAACACAGGAGAATTTCACGAACGGTATTGACCAAAGCCAAAAGCTACAGGAAAAAAGCACAAAAACTCATCCATGTTAAAAAAAAAAAAATGTACTCAACAGTAGAATGCACCAGCCAAAGCCATGAGCTGCAAAATCCCTGATGCCTCTGGATGGAGGTCATGTGTCCACTTTCAGGGCCAGAAGTTTTCCCTATAACCCGAATTCCATTTTTTTGAGTTCTGTAAAATTTGCAGAAAGGTAAAAATAGGAGAGCTTTTACTTCCCACCTCTTTGCTGAATGTTACTGCCATGGGAACGTGCTCTGCACGCTGCCAGCTTCTTCTCAGATAATTTCCTATTCCTCCACTAAGCCTCTGGCTCACACATGACTCAGTTTTAGCACTTCACTGAGATAAGCATGTGCCCCATCCTAGACTTAAAATTAGCAGGGTAAACCTCAGCCCCTTCTTAAGGGCCTGGGATAATCAGGCATTCTCTTAATGAAAAATGTGCTGGTTTATGTCAGGAACCAACTGGAGCTGTTCCCTTGTGTAAGGCAAGGGATGAACAAGAGAAAGCTGGAAATCCCAGAACACAGGGAGATAAACCCTTCCAACACAAACAACATCAAGGCAGGTAAAATAGTTTAATATAGAGCGAGAACAAGTATTGCATAAAAATAAGGAAAATCTTTTCTTCTTAAAAAAAAAAAAAAACAACAAAGAAAAGAAAAGTCTGAGAACTCGTATTTAAAAGAAAAGCTGGTTGGATATTGATCTTGTAGGTGACTCAAGAAGGCAGGAGCTACAGCACAGTTCTACAGGAGAGTTCAGCATGTTCCTAGCTTCTCCATCCACTAAATCCAGAGGAAGATCTGTGGAGCAAGGAAATGAAAAAAAAAAAAAAAAAGAAAACCATGGCAATGAGTGCTGGAGCCTCCCTCAGGCAGCATTAATTCAGCAGATCTCTCAATCAAACCTCCAAGTCTCCCTGGTACCAGAAGCTTTTTATGAGAACACAGGAGTATTTCCAGCATCTTTTACCTGAGCCTGCAGCAACACACCCTAAGTAGGTACAATTGTGCTTATTCTAGAGCCTGTCATCTGCAGAGATCCATGATCTCTCTGCTTGACAGGGAAACAGAGTTTAAGAAACTTGCTGGAAGGGACCCAGCCAGGCAGAGTGGATGACAGAGTTAACCTTTAGCTGTAAATCATCATCTCACTTCAGCCACAGAAGTATCAATTTATTTCATTCCTTGTTTCAACCTGATAAATGGAAGAGATTTTTAGATTCTCACACACATAGTCTGAGCACACACATCATGTCCCTGAGAGGTGGAGAAAGAGCATGATCCAACTGGAAATTCTCTCTTATGAGACAGATGAACCTCACTGGAAAGCACAGAGCCTGGACTTTGAGCTCTCTGCAGTGCCACCAAAATGGAAATCAGCACTAGTATTTAATAGTTATTTTCAGAGCTTGCTCTTGTAAACCATTCAACTCTTTCTGCTGATTCTATTTGTATTTTTATTGAAAAATTAGATACAAAAATGGTACTTACGTGTTAGCTGAACCAAAACCAAACCCTGAAAAATTAGAAAAATAGTTGTTAAAAGGGAAAAATGAACACATAAGATTTGTAGTAAGTGCCCCCCCTCCCACACACAGATTGAAAAATATTTCTTTCCTGCCTTAGGCTAGGAAAAAGATGGGAAAACAATGAAAGTCAAATCTCTGTCTAGAAGAGAAGTGACTTGCCTGGCTCCGAAGAGGGCTTGGCTTTCACTGCTCATCAGCCAGGTCATTCATTAGCAGCACTGCAGACAATGTGCCTGGTTTATTCAGCTCTCTGAGAGCAGCTTTCTGGAGATGATTTGTGCTTAATGCAAGCCCTTGGTGACAGGCAGCCACCAGTGAACATGGCCTTCCACAGGCTCTGCTCTCAGCCCTGGGTAAATCACTGAATTGCAGCAGAAAACCACTTGGCTGTTGGTGCTCCAGCTCAATTTTGCAGTGCATATTCCTCTGACAGTAGTACTTACACACAGATACCCATGTGCATGGCACTGAGGAGATATCAATTATTTCTCAGTATTTTCCTTTGAGGAGAAAGAGCAACTCCACAAAAAGGGGTGAAAAGCAATAATCTGATGAGGTGTGCAGAGGAGGGATGTATTGACATGCCACACAGCACAATCAGTGATGGAATTAGGGGCTAAAGGCTGAGAAGGTGCTACAGCCCACCCTGCAGCTCAGTTTTCCAGGACACGGTGCCTTTCCTATAGCAGAGATTTTTGGCAGGGAACTGATGAGTCACACCCAATTTCCAGGGAAAACCGGGGACGTGGAGGTTGTTAGGGTCATTATTTCACACTGCTGAGTTGGAAAGGGTCACTGAGTCCAACCCTCAGCCCTGCACAGGACCATCCCCAAGACCATGTGCCTGAGAGTATCATCCAAATGCTAATTTTGGTCTCTCCTACCTCCTCCACCTGTCCCAAAAGCTGAGAATCCGCTGCTCTGTGTGCCAAAGCCGGTGCCCTGCTGTGACAGGGAGCCAAACGTGGGGGTATTTTGGTTTGCCAGGGTGCCAAACGACGCTGTGTTGTTACTGGTACCACCAAACCTGCAGTTTTTAAAAGAGAAAAGCTGTGTTTGCAAACACCTGCTCACTTACACTGGAAATCTGTCCCCATACCAATGGTAACAGTGCACTCCTTAAGTGAGGATACATCAAAAGGTGAGATCAGCTGATATGAATAATTATGATGGCTCATTCTGGAAAGAGAGTTTCTGGTTTGGGAAAGATTATTGTACATAGAAATGTCTGTTCAGCTCCCATTCTTAACATACACCAGGCAGAAAGGCAAATATGTTCGTGTTTACACAGGGTATGTTTTCAAGTGCTTGGAAATACCAACTCCAGCCATCAAATGGGATATTTTAATTCACCTCTGTGTGTAGTTTTCACCAAAAGTAGTGCATCATTTAGTTTCACAAACACAGAATTAATAAGAGCTGTTCATGGCTGGAGCACAAAGCAGAGCACAGATACAGAACCCACACTCCCGAATTTCAGGGTGTACCTTACTCACTGCCCATGAAACTGTCTGCACATTTCTCAATTCCTTTCTTTTCCCAGCCCATTTTGAACCACAAAGAGTTCCAGTGCTTCCCTGAAGATCTGCATCTACCTGGCACTTCTCCCCATCACCTCTGGATCGCTTCCCTAATTGCCTTTGGGGACTGAGATAAGAAACACTTTTATATATGGAAATCTGTCTCCTTTCTCCACCCACTCAGTCCAAACAGGCAGTGCAGAGCTCTCAGCATGACACACTAATGAATCCACGATATGCATTGTGGTTCTCTGCCCCCTCTACACTTCTCCCAATTCTGAATGTAAGAAATGCACTCAGAGAACGACCTTCAAGTTTAACTGGGCAAAATGCAGACACAAGATTTCCAAGTGCCAAGCTCTGCTAAAGCTCTGCAAGTGCACAACTCTACCAGCACTAACCCAGCACAGCTGCACCAGTCACAGTGTGCCAGCTTTGCAGAGCTGTGCCTCACACAGGCTCCTGTCATTTCTGACTTAAAATACGACCTGACAGCACGTTAACCCACCTCTCCATCCATCCACATCCAGTAGACTTAAAAAAACCCCAAAACACAAACCCACATCAAAAGCTATCTCTCTGGATAAAAGACAGCCCTTGCAGCAGTGTGACAAGCAAGTCACCTGGTAAAGGACATCACCTCTCCTCTCCCAGACACTGCCAAGTGCACACACTGCTCCCACAGACAGCATGAGATACCAGGGCAGTTCAGTGACTTTGCATCTCTGGCCCTGCTACCCATCCCCTGTGCCTCTGCTTTGGCTCTTGACCCCTGTACCTTGCAGGCAGCTTCAGCTTAGAGCCACAAACGTGCTTTTCTCAGGAAAAGCACACCAGGTTTTTTTAGTTCTTTTAAAAGAGAAGCAAGGTGGGGCGATACTTTCAGAACAAGAGGCTTTGCAGTGCTCCATCTTCTCAGGACTATACCACAACTCACAAATCATGTCTATCCGGTAAAAAGGCAGTGGAGGTGAAAATAGTGACAAGGAAAACTTGTGGTTCAAACTGCTCCTTTCAGCTGCAACTAAAACATGCCTGTTGGAAAGGCTACACACAGTATGAGTAAGGAACAGCTTAAGCTATGGACAGATTTTTTTTCCAAACATATAAAAGACATGAGATGCAGCCACTGCCTGGTAACAATTTAATCCAACCTATCTTGCCCAGGTTTCCAGGTCTTGTGTAAAGCTGCTGTGCAAAACACAATTGAGAGGCTCTTGAGGTTAGTTTATGAAAGCAAAACATTATTTGCTCACAAACAGTCAGAACTGCAGACTCTGAAGAAGTGTAGTGGTTTCTATTTTTGACACCCCAGTCATCTATTGAGTGGTGCAGATTTTTCAGAATTGGAGCAGTATGAATCACATGCATTTCAGTCAGCAGGGTGTTCTCAGGAACTTGGAGCTAATACGGCACAATGTACTGGCAAGTAACTTCTTTGGAATTGGGATTTTTAAAGTTTCACTTCAGGAAAAAGGCAGAAAGGAAATCCCACACAGATGCTACATTATACTGCAGAATTGAACTATTGCTCAACATTTTGTGGTGAGATTTGGATTTTTGTAAAGCTGCCTGGGAAATTTTGCACACTCTTTTAAAGTTTTAAAAATCAAAATCGAATTCCTCAGGCAACTCTGAAAATATCAGACTGAGTCTGCACCTTTCTAGTAGAGAAAAAAATTGTCAAAACTTCCCACAAGTTCAGTCACTGAATTATCTTCCTTGAGTCTGCAGACTGCTTATGCAAGACCTCTGTTTCATCAACACGCTGCTTGTTCTGAATCCCATTTTATCTTTTAAGCTTCCAACGTTGTCAGGGAGCACATCCAGTTTCAGTACAAAATCCTGCAGCACAATGGCTGGATGTTGGAACTGAACAAGCCATCAGCTGAGTTGAGCTAAGCCATCCCTACAAGTGCATCCTTCTTTGTGGAGATTCAATCCCAGCCTTTCCAAAAGGACTCTCCAGTTTGCTGCACCGGAGCTCTGGGCAGCAGAACCACCCGGCTGAAGCCTCCCACAGCTCAGGGGTACCTGCCCTAACCTCTCAGGGAATTAACAAGTTACCCTTTGGGATGTTCTGATGTGTCTTACATAAAGGCAGCTCCTCCTGAAACCAGACAAAGAGACAAACACTTGTGAAATGTGTAAACACCAGGACTGGGAAGACATCCGGTTTCCTCTCCTCACTGGAAGTTTTTCCTCTTTTTAATTGGCTCTGTTCAGTCTGAGTTTAACTGCAGGGCGTGAGGGAGCATTGCTGGCTGGTAGCACAGTGTTCAAGTGCACTTACTGCCAATTGCAGAAGCTGCTCTGCAAGGTTTGAAACTCTGTATTTGCTGAACAAAGCCAGGAATAATGTACTGTCTGCTCTGGTGCCAAGCACAGGCTTAAGGGGTGCAGAAACAGGTAAAAACAATCAGTGTGGGATAAAGAGCTCTGGGAGCACAGGCTGTTACAAGTGCCACATCCCAAAGGTGAGGGAACAGCCTGAATTCTCATTAGTAGCTCTAGCCCAAATCTAACCCGTGGATAATGTGGTTGGACAGAGTCACAGTTAACAATATTTGTTATTTTCTTTGCTAAGCATAGTATGTAGCCCTAGATTTGCACTCATTAAGTGAAATACTCCTGCATTTCCTTAAACAATTGCAAGATGACATCTCTAAAGCTAAAGATTCCACACAGTAGCATCAGCATTAAAATGAGATCACACACATTATTTCCTTTGGGGTTAAAGTCTTAGCTTTATGCCTTCATTGTTGTTTTAAAGCAAACAAACAAATAAACCAACCAAGGGCATTCTGAGCTCGCCAAACAATCACCCTATTCTTCTCCTTAATGCAGAGGTAACAAAGCATAATCTTGTCATGCAGGAATGTTGTTTTCCCCTGGTTGCCTTACCCAAATCCTCCAGCGCTGGCTGCTGCAGTACCCTCGCCGAACACTTTGCCTCCCGTTGAGCCCAGAGGGCTTGAAAAGGTTGGGGCTGAACCGAATGCTGGCACCCCTCCGAACCCAGGGGATCCCCCGAAAGTGGGAGGGCTGCCAAACACTGGAGCAGCACCGAAGCCACCTGAGCAAAACAGAGGCAAAAAAAAAAAAAAGAAAAAAAAAAAAAAAGAAAAGAAAAAAGGGACAAGAACATCACATAAACAATAACACAGAAAGAGAAAGGAAAAACTAGGTTTCCAAGCAGATAATGGGGTTTTTCCATCTTATCCTATGAACATCACGTTTTTTAGCAAACTAACTGCGGGGTGTTTTGTTGCAAAGGAAATGGGTAAGAAGTGCCGAATGCGTGTGAGAAACTGCAACCAAACTAAATGAGTGTGCAGAAGAAAACCACGTTCTGGGTCTCTTGTGCTACAGCTCAATCCTAGAGCTGCACTAGAAGGTGGTAATATATTGCACACTGAGAAGAAATCTCCACTTGCTTTATAAAGAGTAACTCCCAGTATCTTAATTTTGAGACAGCAAGCGTGCACAGTAACCATGTTCTGGTACAAATACATACAACAGGCCTTAGACTGATGCTTTTACTATTATTATTATACAACACCCCCCCCCCCCAGAATATTCATTCTTCGTCATACAACTCTTTACCATGGAAAAAAAAAATCTCATCTTATTCAGTCAGTTTTAAAGCTCTGCTCCTCACCATTTAAACAAAGGACTATCCAAAGGACTGCACACAGCAATGGGGAATGAGAAGTCTCCTGCCAAGGGCAGGTGTATGAACACTTGCTGCTGGGATTTTATGCAGGGTTTTACCCTGGCTCCTAATCTAAAGCTCTGGAAGGACACACAAAGTGTCCTGCAGACAGAACTTCTTGCAGGTGAGTGCTTAAGTTGGAATAACTCCCCAGTGCAATGGGCAAGTCTGCCCCATCTCTTGGGATCAGAGAGCAGATGCGAGCTTGGTTTTTAGGTGCTCCAGTGATGCAAGGATTCAGGAGGTAGGGTATTATCTAATCCCAGTTTAAGTTGTGGAAAGCAAAATACAAGGATTAAATGCCAGGTCAGTGGAACTGCACAATTCCCACAGGGAATCATGAACTGCACTCTGCTCTTGGCAATTCCTGTTCAGGGTTTAGCTGCCTTCTGCAGCCCTCAATGGACTTGTACCCAGATTATTTTATTCTCTGTTCATCTGCAGATATTATTGGCCTGTTTCTAACTGACACTGTGGAACGTGAAGGACACTTGCTCTTTTGTTTAGTTAGGGATGAGGATGGGATACCACCCCACATTTTAATACCCAGGGTGAAATTCCAGTCCCTGTCAAGGTAATGGATACTGTTTGGCTGTAAACACAAAAGGTCTGGAAAAAAAATAAATGCTAGGCCTGAATTATTTAAGCACAGATCAGATATCTTGTTACCACTATCTCTAGGAAGTTATAGCATTTATCCCAGGGGCTGAAGCTTTGCTCAGCATACACTCTCTTTTGCAATGCATTTAACATGTTTCACTTTCTTTTTTCCACTATTTTTAAGTAGTGAAATGGGGATACAAAGGGTTACAAAACCCAGAGTGAAGTTTGTAAGATAACGTTCCGCAGAAGTATTTAAAATAGGAAAAATTAATTCAGTTCCATATTCTGTACTCTTCATTTTACAGATTATAAGACCAGAATTAAGTCACACAGCTCTCTGCTCTTAAATTGCAAAGGGAATTTTTGGAATGAACATCTGAGGATACAGCTTACTGGGGGCTTTCTTGCACAAGAGTGTAAATTTTTGCCTTGAACCTACCACTTACTATTCATAAGCCATTAGTTATTTTTATTTATTGTTCGAGACAATGCTTGTATGTGCAAATGAGTCCGGTCTGTAGAGAGCCAAGTGGTAGAATTTTAAATATTTCCCAGACAAACTGTCACAGTGGGTGGATTCCCAAAGTACCTGCTTTGTTTGGACTGGAGAACCCGAAGCCCTGAGAGGCCACACTTCCACCACCGGAGCTGAAGGTGCCTGTGGGCTTCTGCTCTCCAAAAGATGAGCTGCCAAATCCAAAAGTCTTTGCTCCACTGTTTCCAAATAAGCTCGAAGAATCTGGGGAGATGAAGAACACTTGTCAACAGTCAATACTCATAACAGTCAATATTCTACACTGCACTTCATTAACTGAAGCAGCAGAAAAGGAAAATGCCTTTTCCTTCCCCAACCCCCAAGCACACAATGAACATCACACTGAAAACAATGCAGAGAGAAGCCAAGTTTTCCCCAATTATGGGGCTTTGTAGTTCCACCAAGATCCATTCTGGACCTGATGGGCCACTAACAACCCTTTATTGCTGCAATCTAGTAAATCCCCACGATGGATGATTTGTTTAGATGCATCCTGTGCCCCAGTCAGCAAAAGACAATCTCTCAATGAGAAGTCCCAGCAGCTACAATCAGTCTCTCCAGACAACACAAATATCAGCAAACCACAAATTAGAGATTCTCGGCTGTTCTGGCAGTGGCCAGTATTTCTACACATTACTATCTGACAGGACCTGAAAGTAGGAGAAATAACTCAAGTTTTCATCTTTCACAAGGCTACACTGAGTTTTAGCATCTACAGTCAGGACACAGAACAACCAAAGCCTTTCTCTGGTGAATCATCTGTTTTATTTCATCACAAAACCCAGCACAGCAATGAATTATTAAATTGGCAAGGTTAGAAAACTGACCTCAACCATTAATCCCAACGGATCATTAAAGATGTAATAAAATAAATGGATTTACTCTCTCAAGACTCGAAGTGCTACTTTTAGCCACCTGCAGCTAAATCTGCAGCCACCTGCTTAACCACAGGTCATATCAAAGTTTGATAAAATTATCTTGTATGTGCTGCACAAAGACATTCATTTTTAGGACGAGGTTGACAAAACTTCTATCCCTCACATATTTGTTAACTTGGTTTCTCTTGGTTCTTTAACAATTTTTACAGTCTTAGGGCAGATGAGAAATAATTAAAGCTTTGTAACTTCCAACTAAGTTGGAAGCAGAAATTCAGTGATATTGATTTAGAATGTTTGATTTTAAGGAAGGATTTGGCCAAGAATTCCCTACAGAATATGGGTATTCTTCACACTTCCTGCATCTGCTTGTTTGTTTCAATGGCTTCCCTACTTGTTTTCCGTAAACCTAAAAGAAAAATTCTGGATTACACATCACACACACTCTCAGTTACCCCCCCAAAGCCGTTTTCAAATTAACACAGAATTTACTCAAAGACAGCCAGCAGCAGAAAAGCAGATGGGATCACGAAAGCAGATGGAAATCACAGCACATTTTGTATTCTTGTTTTGCTCACTTACTCTGGGAAGCTGCAGATCCAAATCCTCCACTGGAGGAACCGAAGGGATTCTTATTGGCTGCATCCTGACTTGGCTTTCCTCCCAAACCACTGAAGAAGCCTCCACCTCTCCCACCACTTCCAGCTCCAAACAAGGCTGCAGTGGAAGAGGATGGCTGCTAGAAAACAAAAAGGACAAAAGAAGGATTTAAGTGAAGTCAAAGCAGCACATGTTCCCAAGGCTGCTCTTCCTGTCTGGCTCTGGACTATTCTGGATTTATGAAGGGGCTGACAAACCAGCAACCAATCACCTTCCAACATGGAATGCCATGAAATTTTATTTAAGTTTGCTTCAAACTTCATCCCTAGCATAGAATAACACCTTTGAGACTTGCCTTATATTGTTCACTTTCCCTTTAGCATGGAATAAAGGCAGGTGACTTACTGCATCTCTGTCTTACCTTGCCTGTGATAAAATGTTTGTGCCTTCAAACCCCTCAGAAAACATTCATGCAGGTGCTGCTTTGGTGAACATATCAAATTGTATTTTGTTTTTAAATATATCAGAAATAGAGAACCCTGATCAAGTCCCCTACACCTAAGAGTCCTGTGTTTCCACAGAAAGCCATAAATACTTGCCTGGCCAAAGACAGCGCCTCCAGAATTAGCTGCTTGTCCAAAAACAGAACCTGTGGTACTAGAACCAAAACCTAAGAAGAGAAAGAAAAATAAACCACCAGAACTATCAGTAGGGTATAAGACATTCAGGGAGGTGACACTAGTCCAGGACAGGGAAAAGACAGCTCTTCCACACCAAAACCCAGGGATACAAACGATGCTCCCAAACGTATCTAGGCTGCACAAATACAAAGCATGTGCCAACACACAAATAATAAAATACATTGAAAGTTTATTCTCTCGTTGTCCAACTTAAAAACAAACAGACAATAAAAGGCCTTTTTCATTTGTGGGATTGTTGCTACCACCAAGAGAGTTGGATTTCTGTTAACATGTCTACAGTAGTGCTGCAAGTAGAGCACAAGCTCTGTAGCTTTCTGATTGCCCTTGTGTAAGGAGGATCTGAGCTTTGTTACCTGATGACTCCTGTTAAAGATAATGAAATGTTTTGATTAAAAAAAGAACTCCCCTTTCCATTTCCCAGTTCACTTAAATGTGCCTTTTGTAATAAAACTTGCATTTCTATAATTAGGAACACCTTTCTCGAGCAGAGTTCACTTCCCCCAATTTAACTGTTCTCTGTTACTGTAGTTAAAATGAACAAGCAGTTGCCTCCAGTGCCATAATTTTTAATTAAATGAGCCTAATTAGTTTTTCTTCCTTGCAAACACATGCTCTCTATTATTACTATGTACTTTTCACTTTTCCCTGGGAGCTCTCTGAAGATTGTACAGACAAACCTCTGTAAAAAAAACAATAAATTGAGCACTGTGGAGAACAAAAGGACACTGACAAGGGAGGTTTGGTCTGTGTAGGTATTTGATTTAACTGTGTGGACAGGTAGCTGATGGTTGTGCTACTGTAATATTTAATTTTGAGATGTTTCCAAATGCAAAAGCGGATTTAACAGATTATTCCTCACTAACTCATCATTTTGAGGGCTTAAAATTTTTTTTGCCACTCCAGATGACAACATGGTATTATACCTGTTTGTACATCCACTGTTGCACGTCCTCAGTGCAGCCCACTGAAGGAAGGGTTGCATCTGTATTCATTGCCTTGGTTATGGCCTCAGAGCTGCCTTGCCTCTTCCACATAACAATTTACAACACTTACATTTCTTGTGCAACAGGCAGGACAAAATGTCATTCCAAATTAAATCAAGGTAAACTTGTAAGTATAAAATGAAGGCAGGATTGGATTGACAAGGCTGCACTCAAAGAGAGGCCTGATGATGCATAGTGAAGCAGAGCAAAAGCTTCTTTGGTCTCCAACATTAGTCTCCCCCTCACACAGACTGAAGCTCCTGTTCTCACTAATTAAAAAAAACAGACCAAAACAAAAGAGAACAAAGAAAGAAAAAACCCACCAAAAAAATGAAAACCATCAGGTACCACAGGGGAAAAATACCCACGTCACATCTCCCAGTTTGCTCTCACCTGAAGCCTGGCAGAAGCTGAACCCAGCAGACGACGTGGTGGTGGTGACAGCGGCGGTGCTTCCGAAGACAGATCCCCCTTGCCCAAAGCCAGTGCTCTGCCTAAACACAGGGGGGTTGCTTTGTCCAAAGAGCCCCCCTCCAGTGCTGGCAGATGGCTGTCCAAAGAAGGAGCTGGAGCTGTTGGTGCTAGCCGGTGCTCCAAAAACATTCCCGCTGCTCGAGGCTGCCGTGGAAGCCGCCGGCTGGCCAAAGGCTGGCATTGTCCCAAACCCAGACTGGCTAAAGGTAAAGACACTTGAAGAACTGCTTGCAGGCTGCCCAAAGATGGGTGCTTGCCCAAAGGCTGGCTGACCAAAGCCCCCCGTCGTGGTGGTGCCAAAAGCAGAAGTACCAAAGCCCGAGCCGGCAGCCGGTGAGGTGGCGGTGGCAGTGGACAGAGTGCTCGTGGTGAGCTGCCCAAATGGAGAGGATGCTGTGGTACCTGCTGGGAGCTGTCCAAAAACGGGTGGTGTGGAAGGAGTGGCAGCTGTATCACCAGCAGCAGGCTGGCTGAACGCTGAGCCAGAAGTGCTGGAACTCGGAGGCTGAGAGAACACCGAGGAGCCTGCAGAAGTGGGGGCAAACACGGGGGCACCCACAGCTGGACTCTGCACAGCTGTAGTAACATCAGGGGGAGCAGCCAACACGCCTGTGGCTTCTGCAGGAGGGGCAACGTTTGCTGTGGAGGTGGGTGCTGAGACACTCTGATCTGGTGGGGCGGCTGCAGAGATGGCAGGGGGCACTGGTGCCTTCAAATCACTGGTGGAGGCAGGAGCAGCCACGGCGTCGGGGGGAGGCGGCGCTGCCGTGGTGCCAGAGCCCTCCAGGACGGCGTCCCCGGCTGCGGCCTGGGGTAAGGAGGGCTCTTTCACCGGCTCTGAGAGCTGTGGCTGTGGGGACTGTGCCACTGGAGGTGAGGACACAGCTGCTACAGCTTCATTTTCAGATGGTTTTTCTGACACAGGTGGTAATTTGGCATCCCCTGCAGACTTGCTAGAAGTTGCAGCGGGGACAGCAGTTTGTGATGAACTTGAGAAACTTCCAAACGAGAGGGACGTTGAAGCAGAGAGAGTAGAAGGGGTAGAGGTGGACGTGGTCACGCTGTTTGTTTGCTGAATACCAAATGAAAAGGTGGGTTTGCTGCCACTAGAGCCCCCAAGATTAAACACCCCAGAGGACCCTGTGTTGGTTAACTGGACATTGCCAAAGAGGCTGCCTGTGGCACTAGTGCTGATGGACACGGATGCCATGCCAGCTGACGTGACTGATGTTGAAGCAGCTTCTCCAGCTTTTCCTAATGTCAGGGGAGCAGCAAAATTAAACCCAGAAGGTATTGTAGACACTTTAGTTGACTGTGTTCCTGCAACACTGGTAGTTGGTGCTTTAGTGGTGGTCTTGGCATTATCATCTACTTGACCAACCCGTAGTCCTGAGAAGCTCCCAAGAGTTTCCCCAGCCAGATTACTCTGAAACAAGTGATCTCCTGGTTTAGATGGAGCAACATCCAACTTGCCAGAGGCTGTGGGGGGAGCAGAAGATGTTGTTGCAGCAGGTTTGTTTGACTGGGTGCCATCTGCTGAGGAGCTACTTCCTACTACGCCTCCTGCAGCACTTGCTGACTTGTGGGACCCAAAAGCAAAGGAGCCCTCAGGAACTGGGGCAAGTTTGGAACTCCCAGCAAACAAAAATGGCTGGGTAGAATCTTTAGCAGGGGCTGTTGGAGAGAGAGAAGAAGAGGTTACAAATTGAGTTAGGGTATGCAAAGCTTGCTTATCAGTCTTATAATACTAGTCCACTTTAGCACTTCACAGACTGTCAGTGCTCTTGCCTCAAAACTCTAAAGCCTCTGACCATCAGGTAGCTGCCACTTTCATAAACAATCAGGAGACAACAGTGACATCTGAAGCCTTTATAGCCAGGGTGGCAGTGAAAAACAATTACTGTCATGTCATAGCCTTCACTTAACCATCCCTGTCTTTGAATACAGACAATTCCTGCCTTTGGCTCCTATTTCTTTTTCAACTGTTTGATAAAAACTTAGAAGACCTGGTTATTACAGACCATTTGCAATTGACACCATTTTCACCCCTTCTTCCTGGGTTCAGGTAAACAATTCCTGACATTCACTACAGAATTCTCTTTAAACCAATGGCTCAGAACAGAGTTTAGGTCATAAAAATACTTTCTGAACACTTGAAGAGTCTTCTACGGATTCAACTCTTTACAAATACAGCTATTTCTAGACCACTAACCAGTTTCTACACAGCCTGCTTTCAGCTTTGAAAAACTAGAGAAAAGCTCTCAAATATAATTTCCAAAGTAGCTCCACTTGTAACATACACTGCTGTCCAAAACTGTGAAACTGCTGAAGTTTCAAGGGAGACTGGGCTAGTTTTATTTAATGTACTGTCATTTCATTTCTGAGCACCAAACACACAATTTCTGACTTGAAAACATTGCGTTGGTGCTTAAACCTTGGGCCAGTTTGGACAAAGTATAGGAAATCTGCATGAAGATCAAATAACAAAGAGCAAAAGCTTCTTAGCAGAGCTGTTATTATCCTTCTGCTTTCCCCTGTAAGTATATTAAGTATATTTAAGTAACTGACACTCAATAACGTATTGCTTTTTTCCTCCTGAGGCACTGAAATTCCTTCTGTTGTTGTTCCACCACCAGCTAATAGAGATAAAGGTGCTCCTACCATTTCACAGAGCAGTGTGAAGCATCTGCCCTCACACAGTGCTGTGGTTTGCAAGTCTGTCTCCTGCACCTCCCACTCCTCCTTTATCTGTGTTATTTACCTTTTATGTTAACCAAACCTTCAAATTTTAAGCCCAGTTCGTTCTCTCTGCTTAACATCAACAGAGTATCAGTAGCATTACTGTGACTGTGATGGTCTAAGGATAGAAACAAGCCAAGATTTGTAAGAAAAGGTGATATCTCTTATCAGAGAAACCAGTAACACTGGGAGCAAGTTTTCGACCTCTTTTGCAAGATCGGAATTAAGAGGCAGAAAACTTCAAGAATATTATAAAGCAGATGTATTGGTCCCCTTTGTCCAGGCTGGACAAATATGATCTACCTATGAAGTGGAAAGGCAGCCTATGTATTGTCACTTCAATTTTAGAAGCCACACAAAGCCATTCCAAGCATTTCCCTCGGATTACTAAATGCTCATTTCACTGGGTGACAGTTTTCTCTGTCAGTCCACCTCAGCAACTTTAAACCTACAGATTAGAGACAGCAGAGGAAATGACTACAGATGTCACCCTTTTTATAAACTGGTACCTCCTAAAAGTTCTTGGCAACAAATATTTTGCTTACTCTTAACTGAAAGGCAGGTGGCCCAGATTGCTGTGTGCCACGGGGCAGAGCCCTGTATGTAGTCAGTGCATGTAATGTTACTGCAATATTAGTACTACAACTGCAATGTAGAACAAGAATCACATGAATTAAGAAGAGTAAATATTCTCTTAGTAAGGAAGAGATGCTGTTGGCACACTCTCCCAAACTAACCTTGCGAGGAAGCGAGGCTGAGCGGCGTCGGTGATGAAGCAGCTGATGTGACACCACTAAAATTAAACACAGGCCTAGGAGGAAAGAGGAGGAAGGCAAAGAATGACACTTAGCTCAAAGTGTTGAAACTTCCAACCATATGATTAAGACAACTCTGAGACTCAGATTTCCAGTACAGACTTGCACAAAGCCAGGCACTCAGCCACAGTTTCTCCAACAACTGAAGTGGAAGAGGGAAGCGTTCACATGGGCTGCGCTCCATTTGTTTCCTCTCTGACAAGCCTTTTACAGGGCTAAAGAGAGTCAGAATTCAAAGTTCTTTTGACCACCCCTCACCCTCCCATGTTCTTCCTTTCTGCTGTGTATTTTTTCCCCATGCAGCTTGGCCACTGAACACCGTGCCCCAAAACTGACAGCTTTGGGGAGACTAGCAAGAGCAAAAACCACAGTGGCAGCTAGAGTTTAAAAGAGCTAAAAAGTGCATGTACAAAAGGGAATAACAGCCATCAAAAAGGAGATCACTCATAGTGAGACAGAAATGAAGAGTTACCATAACTATTACACATTGAAAACATTCTGTCTTGCAAGAATACTGTGATCTTTCATAATGAGCACTGGGGTCTTACAGAGATCTTCATTCCCTGAGGCTCTTAAAGCTTTCTCTGATTCTCAAAGACCAGCTGCTGATATAGAAGTCAGGCTGTGGAACTAAGACATCACTGACAACAGCACTGTACTTAGCATATGGTTTGCACACTGAGGCACTGCACATGGGACAAAGGCAGGGTTGTTTGCTTTTTGAATCTGAATTTCCATCACTCAAAAGGACCCTTTTAGCCCTCTGAAGAGCACAGCAAGGCATTTGGGTAACATCCACTTGACAAACGTGCAGAGAAATGGGTAAGACTGAAAGGAACCAGCCATTTGAAAGTATGTGTGTTCTGAAATACTTTACATTGCCCACTTCATAAAGAGAAATTCACTGGAGTGTTAGACTGCTAAACATGCAGAATTTCAAACAAGCACGTCTAAGGAGTCGTCCCTCTCCCCTAAACATAGATTATGTTTTGATATGATCAAAGAAGTATTTGTGCCATCCCTGAAAAAACACTCCATAAGAGAGGTTTCAGAGTAACTGTATGTTCATAACATGTGCCTTGCTTTGTGTTATTGTTATGTAACAGCCATCACCAGATGGCATGGGGCCTCTCTAGTCACCTTCAGGAACTGACTTTTTTCCCAAGCCAAAACATGAAATTTGTTCTGCTGTACTAAAATAAATAATTCATTCAGCAAGCCTGACCATCAGGACAGATTTCAAGTCCTAACTGGCAACTTGCTCAATACTCCACTATAGAAAAACCCTAAAGCAAGCCAGTCATCCTTTACTCTTGATTAGTTACACACTGAAAAATCTCAAAGCAATGCAATTATGTCTCGGGGACCTTCACACCTCACTCAGGCTTCCACAAACAAGGTCTTCCAAGAACTCTGGTACAACTCCTGCCCTCCCAGCCTAACATTTGCAGGTGCCATTTTATAGTTTCACACAGCTTGCAGGCAACACCTGCTGTAACAGCCCATACTCATATTTAATGTCAACCACAAAGAAATCTTAAGGTTCATACAGACCCCGCAGAAGAGAACGAGAACGCTTTGTTAAGCTGTGAAGTTGTTGCTTGTACTGATGTCACAGTAGAAGAAACAGCTGTAACTGTTTTTACTGTCCCTTGTCCTGTAAGTTACAAGAACAACAAATAAATATACTGATAGAATGTATTTACTGACAAACAAACAAAAGCACCTTGTCGTCCAGCTATCAGAAAAGGAATTAATAGCTTGCACACGCAGTCTGCAATTTAATAAACTTCAAATAACAAGGAAATGCTGTCCAATTCAGGAGCTGACATTTTCAATAAACCAAAATTTAAGAAGCATTTGCCAAGTCAAATATGATTCCTAGCTATTTTTACTGCTTTTTACTCCTGGCTAAGAGGCAACCTACATCCACGGATTAAAGGCAAAAGACCAACAGAGATGGATTTCAGACATTTATGCAAGAGGCTTATAAAACCATGTCCAATGCAAGCATTATTATCTAATACACATTAAAAATCAATTCCTTCCTTCCCTGTCTTCTCTTTCCCCATTTGCATGAATGATTTAAACTGAGCATTCCTTTCCTAAGAAACTTCCAAACTCTGTGCAGATAATCACAGTATCTGAATTGGCTCTGAAGTTGGTCTTAAAGGTCAGTGCTCAACACACCCAGCACCAAATTAGTTCACTTCAAGCTTGTTCAGGTACTCCTACAATGCTGTGTGTTTAAAAATCAAACCAGCACATTTAAAATGTTTAAAACCAGCATGATTTTCATGTTTTAAAACCAAAACAGCTGCTTTTGATTCGCTGTCAAACCGCAGCAGCCTTTGGAAGATGTGCTTTTGCATTTACTGATAAGGATTACATGTCCTGAGCCCACTCTGAACAAGGAATTGCATCACTGAATTCCAGGTGCAGGAACAGAGACAAAATACAGGGCAAGATAGAAAACTACTCTCCTGTGCTTCTGTAACTTGGTTTCTCAAATGCTCTCCCTCAGGATTGGCACAGCAACCTCTCAGGGGAGGCAAATCTTTTTTCCTGCCTTCATTCACCCTGACAGGTGGCAAGAGACATCCAGGCCATATTTCCACCCCCACTCACGACAACTTACCTGAGATCTTGTTGACAGATGATGTTGGACCAGCTGTGGATGCCACAGTGCAGGGTACACACACAGAGGAAGGTGGAGTCTGTCCCTTAATGGAGCTTGTTAGAGGTGTCTAAAAACACAACAGCACTTCAGGTCAGTGCAGGCTGTCCACCACCAAATGTCCTTCAACACTGGCTTGGTATTATGGGTGTCATGCAATGACTTAAGGACAAAATAGAGGAAGGTGGTCGAAGCACTTAGAAGTGCCCTTCAATCTTGGGTCCATTATGTCTTGACACTTAAATACAGGGTCAATATTGAACTTTTTCAACAGTTCAGTAAACCTCCATGGGCAGCAGCTCAATGATTCCAGAGGACAAAACCTGCCATGTTGGGGTTTTTTTTATGTGTAGATATAAAACCCAGCAGCCTGTCAACCAGTAAGAAATGTTTTCAGTAGGATAACAGGATAAGTAAACTATTCTGTCCCTTGATTGCCTATCACTTTTTTTTGGTGTATCTACCTAACACAGTTTCCTTTGCTGTTTTTTTTTTGCTGCAACCCCTACTGCAGCAAGGTTGTGGCCATTAGAAAGCTGCAAGTCTTCAAAAGTGAGAAAAGGCAAGACATAACAAAGATATGCCTCTGGAATCACACTGGTGAGGTCACAAATAGATAAATGGTTTGTCAAGAATGCAGAGCAAACTGTGAAAAGGGATTTTTAGACGATTTGTTCATCAACAACAATTAAATCCCCAAACTGTGCTGAGCATGCACAGGTAGCGTATTCCCCAGGGAAAGGGTTCTACATCAGGTACCTGTTTAGCTTGATTTGTAGCAACAGTAGCCAAAACTTGATGGACTGCCTGGGCTGCAGAGTGAGGTACAGATGATCTTAAAAAAGAAAAATTAAACAATTATATGAATAACTAGTCTGAAGGAGGATTTCCTCTCCTCTCAGAAAGCACAGCTTCCAGAAGCCTCGAACAACCGCCGCTGTTAAAGATTCCACGCACGGCTCCAAACGAACAAATCTGATTAGAGAATAAACCTCTTAAATGAATCAGCCACATTTAACAAAGGAAGTCTGCAAGTGTGTTTAAACCTCTAGACTTAAATGATCAAGTCTTCTTCATGTACTGCTGTCTCTGAAGGGAGTCAGGTCTTCCTATTTTACAGGGAGTTGATGAAAAATCAGCAGGTAAGGAGATTACAATTTTATGCCTTGTGGATAACAAATCTAAGCAGCTTCCTTTATAGTGTGGAGCCCAGACAAATAAATGCAATGCTCAGAAATGCTGAGCAAGGAGACAGAGTTGGGAGGGGGTGGAGTGAGCATTTCCTGTCTTTGATGTGTAGTACAAACATTAACGAAGTCATGGCATGTGATAAAATTAACCTGCATTCTACACTACAGGTTTGGGAATTTGACCATGAAATAAATTGTACATGAGAACCCACAGACAACTGCTGCAGAAAGGCAGCTTCTTATGGGGTGAAGCATCCAACCTCTGCACTGGGGGCCATTAACACATCAAATCACCGTAATTTGGGGACAGCCATCCAGTTTTAACACCTCCTCAAGGTGTGTGGCCCACCAGGTTCAGAAGCTTCAATGGCCAATACCAGAAGATTTCAGAAGCTTAAATTTAACACTGGCTGCATTTTTTTAGTGGCAAAGGCCAGCTTTCTTACCCTAGCAGGTTCTCTCCATCTTGACTCAGGCCAGATGTTTCCTAAGGCAATAACCAATCTCTCTACTATAAAAAGGGCTGAGGCTGCAAATGCCAGAAGTGAATTTGGGCATCCAAAATTGTCTGTCTCATAAAGCATGTAAATTCCCAAACTGCAGTTACTGGCTGGTCAGCTACAGGACAACTGACAGGAATTTTTATACCATATTCCAAAGGAAGTGGACACCGGCATGAAACATTTTGCAAGGCCATTTGGTCTTGGGTATGGTTTTTGTGCCCTAAACAGCTTTGCATTACTAGGAAGTCCTTTGCATGCTGTCCCTCCACACTGCATGGCCTGGATCTGCCCTCTGCCCAAAGCAAAACTAAAGCATACAAGGAAAACTTTAATACTGGAAGGAGTTGGTGTTGGGATGGTGCAGCTGTAAATTCAAGTTTAAGCTGAACAAAGAAGAAAACACCAGAAGGTCTGCGAAATTCATGACAGGGTGGGACCTTTCCCCCAGAAAAGTCTCAAGATCATTTGACCCACAGGTTCTCTGACAAGGCTGTGAAAGTGCTGGGTTCCACTTCAGTTGTGGAAACTGGATTTTTTTTTTTTCCACTGGAAATTATCTATCAGTAACTGGACTGGGACCACCAACACACCCAGTCACAGGCCACTGAACAACTGATAACAACTGAAAAATCGTTCCTGCTTAACAACCCAAAGAGTGTGCTGTGGCAGCAAAAGGGAGCCAGGATGACTGAAGTAGCAAAAAACTGATGAATTAACTTTGCTGGGTGAATGCTCTTCATTTTAGTGCTGAATCTGACTGGCAAGCACGGTTCATTTGGGTAGAATTTTTAGAAAGTACATTTTTATGAGGTCAGCTATAAAACAAGACTATAGAAAGCCTTCAAGATATGAAGCTAGCTGGAGATCTATAAATTAGAGAGATCAATCAATACTGCCAGTCTAAAACTACTTGAAAGTAAGACAGGTCTTTAACTACAGCTCAAGTGAAAACCAATCTCATTTATGTATTGCTTGCTCACGTCCTTCTCCATGCACAGCCAGTACTTTCTACTTTTTTCATCACAGTTCTGATGAAAAAGAGAGTGGAAAAGTCTTCCTGGTCACAATACTGCTAAAATGCTCCCAGACTGTTTCACAATTAATATGCAGAAGAAACCATGAAACAAATGCCAAGGTCAGCAGCTGAGCACCACCACTGTAAGACTCTTCTCTCTTTGAAAACCCGCATCAAAGGAACTTCACCTTTTTTCTTTAACAGTGAAGAGTATACACAAATATACGAAAACCAGATGCAACAACAGCAATTGTTCCAGAAGCTGCATGTACAGCTCACAGTTATATGGATAAAGCATTTGCAACTCAATATGAACTTACAATCAGAGATATGTGGTGAGTTTATCCCACTTTATGCAGAAAGCCCAACTTTGCTCATACTTTTCAGCAATGCCCTTGCCTTCCCAGCCCAGATTATGGTGGCCATGCACTATCCTGGTTTTAAGCAGCAGTAGCAACTTCAAGCAAAGACAGTTTCAAGGTCATTACAATGACAGGGAAAAGGACTAGTTCTGTGGCTGGTGACAGCCTGGTGATAAGACAGAAATCTCTGGAATGAGCTGAGCTGGCTGTTGTCCGTACGAGGCAGAGCAGGGAGGCCAAGTGTTACAGCTAACTCACAAGAAATCCTAACAACAACTTCAAGGTTAAATAACAGAAGTCAACATCCATAATTTACTCATGAGGAAGACAGCCTTGCAGCTCTGTAGCTCCCCAAAGTGACTGGCCCCTAGTGACACACAACCCTTCAGTCAAAATTCTGATGTCAAAAAACTTGAGACAAGTTTCCAGAAAAGCCAGAGCACAGTTCTGCCTCCCTCAGGGGGTGAATCTGGGAACAGACAGAAGAGGCATGACTCCAGAGGTTTTCTCTGTAATGGATGACAAAGTAGAAGGAAAACATCTGGACAGCCTAAAGTCAGACCACACTCAGCGACAGAGGACTGCACTTCCCTCACTGAAAGAGGCAGAACAGAGGTAGTGACTGGAGAGATAGCAGGTCCAAAATACATATTAACAGTAAAACTACTGGATCCCAAAAGGAGAGGATGCACTAAAATGCATTTCACAGACTAATGGAGAAGGAGGTTAATACTGGGCTCATCATTTGCTCAGGACAAACCATTAGCAAATCCTTGAATGACCCGGAAAGAAGATCTTTCTTTCTTTCTTTCATTCCACAAACCCAACACGATTCTCTAAATCCCCTTTAGGTTTTCCACAGCCAGACTATGTAAAACACTGCTACTGCTCCCCACTGGCAGATGTGCTCTAGTGCAAGTGTTACCGAAGGCCACAGAAAGGAAGGGGATCACTCACTCACCCTATTACTGCAGAGACAGCTGGAGTCAACGCACCAGACTTGAGTTCTCGCACATTCACCACCTGAGGAACATTCTTCAGAGTTGATTCAGTCAAGGAGGTGCTTACAGCTTTAAGGAACAAAAAAAGAGAGGAGGAAAAAAAAAAGATGTAAAGACAATCTCCATATTAAGCATTTCATTCAGGATGGTGCCTGAGTAACTCCAAAAAAATCCACCTGAGTTTCTAGAACACATGTAGCATATCTGGCCCAAAACATTTGGTACCTCAGCCTTCAGTAAAGACACCAGAGAAGTGGAGAATGATCTATATAGTTACTACAATTTTCATTGCTTGTTGACCAATTATTCTCATGAATTTCCCTTACACACATTGTAACATCTTCAGTTAACAGCAGTGACCTGTGTAGTTACTCCCCACTCTCTGCCAGAATTCATGTCACTAGTCAACTGTCTGCACTTAGGCACTCCTTGGGCAAGGAGAATAAACTAATCCAATTCCTCTACCAGTAACTGAGTTGTGTTTCTTTTCTGCACTGGCACTGCAGTGCTAGAGAAGCACCAAGAAATGTCTAAAGCCAAAGAGGAAAAGCTTAGATTGGGGAACCTTTCTCCTGTCAACTCAAAACCTTACAATCAAATCCAAGGCTTAATTCAACAGTTCACCTTAAAATTTAAGTTTCAATATTAATTAGTTTTACAATTCAGATCTTTAATTGCACAGATAATAATGAATAGTTATTAATACAGGCCAGTGACATCCTTTCTCTGCTCTCCAAGAGTTTCCTGCACACAGATCAATGGTTGTGCCAGGACACCATCGACATTTCTGCCACTGCACAGATGAGAAAGGCAGAAGAAATTTGAGGTGGGAGTTCCTCAGGCATTTTGTACTAGCAGCTTCCAGGAAGAAGGGAGACAAAGAAGCACTGGATGGTTCCGAGATGCAACAACCACAGATCTGCGTCACATTTTATCTGATGATCTTCTCCTCTGAGAGAAATAAATTCCTGTGAAAGCCACATTCAGCTGCTCAGAGGTCACTTGGGCAATTAGCCATCCTTTTACCTGGGGACTGGTTAGCAGCCATCTGCCTCTGCAGAGCTGCAGCAGCTGCTGCTTGTGGTGCTGGAACAGTGACAGTGGGAGCAGGGGCCCCGTGCTTCACAGTCTTTGTTGCAAGCATTGTGCTGTCTGCCCCTTGTGGTATGATTCTGCTTGAAGATGTAGGCACTGAAAAACAAAATGCACAAAAACATTACAGTCCACTGTATCTCCACAAACCAGGGAAGTCTTTGAAGGCCTTTGCTGAACTGCAGCTCCTCTAAGTGCACAGTTTCCTTCTGACAGGACTGATGTGCAGACCTTTCAAAACAATCAACACAATCTGTCCCTGGTAGTTTTGGTTTATCCCAAGTAAGTCTCAATATATATAATTTCAGTGCATTACAGGACTTTAAGTTTGCTGTTACAGACACTTCTGCTGACACTTTAGTTTTCTCCCTGGCTTCAGAGATTAAAAAACCTCCCTCACACAAGGAAAACTGAGTGTATGCAAATACAGTTCTTAGTGAGACTTGCTGGGCTCTGAACTCCTAACCTTGGCCCCATCAATCAAATGCAGCAGTACTTCAGTTTCCTAGTCTTTAGGACAGTAGTTTAGGTCACTACAGTCTGAAAGAACCAGGCTATCATGAAAACACAGTCAATGAGTCAAGGTCTTTTAGTACTTTTAACTCAAGTTCATGAGTTAACAATGCCACTCTGCTACTGCTCCTGGGAACTTGGCAGCATAAATCTGCAATCCTGCAATCTCACTTCTCCAGGGCCTGAAGCACTGGCAATGGATACAGTGGATAAAGATACCCACAAGAACATACTCAGAATTGAAGAGGCACTGCAAACACAACTCATGCAAAGTACCCAGGGAGAGGTGCTGCTTCCCAAAGGGCGGAGACTGAGCCATCAAACCAGGCTGGATAGAGGGAGTTCGGACCACAGGAGCATGACGAGGGACCTGGACTGGAGCAGCCTCTTCTTCCTGGTCCACTGCCTGGGAATCATCATTCTCCAGTGACTGGGAAACTGAGGATGTTGAGCTGACTTCATCCAAATCTTCATAATATCTTGTGGACAGGAAGGCAGATCGGGACAAATTTGCTGCAATATCAGAAACAAAAGCATGTGTGTATTAAGTTATCCAGCCCAACAGCCACAACAGGTGCAGCCTATTTTAGGATGTTCCTCTATTGGTTTGTTTTAATCCTGCATTGAGAGGATTTGACTTCTAAACTGCCAGGAAAGGCAGCCTTCAACCAGAGAGCAACTGAAGGAAATTCTTATTGAGAGCAGATGGGAGAACAGGAAAGGAGAAGTAGGGGTTGAGAAGCCAAAAGCCAACTTCAGGACTGAGTCCCACAGCAGGTAGTCAGCCTCTCAGAAACCACTTCAGACTTCTCCAGTAACTAAAGGTTTACCTGGAGCTGTAGACCTAATTGGCGGAGTCTTCCTCTTGGCCAGGAAATTCCTCAACTGTGCCTGCTTCAATAGGGACAACTTAGCTGGAAAATGGAAGACAGTTATTGGTCTGTAATCGAACTGCAAGTCAAAAAAAAGCAGTAATTCACATTTATGGTGTGAATGCCAGCAAGAAAGAATAAATTACCAGGTGCTTTGGGCAGAGGTTTGGCGTGTGATTTCAAGGTAGTTTTCATCAAAGCATTGCGCAGGCTTTCAAGGTCACTGTCAAAACTGGGATAAAACAAGAGCAGTGAAAAAAACATCAGCAGCAGAGAGAAGCCAACCAAATCAGGAAAACAGAAGTGGGCCAAAAGAGCCACTAGAACCACTGGCGTATCTGGAAGAACAACCCGCTCCTCTAGATAGCGTGTGATTTAAACAACTATTTTGGAAACTTCAAGAGCCATTCACTTCTTCCCCCAAAGTCAGACAGACAACCAGCAGTACCTCAGCCTCGAGGCTCTATTATCCCATTTACTATAAAACCCCTTAACTTTCAGGGGAAATTTCTGACATGGAACAGCGTGTCACAGAACATAACCAGTGAGCTTTTGTATCACCCAGGCACAGTTCAGTGTCATTTTTAGGACATCCTGTCCTTCCATACCATGCCCAGAAAACATCATTCTTTGGAGGATGCACTTTTGCACACTGCTAGGGGCAAGAGAGGAGTGTCAACACCACTCAGGAATTCATGTTTCACATACCTCTGAGCACTGCTAAGGGATGTATCGCTGGGAACACTCCACTGGGATGTCTGGTTGTACAGGCGGAGCTGCTGCAGGCTGTTCACCAGGTGATTTAGTCTCTTCCTCTGCTGGTTGATTATTTCCCTGTTGTTAGCCAGGGTGTTAAACAAAGTCTCTCGCTCAGGAACGATCAGACGCCTGAAGGGATCAGATCAAGAGATAAGGCCCATTGTGTATATCTGGCCACAGGCAGGCAAGCAAACACCAAGTGGTTTAGTGGTTCTGGCTACTTAAAACTCAGTGAGATTTAGTGGGTTTGGCTACTTAAACTCAGTGAGGTCAAACGTGGTTTGGTTTGAACAGCAAAGAAGTTCACTTCATCTCCAATGCATATTTGTCCTTTAGATATGCTGCCAGTTTATTCATTTAGCTCATTTACTACATGATGATTTATCTGTTAGTAAGGTTTCATTAGTTACTATCAATGGATTTCTACAAACCTTATAGTTTTTTTCTAAAAGCACTATTTTCACTGTACAGAGACACAGCAAGCTTGTAACATGTATGAAGCCAGAGAGTCTAAACTTGCAGCTCCCAGTAGGTGCCTTAGCCAAGCTTTATTTACCCAAACCCGTTGAAAAAGATCATACTGTTAAAAGGCTTCTGTCTGTTGATTAGAGACTAATTCCCAATTCACTGAGGTTTTGTTTATAGCAGTTCTGTACTCCAATTTCAATTACTTACTTCTGCTTTCTCTTCTGCTCCAGATGCCGATCCCACTCCAAATCCAGAACATCATTCACATCCTGAACAGCAAACTTCACGTACTGGTGCAAGCGCCGAATTTCCTGCCATGCAAGATAAAGTCAAAATTCAATTCAAAAATCTCAGTTTCAGAAGCTGAAGACTCTTTGGGCTCATTCAGTCCAAGCCATGCAGCATTTTTCCATGTTCCTCCCTGGAAAGTTTTACCAGCACAACTGAACCAAACACAGAGAAAATTTACTTATCAGTCAATGGGGTACACACAGTGTTTGGCTTGGGCATTTTACCCCAGCTCTCATTTCTCTCTCTAGAAATAATACTTTCCATAATATTTGCAAAACATTGCCAAGGGTTTTACAAACACCAGACATTGTACAAAACAATCCTTTTTTCAAATGTCATTTCCAGAATATGAGTCATTTGCTCCCATTTTATAACACTGAAACTTCTAACAATTATAAGTGATCAAAGCTTTGCAGGCAACTCACAAGGCTCTGGGAGACCAGCGTTCACAGACTATGATTCATGAAAGCATTCACAAATGTTCACAACTCCCACATTAAGGCAAGGAATTAATTTGATTTTTATAGGTAGGAAAGAAAAAAATAAATAAAAAGCAAGCATGGAGAGTGAAGTGACTTATCCATGTCCACACAGTTGCACAACTGCCACGGCTAAGCCAGAGACCTCTGGCCTCAAGCGCTGCTCCTTAAACAAACCCAGCACTCAGTCTCATTACTATCATCCCTCCAGCCTGGCATGGCATGGCCATGGCTTGAATTCTGACCTTGTAAATCAGAAATGGCAGCTGCAGTTGGTTTCAGCTCATCCCAACAGAACGCTCACTTCAAACACAACGATGAAGCAGCCAAGGAACGTGGCTTGGGAAAAATTCCACTGCAAGTGTTTTCAAGATACAGCATGAAATTCTAGTGTGACATCCCCAACCTGAAACCAAACCTAGTTCTGCTGTGGGCTTAGTGTTACACACTGCCAAGGCCAAGTTTTCTCTCTCCAGCAACTCTATAGCAGCAACTCTCTGGATACCAAATCAATATGGCTGGACATCAGAAAATGTTCAGGGCCTTTAAAACTTCACTGAAAACGAAGACACCAAGCTGACTAAGGGAGCTTTTCTCACCCAGGAGAATGGGGATCATGCAGACTGAGCAAAATTTAAGAGTCAGAGCAGAGCTTTCTCACAAACTTTCAAAAAGTTGACCTGAAAGTTCTCTCCTTACTTTCCAATCCACTTCCACTTCTCTCTCACTGTGTTAGCCTTTCCTTGTGATCCTCTCTCTAGAACAGGGAAACATGCATTTCAAGATTATCTCTGAAGTCACAAGCATAAGCTTGAACTGTTGCAGAGACACGGTGGACATCAAAGCAAGGGTGCAATTGAGACTGTGAATCAATCTACAGAACCCAGGTGAAGATCAGACCTGAAAGACTTTGTGTCAGCTCATTTCTAATGACTGCATGCCTACTCCTGATAACTACTGCCACAAAGATGACATTCAATTATGCCTCCAGCCTGCCAGTCAAACTTCTTGAGGGGAACTTATCAGTGTATAAAAGACCAAGTATCATTTGTAGGGCACATTTACTCTATTTTGCTTAGGGTTAAATAGCCCTCATCACCAGAGCTGTAACAAAGAGTGCTTCACCCCTATTTTCTCTCATGTCTTTGAAAGCCTCTTTATGTACTGCTGGTTATTTTCCTTTGTGCCCCAGCTTTTAGAATATCATTAAGCTTTATGCTCCACCATCCGTGAAATTAACCACACAATTCTGTAAGTCATAATAAATCATCAAATTGTTCCATAAGGCACTTGCTGAGGATAAAAATAATTCCAAGAACTCTTCTATAAAGTGTAGAAAAAAACCCCAACACTCTTTTATCTGAAATCCCTGAGCAAATATTACAGGCTGAGAAGGAACAGGATGTCAAGAGTCACATTCTAAGCTTAGAATAGACTTGGATCTCAGGTGAACTGCTTCCCTTCAGCAGGAGTTTTGAATCATCACTGCAAACAGCAACAACAGAGAGGAGCTTTAGGAGAGGATTTTCAGTGTCTTGAAACTCATGGAAAATAAAGCTCATTGCACTACTGCTAGACTATGATGAAACAGCAAATGCCTAGGGCAGAACAACAATGCTGGGCACTTGCACATGCAGACCTCAGTTATATTTTATTTAAAACTCTCTATTTCCATACCTGAAGCTGTGCCTCACTCTTGGGATCCAAAGGTTTCTTATAGAGCAAGTGCAAATACCCCGAACTCCGGTTCTGTTCGTTCTGTTCTTTAGCCTCTTCTACCCCTGCAAACCCCTCCAGCAAGGTTGTCTTCAGGATACTAATATCTCCATGAAGTGACTGCAAATAGAACAGAGGGACAAGGTTCAAAGTACCATTTCTCACTGCCATCTCCAGCACAAGGGTTTTTGCAAGCATCTGCCTGAAAGCACAAATGCAAACGTCACCCCCACATTAACACAGCAGAGTCAGATGTTCCATCTGCAGCAGTTCAGCTTTGGCAGGTTAAGTAGGAACATCAGGTGAGGAGCAGTCACTGCTGAGGAGCTGAATGGTTTACAGTTTGAAGATAACCTGCTCACCTCTGTTGTCTCTTTAATTTCCAAGAGAAAGGTGTGAAGATCATCTGACTCGGTTCTCAACATCTTCATTTCCTCTGGAGTTCCAACTTGGAAACAGGCTTTGGAAGTCCTGGCCTTCAGCTCCTCCATCTCCTTTTGAAAATGTGCAATCTGCAAGGTCAACAGGAAGAAAGTGCAGCCAATGAAACACAGCAGGGTCTGCAACAAATGTCACAGCTCCTGGATCATGCTTCAGCTGCACCATGAACACCAGTCACTCTGCAGTCAAAGCGGGAAATTTCTCTTGAACATTTAGCAAGAAAGAATAGTCCATCCTTTTAGCACAGTGAATGAAGGTGACTGAAGAGGACACACAGACAGCAATTACAAACCAGGCTGATTATCTTGGGAAAAATTTCCATTCTGATTCCTAAGCTACTTACAGGGACCATCAGGACACCGTTGAACTGAAGTGTCTGTGGTCTTAACAGTTTCTAAAACGTAGAAAACTGCTTCAAAATCTCACCTCCTCTCTGATTCCTGCTATGACAGGGTCTGAATCCTTCCACTGGTGGGTCTGCTTGTCTAAAGCTGCATTGGGGGCTGCTGATTTGCCCTGAAAAAAAACCAAAACCAAACCAGTATTAAAGGATATATCCATTGTAACAGGGAGCTTCGAATATCAAAAAAGGCCTCATGTTAGAAACTCCATTCAGACACCAGATAACTCTGATTATAACAACACAGATCAAAACAGCTCTCTAAAGACACGCAGAGAACACTGTTTTACAACCACAGATTTGCTGTTATTTAAATGTCAAAAGCTAGCTAATTGTTGGACCTAAGAATACCAGTTCTGTCCAAGGAATTCTAAGCAATTTATACATTCACCCTCTGAAGAACCCAGTCCAGTTCCTGTTACCTGAGCAGAGCTTGGCTTTGCTGCAGACGGGGTGATTTTGGGTGTCTTCTGTACTAAGGAAGCTGAAGGAACATTCTGAGCAGGACGTGCCACTGGAATTTAAGGAGAGGAACGGTAATTTATGAACTTATACAAAGACTGAGAAAACAGGTTGTGATCAGACACATAATCACTGCTGTCAAATCCAACAGCAGCAGTGCTAAGGGCCCTAGTTCAAGAACACACCTTCCTCAGGTGCCTTCTCACTCCCATCCAGTAAAAACTGCTAACAGTAAAAACAGTAAAAACTGCCACTCTGCAGCAGCTGGCTGCACCACTCCTGAGGACCTCGAGACCCCCAGTCACACAACCATTTGACAGATGGAATATCATTCTGCTAACAAGTGAGTGCCATCTGATTTGAACTCATTTGTGATCCTCTGAACCAAGTCAATCCAGATGCGAAAAAAGGCATCAATTTGTGTGACTGCCCAGAAACATTCATAATCAGGGCTGCATTACAGAGCCCTGAAAATGCCAGGACTTCTGGATGAATGTAAGCAGCTGAATATAGTTGTTTCACATATGTCTCTCTGAGGAATGAAGAGCACAAATGGAAAAACTGCTGTTTCAAGACTAAGTGCATCACATCATTATGGTGTGCCAATCAGGAGGGCCACTAAAGCAGGAAAAACAAGGAAGAAAAAAGGCCAATAAAGCTCTCTGTGTCCTAAAACTTTTACAACGTTGTTTATAATGCACTATTCCCAACAACATAATCAGCCTCCTACCCGTGGCAGGCACAGGGGATGAAGTCTTCAGTGGTGTGGCAGGAGAGGCTGGGACAGGTGTGGACTGGCTCAGAGAACCTCCAGAAACAGGTTTTGAAGTGGTGGAGAAGGAAAACATTGTGGAAGTGCATTGGGCACTGCTGCTCGTGGGAGAAGAGGTGTCTACAGCAGTGAACCTGCAACAACAAGCAGAACATCTCTCAGCTCTGAACTGATCCCAGCTGCCTCCCTCCATCCAGGATGAAGCATTAAGTTCCCATGAATTAGCATCCACTGGAATCAGCAACAACTCAAGCTCCAGCTATAAAATCAGGAGTGTAGCTTCTGGAGATGGTGGGAAGGAGCCACTCAGGGTAATTTCTGAATACATGGAACCACAAAGACTTCTACCACAGACCCAGCCAGTAAGCAAAAGGCAAATGCCAGCAGAAAGCACTACACTGCCTCAAAATGCACCTCGTCGTTTTGCACCAACTATAGCAAATCTGAGCTGCCCTTCAGTGTCATCCTCACAGCAAGGCTCAAGCAGAAATTCTGCAAGAAAATATGAATTTCTATTCATCTGCAAACTCATCTCCTCAAGGCAGCCAATTTAAATATTCAGCCAATTCACTGATGTATCATTTGCTTTATATACAAAATATAAAAAGCCTTAAGAGCTCCCATCAGATCCTGGTGTAGTAAAGATCTTCCTAATTAAAAAAAAATCATTTGAACTACCGGAAATTTCTTGTGATACATTTACATGAAAGTTGCTTTCTATAAAAACAGCTTCAATTAACAGCTCTGTGTTTTAAACCATTTTTTTCTAAAAACAGAGAGCAAGTCTCAGGAGTTGGAGGGAAGAGTGGGTATATGAAATCTGAGAACACTCCCTCAAACCCATTTTGCATAGTTTCTAATCAATATTATTTTTTTTTAGTTGGTGTGAACAAGCTTTAAAGATTCCAGATCCTGTGTTCAGTGACCAAGAATCCATTTAAGGAACAGAACCAACAGGTCTGGCACCTTCTCTGTCAAACACAGGAGTGGCAAAGCCATCCATCAGCTGTGGAAACAGCTTCCCCTCAGCTCTCCAAGTTGCTCTTTAGGTTGGGGGTAAGGAATCTTCAACAAACACTCAATGAAGCTTGTGCTATCACCACCCCAATAAATCAGTCCCAGACAGAAGGGATTTCAAATCCCAGAGTTTTTAACCATGACTTGCATCAAAGCAAGGCATGGAATTACTGTTTGATGCCTATGAAGAAGACATATAAAAACCCCTCCTAGGTCTCTGGCAATTTGGCAAATTATCAGTCTAATTTTTGGCATTGCCCCTTGACTTATATCCTGCCCATGAACATAACCTCTGGCATGGGAAGCACTGAGGGTGTTCACAGCTGAGACAGCTACATCTTAGAGAGGCTTCCTCAGAGCTTTCTTGGGAGCATGGGGAACAGCTGTCAGGGCAAAAAGCCACACACCATCTTCAGAACTACCATACTTTATCCATGCCTAGAGCAATTTAAGAAGGAACCAGCCCCTGCATTCAAACTATTTATCTATTTACTTCTCATTGAGGTTCACTTTGACTGAAGAAGCTGAAGGTGCAAAAGATGACTTCTGTGCAGCAGGAGCTGTGGAGAGTGGTGGCCCAGGTGAGCTGTCTGCAGCTGGTTTAAAGTTCATGGATCCAAAGGGAAAGGAGGTGGCAGTAGCTGCAGTGGTGCCCACAGGAGGAGTCATGGATGCCTTAGAAGCAGCAGAGGAGAATGTTGCTGCTCCAGTCAGAGCAGGAGTCTGGGCTTGCTTGGAGGCATCAGTGGCAAAGGGGTATGGTGGAGGATCACTGCCTGAGGAGCCAGGTGTCTTCACAGCCGAAGGCATGAAGGAAAAAGCAGCTGCTCCACCCGCTGTGGGAGGCTGAGTTGAGGCAGGAGTAGCAGGAGCAACACCCGGTCCTGTGTCAGGCTTCAGAGAAGTTGGAGGAGTGGTTGGAGTTGGGGCAGCGCTTCCTGCAAAAAGACAAATGGGAAAGGAGGAGACTGCACTGACTAATGGCAGAAGGTATTGCAAGGCCAAATGCTGTTTGATGGGGACAGCTCAGCACTGCCTCACTCACTGGACAGACAGCACAGTGAGGAAGAGGGATGGCAGAGCTGGGCCTGCAGTCCCCAAACCCAGCAAGTGATACAGAAAGTGCACCCAGTCCAAGTCACGATCAATACTACAATCTGTCTAGATTAATGTTGTCTGCAGTTTCCTGTGAAAAGGCTTCACCTTTCTCCATTGATTTTGATGAGGTTCCTGCCATCTCAAGTAAAACAGGTAATCAGCACACAAGCCAGCCAGCACTGCAGAGGGGCAGGCTGCCAAACAGCAGCATTGTGGTTGGGGAAGGAGAAGCAAATTTGGGCTTAAAGACAAAAATGATGCTTTTGCAGTTATTACTCCTGCACTCAGACAAGCAAAACAATCAGCTTATCTGCCTACCCCCACACAGGAAACTGCCTATGTCACACTACACAGAGCAACACATCTATAATTCAAACAAAACTACTATTCTTCACCTGCTGACACAATTTTCACAGTGCTGCAGAAAGCTATTGTTTAAGTAAGATTTGCTGCAGCCAAATACCTTGGTTTGCATCGTGACTTCCTGTGGCAAAAGCATGGAGGAAAATCATCACCTCTCTGAAGGGTGCAGACCGTGCTCTGGGTCTGCAAAGTGCTTGATCCCTGTCCCCAAGCAGAGCCTGCAGTCCCTGCTGCAGTTAGAACTGTGCACCCCAAAGCTGGACAAAGGGCCTCCTAAAAGGGCTTTGGCCCTGTTCTCCAAAGGTTCAGTCTAAGAGCACAGTCTGCAAAGTGCTTGAGATCCTACAAAGGACAGGACTAGATGATTTCACACTGATGCACAAAAGACACAGAACGGTCCTGGCAGCACAAAACACCCATCATTACACAGAAAAAAAATGGTTTCAGTGACCACGTCCATGTCTGACTACCAAACTGACAAAGATGACACAGATCCACAAATGCAAGTGTTCCCCTACCCCACTGGAGCACTTACCTGCTGACTTTGGAACTCTCTCCCCTGCCAGCTGCAGCGGCTCCGGGGTCACGATGAGTGACCTGACCCCCGGGTTCTGGTTGATCATGTAAAAGGGGCAGAGCACACCGTCCGTAGAGAGCAACATCAGAACTGGAGCTGGGGCAAGGATCTTGTCATCACCTGCCAGAGACCACATATGTAAGTCCTGCAGCCAAAGTTCCTTGTTCTGTTCCTACTGGCATTGCCACCTTCACGTGACTTGATGAGCACGGTGTTTCCTACATTTCTCACTTTTATTTGCATTTTTGTTCCCTTGCTTCTCTACGAAATGCCCATTTTTTCTTTTACATTTTGTGGTCCTTTCTGTTCCTGACTTCATATTTCATAAATTCATAGATGAAGAGTTATTCCTGTGAATTCCTGTGCCAAGCTTTTTCATACTTTGAAGCAGTCCTTTTTCCTCACCTATATGCTGCTCCCTCCTTCAATCCTCTGTTCCTTTCAGCAGTCCCCATATTCCATTGGGTCCTGTCACTTCATTAGCATTCATATTCATAAAGTACCAAAGAGAATTGCTACATAGGAAGCTTTTTAACTTTAAAGAAAGCCAACATCAAACAAATATCCTTGTGATCTGAATGTCTGATATAAAATACTTGTGTTATTGGCAGCTGCTTTGTGAGTCTGCTTCAGTTCAAAAATTCTCAGCACAGTTAAACACTCCCTATATTTCTAAATAAAAAGTCTATAATGGTTTAACTGCCCTTAATTGAACAAAAAAGCTCATATAATCTAGAATGGAGGAAAAATCTGCTATAACCATGGTGCCTTGTTTGTCAGGTTGTGCAGTGGATGGCCATGTTTCTTTACCTACTGATTCTTCAAGAAAAGCATGCTAGGGAAGAGCAGTTTCCACATGGGAACAAGTTCCAGGACAAAAGAGGTTTCTTTGCAACCTACACTTGCTGTGAACTGCAAAGCCAATTGGCTGCACTCTGTGAGAATACAGAGAATGTGCTAGTAAAAAGCTTCTCCAAAAACCTCTCTAAAAACCCTACAGGTTTTAAAAAGCTGTCCTGACAGATTCCTTAATCCAGTAACTGTATAGATTAACAGAGAAAAGGCTTCAAATTCAATTTGGCATTCAAGTACAAAGTCTGACCTCAATTCCCTACTGTAGGTTTTCAGTCAGGTAAAGTTCTCAGTTAACTGGCACCCTCCTGTGCTCTTCAGGAACTCCTGACTGCAGTACCTTCCACTCTGCCTGAAGGCATCTCTATTTCAATCTGTCTCTGGGTTTCAAGGGAGAGTTCTCAGAATTCACTAAGATACAACAGAGTAGCTCAGATTACCTTCAGACTCTGACAAGGTGCTCAGAAGAGCCTTCAGGCAGCACAGAAGGTACAGCAATAGTGCAACTGCCTAGATGTAGAGCACAGCAGGGTTTAGGCAGTACAGACCCTGTGCTTTAATGCAGAATTAAAACCTACACATTCACCTCAACAATCTTTGCTGTTTCTGGCTTTGAAACCAACCCACTTTTTCTTTAGATCAGTGCAAATGTACTTCATACAAAACAGTTCAGCAAAAGGACATAAGTGACAAGGATAAAGAGCACCTCACAGGCAGCCTGAAATCCCCAGTGTTAGAACATGACTCATTTAAACTCACTATTATCCCAGTTCTGTGAAACACAGGTGTAACTCAGGAGCTTTGTTTGCCAAGGCTGTTACTGTAGTATCCCAGGCTGCTGAAATCTCCAAGGAAGAACTGGGTTTAACACTTTGCCATTTGAATCCTTACACAAAAGTAATGCCACGTGTTGTTGGTTGGGTACAAACGGCAGGAGGTGTCTCAGTCACCCTCTCAGAACCACCTCCCAGGACCCTGAGCAGCAGGCTGCCCCTCACAAATATCTCCTACCTCGAGATTTTTGGACTACTCCACCAGAAAGACTAACAAGACTTACTGATCATGATGGGCATGTTACTGGTGTAGTCCACAGCAACACCAACGGGCAGAGTGTCATCACTTTTATCTGTCACAGGCAGTTCTGCTCTGCTGGAGTCCTCCAAAAGCCACAATTCCCAGTTCTGCAAAAAGTGAGATTATTGACTACTGTTTTCCTGTGATCAGCTCTCTTCAAAACTCCAGCCTGAAGGACTAGCTAGAGAGCATCTACTTCAATTTTTCAGATTAACAAATGCCAGAAGTATCAGGGCCCTTCACAGATCTGTGTGTGGCTTCTCACACATCACTGCATGTCACCTCACATGAATCAATTCAATAAAGTGAGCTGGACCAAATTTTGAGACTGCTAAATGAATCATGAAAAACAGACTGCTGGTATTTGGTTCACAACCCACTGTTTCTG
>JAWWLV010000040.1:4811787-4845563 GCA_035041135.1 Platyrinchus mystaceus
TGCCAGAAGTATCAGGGCCCTTCACAGATCTGTGTGTGGCTTCTCACACATCACTGCATGTCACCTCACATGAATCACTTCATGGACCAAATTTTGAGACTGCTAAATGAATCATGAAAAACAGACTGCTGGTATTTGGTTCACAACCCACTGTTTCTGTTTGTGCTTTCTTTCTGTGTCACACAAATCTCTTGTTCATCTAAGAACTGTCTTAAGGTTCTGTATAATTTAGAAGCTTGTTTAGTTTTGGGGCGCTTTTAAAAAATTCATCATTTCACTGTATTCCAGGCTTTATACAGGTTATACTTAGATTTCTGGGAAAGAGGAGGTACACATGCACAAATACAACACAAATACAACTTATTCCACAAATGCAACAAAAATATTACCTGATCCCCTTGCTTGGCAAGAATGCTGACTTCTGTGGAAGCTGCTGAAGCTGCCAGAACCAGATCCCTGTAAGCATGGACACAAACAGGTTAAAAACTAACATGACAGTCAACTGCAAGGTCCCCAGCTCCACAACTCATTGTCATCTATATAAATTTGCAACCAGGAATCAACTAGGAATACAGTTATACAATACAAAACTGACTTTCCCTGCAAGAAGAGGGAAATGTGTCTGGAACATCACTACAGAACTTCTTCTTTCTTTCAAAGCAATGATTTGACAGACCCTGTATCATCATAAATAACAACGGTTGAAAAGTTAGAACAGCTTCTTCAAAGAGATACATAATTAAGTGAGATAAAAGGTCATGCTTTACCCACCCAGTAACTTAAAATCTCAAGGGAAATAGTTATGACGGATTTTAAACAATCTTATGTATCTACATGAAATCATATGAATTCTCACCAAAGGAGTATGTTGGCACAGAGATAAAGCATGCAGGAGAAATGAGCTGTACTTTCACAAAGCATTTTCAAAATAGCAATTTAATTTCTCTCAAACTCACTATAGTGTACAAAAAGAAGGAACACAATATAGGGAAAGGAATGACCACTCAGACACGAACCCCAAGGAAATGATTGCCATGATTCCTGCCACTCACCATTCCTCAACAAAGCTGAGGAAGTAATGGTGCTGTCTCTCTGTGCAGCTCCCATAGCACGGCTCCATGAAATTCACAAACTTCTCTGGTCTCTTCTCTTCCTTTTTCTGTAAAATCAACGTTGCTAATTTATCTTCCAACGCAGAAACCAAGTAATCTCCTATAAATCTGGTTGCATCAGGGTACACCCATAATGTCCTAATTTGATCTCAGCAAAGAGCAGGTTGAAGTCACTGATTTTCAGGTGGATCCTACTTCCTCCACTGCATCCCCCCCAGCCTCTACACCATGATTTACCATAGCACCAAACTTGAGTTCTACATGATGCCAACAATAAGAGCAACTTGCCACTGTGATAAACAAGTCAAGAACAAACACTTGTGTTGCTGTGACTTGCTGGCACTTACAGGCAATATGGCTATGACCACTTCTGGGGCTGTTTCCAGAGTCCCATCAGCTGCTGCATACACGATAGTAAAGACATATGTGCCAATCCACAGTACATCCAACACTGAAAGAGAAAGCAAATACCTCAGCCAGAAACATTTCAGAATGATACTTCCTGGTTATTTTGATTTTAGCTGTGCACAGCACACAAAAGAAAAATGACAAACAAATGGCAACTAACTCCTTAACTACCAAGTTCCAATGATTTGTCTGCAGAACATCAAAATTATTAGGGGGGGGAATTCTTTGATCCCAGAAATTTCAAACACAAGCCAGAACAATATATTTGGTTTGCTTGATGATATCACAGATGAGACAATGCCAGCGATTCCACATAGGGTGGTGTGGCATATCCAAATGAAGCATTCCTGCTTTTCTAAACTTACTATTTTGACATTGTATTGAAGAGGCAAAATGATGAGGTGAAACTCATGTGGAATATGAGAACTGGATTTATATTCAGAAATCTTCATGCTAAAGGGAGATACTTGTGACAGTACTGTCTTATCATAACAGTGGGCAAAAAATAGCTTTCAAAATGCATATTGAAAACATTCTAGAAAGAGAGCAGGACTCTGGCCAACTGGTAATTTTTTCTCTGCAACTCAGAGATATAGCATTTTTACTCAAATATTTGAAATAAATCACACTGTAATTACATAACCAGTGCACTATACAGCTGCTACAACTAAAGACAACAGAAGCAGGGATGAGTAAAATATTTTAAAAGAGAAAACAAGTTAAAAAGAAATAAAAAGACGTACCTTTCACGGGATTGTCCGAGTCATAAAAAGGAGGACAAGGGATTACTTTCTTCTCCTGTAGATTCTGCAAATAAAACAACTCTTAAATACCAAGAAAAGACAACAACTATTTTAGAGCAACTCTAACAGTCACCACGGGCCACTCTAAAATTGTGACTTTTTAGTGACCATTGCAAAACCTTAAACTAAACCCAATATTGGCCCAAGACACTTGAATATTACCAAAGCACTTGGGCAGCATCACATGGCTCACACCATGTGCCACCTGACTAAATGCTGTAGCTTGTGATGAAAAAGAGATGAAAAAAAAACATATTGCAAAGTATTAAGCAGACATAAGGCCTTACCACCAACAATACTTACAGGCAGATATTGCACCACAGTGCCATTTTGCCTCCCTACAGCCAGTTGTTTTCCCTTCGGGCTCCAACACACTGAGCAAAAAAAAAAAAGAGAAGCACTAAGGAACCAAAGAGTTAAAAGGCCCCACAAAAACAGGACATGGAGTCCTCCAGACACAGAGCAAGCAAGTCTGCACAGGTCAAAAACCAACAGCTGATGATGCTTATTTGCCTGCTTTCCTGAAAATGAGAGCCAAGCCTGAGACAGCAAAACCCACAGCTGAGCCCATTTGATAACTCACAAGACTCAGCTGCTCCAATCAACTGGGAAAGAGCAATTCCACTGCAACACACTCTGAGTCTCAAGTTTTTCCTTTTCGTGAAGAATTTTTTTTGATGTTAAGAAACCTCCTCCCCAGACAAACAGCCCGTGTTTTCACACCTGTCGGTGTGCGCCTGCCCTTCAGTGTCCAGCACTCCACGTGCCCCCTGAGGATGCCACTCACCAGATGTCACAGCCACGGAGGATGGGAGGGTGGCATAGACCTTCACGGAGTCTGTGACCTGCAGGACAGAGATGCTGCCATCGGACAGACAGATGGCCACCATGCTGGGACTGGTGGGGTTCCACTTCAGGTCGTTGACTGTGGCCGCGCTCCCCGAGTCCTTGGCCAGTTTGTGGTAAGCAAATGCCTGTTTCTGCTGCTTTGCCTTTTAGGAAAGACAAATACATGAGACAAAGCTGAGCACAAAATTCTCCCAAAGTCATTGTTCAAAGCGGTTTTGACCTGCCTATAAATGACTGACTGATAAAAAGACGCAGATTTTTGAGTTTACTGAGCAATTCCTTTACAAGACATCTCTCACAGGGAGAGACAGAAAATCCCACCCCAGCTATGCCTCTCCTCTGCTGTATTCTGAAAAAAAATCAAACAAAACAAACCCCAAACCAAACCCAAACCCACTTTGCACAGGCTGTACCTGGTTCAGGAATGTGCGGACATCAAAAAAGCTGATGAAGGAACCGATCTCGCTGGACATCATACACACAGAGAGGGTGAGATTGTCACAGCTCAGAGCCAGGTGCTGCACAGGAAACTTCATGGGGACCAAGGTGCTCTGAACGTTCTCCACTGAAAACACAAAAGGAAAGGAAGATGGAGTGAAGGGGACAAATTTAAACAGCAAGAACTGTTCTTGTAAAAAAACACAATTAGAACGAGCTTATGCAAAAATCCACAGTCCCATTAACAGCAGCTGTCAAAGGTAACGTGGAAAACTGAGGAAAACAGAAAAACTGAGGGAAAGGGGTACTATTTGCAGGTAGAAAAAGTCAGGCCCACTGCATGGTACCAAACACAGGTGACCCTGAACAGGAGCACAGAGCTCCTGGTGACGTGTTCCCAACAGCAGTTAAGGTTCTTCCCCCAAAGGGTGGTCGGGCACTGAACAGGCTCCCCAGGGCAGTGGGCACGGCCCCAGCGCTGCCAGAGCTCCAGGAGCGTTTGGACAAGGCTCTCAGGGATATGGTGGGGTTGTTGGGGTGTCCTGCCAGGCGTTGGACTGATGATCCTTATGGATCCTTTCCAGCTCAGGATATTCCAAGGTCCTATGAACTGTACTTCATTTCAGCTAGAGGTACAGCAAATATTGTTGCTGCCTTCCCACACAAGAACCTGGGGCAATTCAAACCATGACAAGGTCTGAATCATGTGTCAGAAGCCAAGAGCTCCGTGTCACAAATCCCCCATAAACCTGTCCCTGCAAAGACCACGGAATGTCAGTGCGTTTTACCGATTTTATTGGGATCTTCTCCCAGCTGGTTCTGCATGAGAAGATCTCTGGTGTGGAAGATCTGCAGGCTGGTCCCCCCACCAGCAAAGACCAGCCCATATTTGTTGGACACTGCGAGGAGGCTGGAGCGCTCTTTGGGAAGGTCCTCGGGAGCATCAAAGATACGGACCTTCTTCAGGGCTCTGAACTGAAAATCCTGTTGGGAGAGAGTTGGGAAAGAGCTGTTCATGTGCTGGGCAAGAGGAAGGGTTTATTTCAGTTTCTCTAAGACAATAAGAGCCTCTCCACAAGAGCTGCAAACCCCTGCCAAGGCAGAGCCCACATTGTTTGTGGCCATCCCAACAAATTTTATGTCTCATCCAGGAAAGACTGAGATCACACCACGGTTTTTTCCACTGGCTGAATTTCCCTTCCGCCCTGTGCCTGTGCTCGTAAAACCTGCAGGAGATGAATCTGTCTGGGACATCTGACCTTCTCAGGAACACACCAAAATCAGCCAAGGAATACAGAGGAAAAGAGAAAGAGAAGGGAATAAAGCAAATACAGAACAGGACTGAACAAAACTTGCTGCTACAAAATCACACATTTGTTTACAGGGATCTTTGGTTGCCATTGTAACTTATGACACACAGAACAGACACAGGTTTTCCTCTCACCCACCCCCAGAAATTACTTTGTACACTCAGACTTTTTTTTTTTTTGCATTCATTTCTCTCATAATTCACATTGTCCTTTTGGAAAAGGAGGGAGAGAAAAACAAAGTGAGAGATAAAAACTTCCAAACCCGCAAAGTGAATTAAGAAACAGCAGTTGCACTGTTACCACGCAAAACCTGGGGTTCCCTTTAGGAATGAGTTTCCCTTCCCGAGGAGAGAAGGGAGATCTAACACTGGGTCTAATACCTGTAACTCAAATCAAGCATCTGAGTTTTATTTCTAAATTATTTCCAAAGCATTCCGTAAGTACATTCCCGCAACCTGAGGAGCTGTAGGAACTCAGAGACTTCTGCAACACGAACAGCCCAACTTCCCTGTTTCCGAGGGCAGAAAGCAGCTGCACGAAGACCCACATGTGCTCCAGGAACCTGCACCCCCGTATTCCTGCTCACACAGCCCCACGGGAACACTGGGAGACACAGCCACGGGCCGGGCTAGCATCCCAAAGCAAGGCTCCAGTTTACACTGCCCCACAGCCCCACGTGCTGCTCCCAGACCCGGGAGATTCCCAGCACAAGGCATGCTCTCAGGAGGACTTAGGAACGCATCACTCTTCTCCCACAACAAGGCTCGTCCAACTCTCCTTCATCCCTGCAAGTGTCCAAGGCCAGGCTGGACGGGGCTTGGAGCAACCAGGTCTGGTGGAAGGTGTTCCTGCCCACGGCACGGGAGCGGAACGGGATGATCTTCACGGTCCCTTCCAACTCCAAACCATCCCGTGGTTCCCTCCGCAGGAGTTACCGAGACCCTCCCACCGCCTTGTAGGAGACTCCGCTGAGTCCTCAAGTGCTTCACAAACCCTGAAAGGACGCCCCGAGCCGACCCCGGTTCGTGAGTCCCTCAAGCCCCTCCAGAGCCCGTCACTCCCCGCAGCCCAGACCGAGCCCTCCCCAAGCCCTGCTCCCCTCCGGCCCGGAGCCAAGGCCCCCAGCCCGAGCCAACCGCCTGTCGAACCCCCCCCGGCGGGCGGTCTGTCCCCTCACACCCCGCGCCCCTCACCTTCATCTCCCGCTCGGGGATCACGTCCATGTCGTCCCCCATGGCGGCCCTGCGGCCGCGGTCCCGCCGCGACAGCCCCCACACACTTCCGCTTCCGCCGGGGCCGCTCTGGCCGCCGCTCTCGCTGCTCCGGGTCCTCCCAGCGAGCCCTGTGGTTAATAAACCCTTTTTTTTTTTTTTTCTTTTTTTTTTTTTACCCCAAAACAAAGCCAAATAGGTTGGAAAATACCTCAGAGGTAATCGAGTCCAACCTATTACGGGCCACCAGCATGTCAACTAGTCCGTGGTACTCAGTGCCACGTCCAGTCTGTCCTTGAGCACCACCAGGGACGGTGACTCCATCACCTCCCTGGGCAGCCCCTTCCGATGTCTAATCGCCCTTTCTTCCTGATGCCCTCTCGTCCTGACTTTTTCCACATGTTCTGAGGCAGGGCCAGACCCTGTAGGAGCTGCAGGACCCCCATCCCTGCTCCACCCGGACGGGACAGACCCCGCTGCCACCAAGGATGGGGTCTGGCTGACTCTGCCAGGCAGGCGGCTGCTTAACCCCAGCCGTCATCAAAGCGAGGGGCTCTGGTGACATTTCCATATCAGAGATCCAGCAGCTCTGAGCTAATCATGGCCCTATCATCCCACAAGGAGCAAGTCCAACCCCTGGCCCTGCCCAGGACACCCCAGCAATCCCACCCAGTCCCTGAGAGCGTTGTCCAAACCCTCCTGGAGCTCTGGCAGCCTTGGGGCTGTGCCCACTGCCCTGGGGAGCCTGGTCAGTGCCAAACACCTTCTGGGGGAAAGAACCTTTCCCTGAGATCCAACCTGACCCTCCCCTGACACACCTTTATGCCATTCCCTCAGGTAAAATCCTGTTCCCTTGGTATGGACAGCAGTGGGAGCACAGCGATGTCCCTGTACACCTCTAGTTAGGGGTGGCTGAGCTGGAAACAGAAGCTCTTTGAGCTGGAATAGCTTTATTGTGCTCCAGGGAAACACAAAAGCAGCATGTGGGGTTTTGATCACAACAGGACCTCAATTTCTTTACTTGTTCCTCAAGTTTTGAGGCTTTAGCCCCCACTCAGACAGAACACCAGTGCCAGGCATCACCCTAGCACTCAGCCCTATGGGGACACGTTGAAATAAGCTGTTTCCATCTTTAGTAGGTTGTGCTTATCTTTTCCAGGACCAAAAAGGACAAGGATTTCCACAGAGACAGAAACAGTGATGGCCTTGGGCAGTGACCTGAACTGTGGCAAACCACATCCAAATTTCCCTTGTGTAATATGCTTCCTTTATTTTCTGTCTGAACAATGGTTTTACACACACAGCCCAGAAAAGCAGGTGCATTCCCAGAGGCTACCAGGCAGCAGAAAGCAAACATGGGGCTCTGATCTCAGGGAAATCCTGTCCTTCTGAGAAACACATGGAAACAGGGCACCCAGTCATTCCCCAGGAAACCTGGTCTACACTTTTGATAATTCACATCAGACAAGGACCTCGGGCAACTGCTTCAAGAGCAGAGAGGATGAAAAATCCCACCATACTCTTTCAAGAGAAGCATTGCAAGTGTCTGCTCTTGTTTATTCCTTAAAACATGCACTGCCACCTGCTCTCTTTCAGTAAGTCAGAAAAAAAAAAAAAGAAAAACCAGCTTTCAGGAGGTGGCCTCTGCATTTCATCACACAAACTCCATGGCATTCGGTCAGTTATTACAGTCAAAGATCAGATCAAGACAGTCCAAATCTATCTCCAGGATCTGCTTAAGGGTTTATATTAACAGTCTTGGACACCAGCTCCCTTAATCTGCAACCAATCATATGGACCAAGCTTCAGAGGAGATAATACACACTGACACACAGTGTAGGTTCATGAGATTTATTTTCAGTCCTTGAAGTAGACTGGTCCTGCCTTTGCTCATAATTTTTCTCTACATTACAGTTTTGGTTTTCACACAAACAGTAGTGAGAATGGGGATTTTTTTTAATTACTTTTATTAAAAAGTGCAGCCTTTGGCAGGAACAATCAGCCTAGTAGAGTTAATCATGTGTATTTCCTTTAAAAAAATGTACTTATTAAACCATGATTTTTAAAAAGTTAAAAGCTGTCAAGAACATTTAAGAAAAGAGTAGGGAAAGGGCAAAGAGCAAACACCTGGGTTCCAGAAATTGTGTGTGGAACAAGAATCACCACAGTAATCAGAGCATGGATAGCACAGTCCCAGCTCACACTCCATACTTACAGCCATTCTGATTTTGCAGACTTGAGGGCTTATCTAAGAGGGAAATGCACCTCATAGGCCCAGGGGACCCAGATGAAACACATATAGGAAGGTCTGCAAAAAGCAGAGGGACAGAGCAGCTGCCTGAGGACAGATCCTCATCTGCAACTGGTCTGGCAGGGTCCACTTTAGTCACCCAGCTTCCTTTCACCTGAAGGTTTGACTTCCCCCAGGCATCCTGTGGGGCTACAAAGGCATCACAGCTTGTTTCTGCACTCCATGGACAGGACAGACAAACAACCTGTTCAAAGGTTATGCTCCTGGTCAGATCCAAGTTGAGATTTTTTAGGAAGGCAGCTTTACCATCCTCACTCACAGTGGGGGGTGTTGGACTCCTGAGATCTGCCTGCAGGATGAGCCCCTGGAGCAGACAGAAGCTGTCCCTGCAGGCAGCCGTGCCCACCCCAAGCCAAAAGGCCCTGCAGGCAGATCTCTGTGTCCAAGCACATCCCCACATCCACCAAGAACATGATCAGAGAGAGCCTGATTTGCACTTGGGGGAGGTCAGGAGGGGAAGAATTAATCCAAAGTCAGGATGTGTAGCATGGAGCAGAGAAGGCACTTAATTCTTTTCACCCATGAAGCTGCTTCCAGGGGCTTTGCCAGAGAAATGCTCCATGTCTGGCAGCAAGGCCCTTTAGGTACCTGTTATGAAAAGCACAGCTCTGAATCCATATGCTGGGAAGAAAGCAGCTCCTTGTCTGAGAAATGCAGGCAGAGCAGAGGAAAGAGTAAGATCACAGGGCAAATTTTTTTTGGTCTCACATTACACTTGGTGCTACAACTTCTTTCTAAGAGATCAAGCAGCAGAAAGACAGACATGAGCTGGGGGTCTCCAGCTTCCCTTGCTGTTCCTCTAAGGCAGGTTAGTTAAAAACTAGGACTGTCCACAGTAAAGAGTAACAAAGCACAGGTAACCTCTGTTACAGACCAGCAAAGCAAACAGTGCCCATTTTGCAGCCTGTCGTCTTCAGGGGAGGCTGGCTATGTCTCTCTCTGGAGGACGACCAGAAGGTTTTGGGTTGCTTTCATTGGCTTTTCCTTCAAACATCATGACCCTGCAAAACACAACAGATATTACCAATTAAAAAAAAAAAAGCAAATGCATCTTTACCCATCATTGGGCATTATCTGCTGAAAAAGAGTATCTGGCTCCTCTGCAAAGGGCACCCCATAATTAACAGAGGAGGGAAAGCCAACAGAGGGCAGTGCTGCCAGCCTGGCTTTCCCAGCAGCTTCCAGGAGTGTGTTCCCAAAGTCTCTGCAGGTTTTCCTCCCGGAGCCCAGAGGATTAGCACATTTTATTTAGACAGCCACTTCCGAAATCCCCTGGGCACACACAGCAGGCCAAGCGCTCCTGACGCGTAAAAGCAAACACCACCCCTGGCCCACCTTGCACGTAACCACACAGCACGACATTCAGAAACCAACACCAAGCAAGCAACAGCAATCACAGTCCAGGGAGAGGGCAGGGACTGGCTATAAGAATCCCAAGCATTTTGCAACCACTAGCACTGTCTTCCTCCCTAAGGACTGCAGCTACGCTGGGAATGCCAGCTGCCTCGATGGATCAAAGGACTGCACTGCTCTTAGGACAGAGTTTTACATTTCTGCTCCTGCTCTAGAAGTCCAGCAGACAATGGGGTTTCTGTTAGCAAGAGAAGGGACCTGTTTGTGAAAGCTGCTGCAGTTGGGAGGAGGGATGGAAGATACAGGACAAGCTGCAGGCTCAGCCTGGTTCTGTGGAGAAAGAAAGGAGGAGCAGGAATGTCCGAAGTCTACATGTGCTTGGAAGAGGAGCATCCCAACACAGAGAAACAGGGCATGCAGTGGGGAGACTCACTGCCAGCAAGAACGTACCAGCTTAGAGGAACCCTCCTCCCAACCTGCCCTGAAAGCTGGCTGTGTTTCTAAAGCTGCCTTCAAAAAGGGGGTAAGGAGGATGGAGAGGAGCTGCTCCTATTCATGGTGGTTACAAACACAAAAGCAGGGCCAGCCTCTGTGGCTGTGAAAGGAAACGCCAGGCTTCAATGGGATGGACATGGAGCCAAGCAAGTGTTTGGAAGCCATTTGTTACAGCAGCACTTTCAGAGCCCTGTTGAGAGGGCAGAGGGGGCCGTGGGAGGCTAGTGCTGGCAGCCTGTACCACAGAAAACCTTTCCCAGCATGAGCCAGCTGTTTCAAGCATGTGCCCCATCTCCTACCGCCTCCAAAAAAATCAGGCAGGGACAGACCATCCTGTGGGAAACAGGAGCCAGCACTGCTGGTGTTGGCAGAACCATCATTCGCCACTCAAGTCCTGCCACCATCCACAGGGGAAGCCTGTGCCCCAAAGCCAGCAGGAGCCTCAGGGAAGAGACAGGAAGAAGTCCTGCAGTGCTGAATGCCTGCACACCCTCGGGAAAGGAAGAGGATCACTCCCATGGAGCAGCACGTGGGAGGAAGCCTGTGCTAACACACAGCAGGCAGCTCTGCTGGGAGCACTTGCCACTGCTCAGCCTGGACATGGGTTTATACACCCTCTCATGTCACTCTGCAGACTCCCCCTTCACAAGGCTCCTGTCTCCCTCCACGGACGCTGAGCATGCACAGCTCCACCTTCACCAGACAGAGCAGCTTCTGCTCCCCAGCTCAGGTCCTGTGTCTCCCCTGCTCCACCCCGGGACACTCACAGTTTAAGCACAGCAGAGCGTTTTCCAAGCATCACGTTGACAAAGTCCTGGTACGAGATGGTGTCGCTGACCCCTCCAGTCACCTCAGAGATCATCTTCTTCAGTTCTAGGTGGGTCTTTGGAGCCCCCAGCTTCTCCATCATCCTTTTGACAGACATCAAATCTACAATAATAAGGAAGTTGGTGCTGTTTAGATGTGACCACGCTGAGCACAGGCCAACCCTAGGGACACAGCCATGAGTTCCCACCTCACCTGTGGACCCCAGGGCTGACAGCATCAAGCTGTTGCCAAAAGCCATGAGAAGCCTTCCAGTACAGTTTACTGCTGTACTGCCCAGTACAGAGCATCACTGACCAGTTATGCAGCTCAGGATAAAAGCACCACACACACAGAAGAGGGACAACTCTCCTAGTGCTCCAGAGACACATGGGGACACTGCTCTCTAGCTCGGAGTGTGGTGCCAAGAATCACAAGGATGGGGAGGAGGGAAGCAAGACCGGGGTTAAAGCTGGAGACAAACAAGCTGTGGGGAGCAGGCACCCCTGCTCAGCACCACAGGCCATTTCCTTCCATTGCACTGCTGCCTGCTGAGACCTGCGGGCCCCTTCCCTCCCGGAAACCCTGAGTCAGGCCTCTTCCAGCTCCCCACAGGCTTCACTTCAGCTGCAGGACTGGTGGAGGAGGGGAATGAGGCAGCAGCCTCCTGGAAGGGCGCAGGTCACAAGTGGTTACACTTCAGTGTCAGCTCCAGGCCTGCAGAAGGCTGGGTCTTTATGTAACTGGTGCTTTCTGGACCCAAAGCAGGGTTGCTCAGCTGAGCCAGACTCACACCCAAGTCCTTTGCTTCCCTCTGATCCCCTCCCTGCAAAGCAAAGAGCTGCTCTGCACCAGAAGTGCTCATGGATTTATACAGCTTCTGCCTCAAGCCAGGCAAACGCCAGGATTGTCCAAGCCCTGCGAGTTCCCAGGTCTGGATTCCCAGCTTTCCAGCAGAGGATTGAGAAGAAAGCCTCAGCAAAGAAAAAAAAGCATTTAGAGCAGAAAGAAGTGGAGGAGCTAAACAGAACTCCAGGAGAACAAGACTGAGAAGAGCTTAGATCTTGAAGTAGGCGAGGAGAGACTAAGGAAGCTGAGAGGCAGGAGTAGAAAGCCAAGGAAGCCCCTGGCTGAAAATCAAGATTCAAGCAAGGTTGGACCCAGAAAAGCCCACAGGTTTTCCTCCTCAGCACCACAAAGCAGCAGATATAGCAGCAGACACCACCTCAGCAGACTGTTGTTCTTTCAGCCCACCATCCCTCAGGGTCACTCACCAATCTCCCCTTGATTGTTCAGGTCAAACTCCATGTATTTCTCTGGAAGAGACACAGAAGCAAGTTAGCAGGACACTAGAGCAGGTGGTGTGCAGGGCTTTGGAGCACTGCCTGCTTGGGGCAATGAAATAAAAGATATGGAGATAACATTGATATACTGCTGAATGCAAACTTCAGAGAGGGAGACCATCTCAAGGCCTGGTTTTAGTACCCTTATCTCGGTTCTAGGGCTCTAGAATTAAGTACTCTGTAATTGTGGCTGCTTTTCATTTAAGCTGAAGGAAAACACTGGCATGAGAACAAGGTATCAGCTAGCCATGAGCAGCGTTAAAAGGTTTCCAGCCAGAAAAACAAAGCTCTGAATAGCCTCCCAGAAGGAGTAGCAAGGAAAACAAACCCCTGAGCACTCCCAAGATGAAGCTTGATCGGCTTAGGAGGGAGATTAAATGACGCACTTGCCTGCAATAACAAGGGAGAGACTCCACAGTCCTCCCAACACTGTGCTCGCTCCCCGAGCAGCTCCTGCCAGGAGAGATGCTCAAGGACCACATCAAGAGGGCCAAGCCAAGAACATGCCTGGGAGCAGTGATGGTGGAGCAGGTTTTTTTGCCCTTCCAGGTGCTGTCAAACACTGCTGACTCAAGCAACTCCAGCATTCTCAGAGAAAGGCAGAACCTGCTCCAGAAGGTCTGATTAGCTCTGCAGGACAAAAACTCTCATGCTGTAACAGGCAGAGCACTTATTCCAGTTAGAAAATTCAGGAATTCCATCCCGAGTGGTTTCTGCCCTTTGGAGTGGCACACCTGGCCTTCCTACACCCCCCCCTTGCTGTTCCCCATTTAGACTTTAAGCTCTTCAGGCGAGGATTTGTCTGTCTTACAGACCATACAGCTCCCAGCGCCTCAGGGGGCCCCCCATCATCTCAGCTGTGCTAAATGAAAAGAGCAAGATGCAAGATGCCTGCTGCCACCATCCATCAGTGCTGAGCTGGAGAAATCACCGCTTGCCCTGCAGTTAGCACTCGCTCCCCACAACAGCCCCTGAGGACTCAAATTAACTGAGCCCTTCCAGGCTGCTCCTTTCCCCCAGGAAGGAAAATGGAAAAGACCTTTTGCCTCTCCTCCAGGGACACCAGCAAGCAGATGAGCGTGAACAGAAAAGTGGCAGGCTAATTTAAGGAGCCAAAGGGAAGAGTGGTTATTTCACACAGCAGTGTCTTCCCAGGACCTGTGCTTCCAAAGAAAATTGCTGGGTTAAGTGGACTGATGGGCAGCTAAAGGCAGGAAGCAGAGGAATGGCTTGGATGTGTTCACCTGGGTCTCAGCCTGTGGATTACTGCTGTCATGAGCTGACCAAGACAGACCTACAGGAGTATCACATACAAACCAAAGCTGCTCATGCTTCAGGCAGGAGTAAATGTCTCCCTTCAAGTGTCCAGCAACTGATCAAAGATGAAATTGGGGCTGTAACACGTGCTTGGGGACCAAAGCGATGCTTGAGGCGGGACTGTCTCTCCCCACACTCTGCCCCACCATAATGACCTTGTGCAAATGAACTGCTGCCTCCCTGGCAGGGGTCAGACAGCCCAGCATGTGCCTGGGGACACAAACCCTGCTCTGCCACGTCCCTGCCCAGCACATTTTCTTCTCAGCTGACAGCCAAAGGTGCAGAGAACAGAGGCAGCTTTACACCAGCCTCAGCTTGAACACTGATATTTTCCTCCTACCCCAGTGGCAGGGATTTGGTGGGGCAAAACCACGCGTGGTCTCTCCCTCACAAATACATTTACACCAACACTGCACAGGAGCTCCCCAGGCCCAGCTGGGGGTTGCAGCAGGAAGGGCAGCAGAGAAGAAACACTCCCCCCATCATCACACAATGAGCTGATTGTTGGGGGAGCTGGAGGAGGCGTTGGAGAGCGGGACAGGCCATGGAGGCAAACTCACGAGGCAGCAGGAGGAGATGCCAAAGGCTCTCATTACAGGGAATTCTGTGCCTGTGACCTACAGTTGCAATGTTTGAAGAGCCCCAATTGTGATGGGAAAAAATAATGCAGGGCTGCAGCCAAAAGCCAAAGTCACACAAAAGGCAACAGAAAAAGGATGGGGAACACAGGAGGCTCCTCTGTGCCCAGCAGGGTAAGGGATCACAAAACCCCAGCCAGCTTCCTCCATGCTGGATTGCAAAGCCAAAAATCAAAGGGAAATAGCAGACAATGCCTGAAATGGAAGCAAGGTCAGGTTTTATTTGGTTAGAGCCAGGCTGAGGACAAGCCTTGAGCGCAGTGTGACGCACAGGCATGTTTTCTCAACTGCCTTCAGCCACTACTTGGAAAGAAAGTGGAAGTACCCAGCACAGCCCTGCCAGACCTTGTCCTGTAACCAGTTTGGGGACAAGCTCCAGAGGACTCCAGGCTTTTGAGCTGTTTCTCCAATCCCTGTCCCAACAAATGGCCCAAATCTAAGCACTAGATCTGCTGACCCACTGGAGTTAGGCTTTGGCCAGGACTAGACACATTACTGCCATTGCCTCCAGGGTCAAGTGGCTGGGGAAGGAACAGATCAGAGCAGAGAAAGTCCCAACTTCTTCAGAAAGCAGCTGAGACTTCTGCTCTGTGGGAAGAGGTCCTCCTACCCACTGAAAAAAAAAAAGAAAAAAAAAGAGTCCAGCTATTGCATGGTCCATTATGCCAGTGAGCTTGTGTGGGTAACTAGACAGAAACCATCCTCCTTCACTGCTCCTCGGGGTTTTGCCCATGCAGCAAGTTTTGCAGTAATAGCAGCCACCAGGCAGGATGTCTACAGGGTGACATGTCCCTGCCCTGCAAGTGGGAGGAGCACAAAGGCTCATGTGGAAAACACCCCTACAGGGAGTTTCACCGAGTTCCATAAGCAAGGGGGAGGCGTCCATCCCAGCTCAGTCACTTTTATTTGGCAGAGAATCTCAGGCTGGTAAGATCCAAGTGCTGAGGAAAATAATCTGGTTAAGAGCAAACAGTCAGGACAGGGAAACCCTCCCGTTCTCACCTTTGAACGCTGCCAACTTCTCCTCCAGGTCTTCTTCATCACTGAACTTTGGATCACAGAGAAATTCCTATCACAGAAAAAAATAATAGCCCCAAGATTAAAGATGCAAAGGAAAACACCTTAGAGGGCACGTACAGAGGCAGCATTACCCAGAAGACCCACACAATTCCCGGAGAGCCGCAGCTGAACAACAGCACCAGGAGACTTGAAGATGGGCTGAATGCCTCCACACCTTGTCATTAAAATTCCAGTGCGAAGGGAATCCCTCTGGTGTCTCAAATTTCCCACCAGCAGCTTAAGGGAAGACGGGACTCCATGTGCCTTTGGAACAACTGCATGAAACCCCATCTTCTTGCTTACCCAAGGTTTCAGCTCCCCACTGAAAGCTTAAGCACATATAACACATGGAGTGGGCACCTATTCCCAGCAAGGGCTCCTAGTCCTTGCAAAAAGCACTCTTATCTCACACTTCAAACTCTTGGATAAGCTCTGAGGGCTTGCAAATAGAACAGGCAAAGTTTGCACAATGTCATACACCCAAGAGGACGGGTATGTGGGGCTAAGGGAAAGGCTCTCACTCTCTCAGACCAGCTATCCATTTTCTCCCCCTACCTTGCTCATGCTGTAGGGGAAATCCTGGGTCACTTCTGGTCACTTGTGCCTAGCCCCACCCCAAAAACCTCCAGATACCCAAGAGAACAGACCACAACTTGCACAGCCAGCTCTACTGCTTTGCCCTGCCAGCAACACCCCCCTGCAGCTGTGAGCAGCAGGGTCTTGCTCCTGTCCCTGCCCTCCCACACCGCCCAGCTCCAGCGAGCCCAGCACAGCTTAATGACTCGATCTGTGTTCAGCAACAACACCACATTCTTCAGTGTAGAAATCATTAACATCTGCACAGCTTATGCACGGCCTGTCCAGGACAAACCCCTCCAGGGGTTTGTGGATGGAGGGCTGAGGCTGTTCCCTACCCTGGGCTTGTGTTCCTCACTGCTGTTCTCCATGCTCATGGGGAAGACAGGATTGGGTCACTAAGAGATGAGGATTTCTGGCACTGGTAGTACTGGGGCAGCATTGCTTGTGATTAATGAGACCACCTACCCAATGAAACCCCCCCTGCAGGCACTAAGGCATCAGGACTGCAGGAGGTCCACATGGCCAACAGTAATCCAGATGCTCTCCAGCCTCCAGAGCACACCCATTCCTTCCAGAAGGAAGGCTGAATCCAGCTGTCCCCAGGTGGGATGAACAGTGCCAGTCCTGCTGCTGGGGAAGCTCTAGCAAAGACACAGCCCCAAGCTCATGCCTGGTTCTGCTGCCACAACCAGCCTCGTGTGCTGATCACTGTCAGTCACCCTAATCCTGCTCCTGTGCTCTGGGTCCCTCCAGCCCACACACCTGGAGCTGCTCCCTCCTTCCTCACTGGGACAGGGGAGCTTGGACCCGCCCAGGGAGTCCTCAAGCCTTCACTGCCAGTTAACCACTGCTATGGCAAGTCTTTTACCTGCAGCTAAACTAAGGTTTTGTAGGAAGCCCACTAGGACAGAAGTCGCTGCCATCCTGTCCTCCCACCTCATGAACTCCAGACAGGTGACCAGAGACTATGCCCACGAAACCAGTGTGACACTGACTTCCCTCATCACCATGGTCACCAACTCAAATTGAGAGCTGTGGTGAAAAGCAACATCCCCAGTTCCTTCTTTTGCTCTCCTTTGCCAACTCAATTTCATTTATCTCAGTTATTTCTACCCAGGGGTATCATTTACCAGCCCAACACAAAGGGCCCAATTGAGCTCCGAGACTTGGGCTCAGGCAGCAGCAGAAGTCACCAGAGACTGGAGTAGTGTTACCTGCTGCCATCGCCACTGAAGGGCCTCTGGGGAAGGCAAACATCACTGAAAACCAAAACAAGGTCAAAGCATCTCCTGGCCACCAGGTCACGGCTTCACTCCTGCCCTGCAGGAGCAGCAAAGAGCTTCCACCTACCAGCAGGACAGGGTGTGTGAAAGCAGAGCTCTTCTCTGGGAGCAAGAAGTAGCACAGAAATGGTGAAGAACAGAGGGAATGTTACATCTATACACGATGGCTGAGGGCCACGTGCCCAGGAGCCCACCAGCCCCCGGCAGCAAGGTACAAGAGCAGGACAGGTGACACTGTGCACACCTAGGACCCCTTGAGTTTCAACCTGAGGGGGACTGGATAGACCACCAGCATCCCAGCTCTGCTCCAGGTGGAAGGAAGCAATAGGGGGGTGTATTTGAAAGGCATTCCACCCTCCACATTGTATGTGAGCTGGGCTGTGACTGCGATAAGGCAAACACTCACAATAGCACACAGGAATTCAGTCCCCAGGGCCTGTGACTCAGAATGGCTGAAGTTCCTCCTAGAGACCTTTACTAAAGTTCCCATTTTACGGGGCATGTTCTATTAATAAGAACTGCTTAACAAGCCTCTCCCCCGCTCCTGCCCTGAACAGCCTTTCTTGAGCTGTTGAGAGACTCTTCTAAGCCAATAACCTCAGTCACACAAGTCCCAGTTACCTGCAAGGCAACCTAAGCAAAAACAGATTCTTCCTTGCTCCCCAAAAAGGTGACCCCAACCGGCAGGCCAAGCTCTTACTGGGATATTTAAATGCTCAATGCCAGCTGCCCTGCCTGCTGGTGCTGGGAAGGGGCTGAGGGATGCTCCTGCCTGCCCTGGATGAAAGAAGTGGGCATCTGCTCTCTAACAGGCTGAATTTCTTCCCCGCAGCCCAGCGTATTAGTGGGTAAAACTAGGTTGAAACTAATCTGTGCTGGATTAGACTTGCCACCTTGATGCACGAGGCTGAACAATGTGATTGCGTTGCCCAGGAAGAGGGGAACAGGCAAGAGGGGGGCCCAGAGGAGCGTTTCAAGCTGGAAGAGAGAAGTAAATACTAGGACTCAGCTGTCCTTCAGCAGCACATGTGCGCTCAGGATGCTGCCTGCCAGACCCTTATCCCAGCGAGAGCTCCAGGGAAGAAACCAGCCAGGAAAACAGGACTGGGAGGGAGCTAATTGTTAGGATGAGACAATGAGATTAAGCTGGACAGGAATTCAGCCTGATTGGTTTTATTAGGAGCACTTGACTGTTTTACAACCCAGGGGCTCTTCAGGTCTTGGGAAACCCCCTCCCTGGCTCCAGCCACAATATCAGCCCAATTTTCTTATCAGCTCTGTGACAGAGAGGTGTGTGAATGTTCATGCAGAGCTGGCAGAGAGAGCAAAGCAGGGCAGCGTGGGGGCTGCTGCCCTGAGCACAATGGCTTCTCAGGATCCACGGGCAGCTGCTACCTGTGCTATCTGCAGCTTGGTTTTGAGCTGCTCAAACCCCCTTTCCCAGCACTGAGCCGACACACAGGGCAGCAAGGATGCAAACAGGCAGCTCCATCAGTGGGAAGTTATGTAGCTTGTTTTGGTTTTTTGTCATACAGACCTCACCCAAAGAAAAAAACAGAAGTGATAGCAGCTTAGGGGATTGATAAGAGCTTGTGTCCCCTGTGTGGGAGAAGGAAGAGCCCACAGCCCCGGGACACAGCAGTGGCACACCAGCAGCATCCCAGGAAGCACAACTTCCCAGACTCAGTCCTACAACTCCCACCAGCTGAAAGATCACATATCCATCCTGTGCCTGAGTGATGCTGCAGGATGGTTCTGGAGCAGCAGAAACCGCAGCAGTAGGTACAACACAGTCCCTTCATCCTCAACCTAAGGGCCAACACCACCTTGGCTAGGGGAGACATCTTAGGCTCACCTATGCCCCTTCTTGGAGCAGAGTGTGCCATGTCTGCCTTCCAAGGGCTCCTTTCTAGCCAAGTGCTCTTATTCTACACCTTAATGCTGCAGCACCTCTTTTTCCACTCTTATTCCACAGCAGCACACCCTAGTTTCTAATTAATTGAATTATTTCTAATGACTTAATTCCCTCTCCAGTGACCTACATAAACTTCACTGTCTCGCTGCTGTCTGGTGGAACATATTGGCACTTTTTACAGCTCAGGCAATGTGAGGGCAAGGTGAGCCACCATCTCCTCCGGGCTCTCATCTTGTGCAGCGATTTGACTTCTCCACCTGCAACACTAAGGTGCCACTGGCTGTAGGAGCAGGCAACCACCAAACCCACCTGGAAACTACCCTAGAAATCCCAGCGTTGTTTCAAGGTTAAACCCTTCTTTTCTCCCTCAGGACCGCTCTTAGCCGGGAGGGATGCCAAGAGAGCTGCCCCTGCCGCCATGCCAAGCAAGGGACAGGGCAAGCCCGAAGCTCTGGGGAAAGGACCTTGCCTGACCCTGGCATGAAGGGCACGAAGCCCAGCGCACTTTGCACTAATCCAGGAGCTGCCATTCCCCCTGCCCAAGGCTTGTGGCACGTCCAGCCATCCTGGGCTACACTCGCTGTAGTGAAAAGTCAGCTCTGAGTAGCAGCAGCTTCTCATTCCGGGAAGAAGTAGTTGAGGAAGAAGTTGAAGCGGTCAATACAGTGAAGGGGAGGTTGAAGTCCTCCAGGTGAACAACAGCCCCTGTTCTTGCTGGAGCAAGTTCCCAAGGGGAACTTTCACGACAGCCGGTCCCCACGGCACTGCGGGGCAAGAGCCACCTGGGAGGGCAACGCCAAGGGGCGGCGGGGATGGAGCACGACCCCTGTAAAGCCGCATCCCCCTCTCCAAAGGGGCTCGGGCAAAGGGGGCGGCAGTTCCTCCTACACCCACCGCCCTTCTCCTCCTCCCCGACTCCACGGCAGCCCCCTCCCCTCCCGGCCGCCCCCAGCCCGCTCCCCCGCCGGGTTCGGGGCGGTCCCCGCCGCACCTTGTTGATCTCCTCCAGCCGCCCGTCCTGCGGGGCTCTCCGCAGCCCCCCGCCGCTCGGCCGGCGCGGAGCCGCCATCGCACCGAGCCGCCCCGTGCCCGCCGCCGCCTTAAATAGGGGCGGGCAGGGCCGGGCCGGCCCCTCCGCCCCCCGCCCTTAACCCCTTCCCCGCCCGCCGCCGGCAGCCCGAGGGTGGCGGAGCCCGCCCGGCGCCGGGAGGGCAGCGCGGACCCGCGGGGGGCTCGAGGTACCCGAGCGACTTGTGGAGGCACCGCCGCCCGTGGGCTCCCCGCGGCTGGGAAGGGACCGGCCCCCTCTGCACATCGGGCATCGCTCCGCAGCCCGCCCCGGGATGGGCATCCCCGCGCCGCGGGTCCGCGGGTGCTCCGTGGGACGATACGCCACAGCCACGTCCAGCTGCTGGATAAACCCTGGAGAGCGAGCAGCATCCAGCAGGGATGGACCGAGGAACAGCCACAGCCGGGCTGATGCGTGTCCCGGCCTGGAGCTGCTGTGGCGATCGCCCCCGCGATCTCAGCCTGACACCTTATGTTAGGAACATGTACTAAAGTGGTGTTTAGCAGCAACTGTCGGGCGTTCGCCCCTCACCGCTCCAAATCCAGCCGCATTTCAGCCCCTGCTCTTCAAAAGGAGCAAGAGCAGGTACAGCATCTGCCCTCCTGCCTTCACGCGCCCTGGTTGGGCAGCTGCGTGTTATATTAAGAATTTTTAATGGATACAGCTCTAGGCAGGTGTTGCCAGCTAAAAACACAGAATTCCGGGGAGAGCAGGAGGGAGCATGAACCACATCTTCAGCAGCAGGCACATGGTAGAGGCTTGACATTTCTATAACAGCAGCAAATTTGTGTGTTCACTGGAGATGTATAATTGTCCTCCCAGGGAGACAGTAAGTGGCCATGGCTCCCTGCCTCTGGCCGAGCCGGATCGTGCTGTGCTCTCACTGCTCCATGGTTTTGCCTCCCCAGAGCTGTCCTTGGGCAGAGGGAGGGGAGCCCCTGCCATTACAACCCCCCCCTCTCCCTCCCCAGCTCTGGCACCCCACTCCTTGGGCAGCTTTTGTGAAGAATTATGAGGGCAAAGGGTTTGTTCTCAGTAGGAAAATCCCATGTCCCTTTCAGGCCACTAAAGATGTTGCTGGGGGAATTCAACATCTATGGAAGCAATTTTACATAAATTACACAAGACTTTAGCAAACCTGATTTCCAGCACTGTGAGCAGAAAAACACAGGTAAAACTGGTTAAAAAGTGAAACCTGCTCCAGCCTGGGGACTTGTTTTTGGTCTTATGGGAATGACTTCATCTACCTGGAGTCACGGCACAGCCAGCACAGGGTGGGCTGAGCCAGGACCTGCCTGCGTGGCCACACAGCCCAGCCCACATGGGAGCACAGGGGAACACACATGCCTTTCCTTTTAAGGCAATACAGCCACCGACCTCTGCCACCTCGTGGGAGTGACACTGGCAGGAGTTGGTGTCCAGCTGTTCCCCATCCAGTCCGTGCTGGCTGCACAGCCTGGTGCCACCAGCCAGCTCCTCCCAGTGGGGAGGGGGGCACAGGTGCTGATGTGGGGCTGTGGGTGATGCAGCTCTCCCACCTCTCAGCCTGGTGCCCGTGCCACTGGGACTGCAGCAGTCAGGTTGGTTTAAAGCAAGGCCTGGTGGCATCCAGAAAACCAGGAGGAACAGGACAGGACAGGACACAAAGAGCTGTGGGCAGCAGCAGCATTGTGCTACCCTGGAGCAGGGGAACAGCAAGAGCTGACCTGCTCTCACCCTGCAGCAGGTAGAGGATGCCCCACCTGCCTGTGTAAGGGTCCAGCTTTGCTTCTGCTTGTTAATTTAGCCCTGCCTGCTGCAACCTCCCTTCCTTTGGAAAGCAGACAAGCTATATGCCTGCTGGTGAGCAGCTCTGCCTCGCTTCACCGGGATTCCTCTCTGCACCTCTATGACCACAGCCCATGAACATGATACTGCAAGGCACTGTGCAGCAGGTGAGAGCCTCTCTCATCTCCTGGGGCAGGAGGGACTACTGGGTGTTACAGCTTGGGTATGTTACATACTTGATAAGCTCTCCCTGCCCACTGTGCCATGCTGTGGTGTGGAAGGAGGGATGGAGGAAATCTGTGACGTTTCTTTGTTCATTCCATGGTGAGAAACCAGCCCTGTGATGGCTCCATATCCTGCACAGAAACGTTGGTGGTCCCTGGCTGTCCCCCCATGCCAAGGACTGAGCTGGTGGCTGGAGTCTTGCTGCAGAGCACTCGGAATGCAGAGCCTGAACCGGTACAGATAAAGACCTGGGGTGTGATACTCTGTGGAGGGCAGTGTGAGTAGCAGTGGGAGGGATTGATGCTGGTTAACACAGGGTGTCCTTCCCTCTGCCTTTCCCTGTGCAAGGGGGCACAGAGGGGATGGGGCAGCAGCCAGCAACTGGTCACTTCGAGCAGCCCTCGGGGAGGCTCCGCAAAATATCTTCCAAGTTCTGCTTGTCAGCCCGGATCTCAGCCAAGTCACTCTCAAATGCTTGGATCTTCTCCTGCTGTCGGGCTGCCTCCTGCTGCAGCCGGCTGAGCTGGCTGGCCAGGGAGCCTGGCGTGGCCAGGCGCTGCCACAGCCGCTCTAGCTGCACTTGCCCGGCACTCAGCACCGCCTCCACCTCCATGTCCTGCTCCAGGTTGCCTGGACAAGGGGAGAGGACATGAATGAGAGCAGGGAGCTGGGCAGGAGAGGTTCTGGACATGCTTCAGGGACTCAGACCCTTGGCACCAGGCAAACTGTAGGGAGCGGGTGCAGCAGGGCATGGAGGCTTTGCAGCTTTTCAATGATCACAGGTAAGCAAACAGGACTGTGGCTCCTGGAGATGGGTGATGATGTCCACCCCTTTGCAAAATTTCTTGGATGCAAGACTCCTGGAGTACTCAGAAATGTACCCAGATGATCAAAGCAGGAGAAGCTGGAGCAAAACCAACCAGCAGCAAGCAGTCAACCCAGCCCAGTACATCCCTCAGCTCCAAAGGGACTGAGCTCTTAACCCAGCCCTGCTCCTTCTGAAGGTACCAAGGGAGATCAGTGTCCCTACACCAGGCATGAGCACACACATTCAACAAGCCCCAGTTCATCATTCATGGGGGTTTTCCTCAAGACATGAACCTTCAAGAAGTTTTGCTGAGATCATGGGTGATCTCAGCCAAAGAGCACCCAGCTCAGCCTGGATGGCTGGTGAGAAGGAGACCCAGCATCAGTGGTCAGGAGAGCCCTGGACCTCTGAGAACCCAGCCCTTCCCTGGGACTCTGCACCCCATTCCCAGCTGGGTCTCACCAAGGCTGCTCAGCAGGTTGTTCAGGGTCTCGATGTCCGACATGAGTGAGCCCCGGGCTTCCTGGAGACTTTTTGCCATCTCACTCACATCTGTCCCCACCTTTCAAAAGAGACAGAAACACAAATCAGGGACCCCCTTGGCTGGATGGGAAAGGGGATCCCAGGAACATCCCCAAGGCATTGCCCATGCTGTGGACCCCAAAAGCTCTGTTGTTCTCTGTGCTTAGGGCTGTGGGGAAAGTCCGTCCAGGCTCCAGAGGACACAGCCTGTCCAAGGACACCCAACTCACCCGGTGTGCTTCCTCCAGGTCCCCCCTGAGCTTCTCAGCCATGTGCTCCTGTCGGGATAGCTCCCGCTGGGTCTCATTGGCACGCCTGGCGAGCTGTCTGGCATGCTTGTGGGCCTGTTTGCTCTCCTGCAGCACAGCCCATGCCCTCTGCAAAGGGATGGAGGTGGGGACAGTCGCCTGGGGACGTGCAGCCCTGCCTGCAGCAGGCCGGGCTCTGCCTGTGGTGGCTGCCAGCCTGGCTATGCCCAGCAGTTCCCCACACCCCACTCAGACCTTGGCACTCTCCTCAGAGACTTGCTCAGCCTCTCTAGCTGTCCTCCGGGCTGTGGTGGAGATGGACAAGGAGTTTCCCAGTGTCTTCTCTGCCTGTTTAATCTTCTTCTGGGCATCCACCAACACCCTGTTCCGCACAGTGGCCATCCTCCTCCTCAGGGCAGCAGGGCCCTTCCGATGCCGCAGCATCTTCCTCATGCCTGTGGGGACAAATTGGCCTTCACCAAACTATGGGGGCAAATTGGCCCTTCTTCCCTTAGCACTTAGAGCCAGTGTAGTGAGAGCCAAGCTGTGGCTGGACATGCTCTGACTGGTGCCTTTTACCTTCCAAGCTGGCCAGGAGGGACTCAGCATCAGAGTGCACAGCTTTTCCATGTGAGACAGCTGAGCTGGCTGTGTCACGGGCAGAGCCAGCCCGGTCCCGTAGCTGGGAGAGGAGAGGGAAGGAGTGAGGCTGAGGAGTGCTGAGAAATGTGAGTTTCAGCCTGCTCTCGTTTGGCATGTGAGCTCCTTGGGAGATCCGTGAGCCCAAGGGGAAATGTCTCACAAAACATCCTTTCCTTGGTTGTAGGCACTGGAGCAACAGGGATGGGGCTCCCCATGCAAGTGAGCAGCAATTACCTGCTCAAAGCCATGAGTCCTCTGCAGCTCCAGACGCAATCCAGCTGCCAGTGTGTGGGATGCCTCGACAGCCTGCTGAGCCAGTGGCTCCTGGGCCGCTGCTGCCTGCTCCAGCACTGCCAGGTCCCGTGCCAGGGCTCCAGCTTGCACTGGCAGTACCTGCTGTGGGGTCAGGAATTCCAGAGCTCTATGAGAGCATCTCCCAGCCCAGGAGGCAGCACTGCTCAGGGGATAGGGTTACCAGCAGGAGCTGTAAGTTGGGTGCTGCTCACCTGCCCCAGAGCAGCCACCTGCAGAAGTTTCTTGGCCATGTCTGCATTTGCCTGTTGCACGGATGCCAAAGCTCTCCTGGCCTCTTCCATGCCCACACCCAGCTCCTCCTGTGCCCTCTGGATCTCCTCATACCTACGTGGACAGGATGCTGCTGTCAGCTTGGGCCCTCTGGTCCCTCAAAGGAGGGAGACCTGGCTCCAGACATGGATGTAGCTGAAAAGGCTGGGGGCTTTTCCTTAAACACCCACAGTATAGAGCACCCTGTCTTTCTACTTGGCAACACTGTGGTGCAATGATTTTTACAGGGCTCAGCACGTCCCTGTTGGGCAGATGCCAAATCACTGTGATCGAGTCCTGTAACAGGGACCCAGCCAGAGGCAAGGAGCTGTGGTGCCCTGCCAGCCCCTCACCCAGCCTCCAGCTCACGCTGCGCATCCCGCGTCGCGTTCCCTTCCAGCAGGCTCCGCAGGAGCTCGGAGCTGGCGTTGGAGGCACGCAGCGCTCTCCTGACCACGGCTTCCACCTCTGCAACAGCGCCCTCGTGGCTGCAGGGACAAGGACACTCAGAGACATGATATTAGGATTGGCCCCCTGGGAAAGGAGCGGCCTCCCCGCACCCCCCGGCTGGGCAGCCCCCTCGTCTGCTTGTGGCAGTCATACCTCTCGGACAGAGCCCGTGCCTCCAGCGCCCAGTGGCTCCAGTTTGTGGGCTGCTGAGGGATTTCCTGGGGAATCTCCTTGAAATGCAAACAGCAGCAGTGAGACTCTGGCAAGGAGGAGGGCCTCTCAAGCCCCACCAGCCCAGCACCAAGAACTTCCCAAAGGGCTGGAGCAAGGGAAATAGCTCCTCTTGACTCAGCTGCAAGGAGGGTTATACCCACACAGACCCCAGGCTTTCCTGCTCACCCACTCTGCTGGTCACATCCCACCCCACCAGTCCTGGGGGCACATCCCACTGCCCCCCAGGATTGCCACCAGCCCCCCCAGGAGCCCAGCTCACTGTGGTAGCCAGGGTGTCTGCAGCATTCAGGATCTCCCGCTGTGCCGACTGCAGCACGGCCCCGATCTCCGACAGCAGGATGCAGGTCTTGGGGGGTCCGTGGCCAGAGCAGCTGGTGGCCTGGCTGGCGTTGGTGAGACGGCCTTGTGCGGTGTTCAGAGCCCCTGCCAGCTGCCCCACCTGTGCCAAGAGGGTGGCCCAGGCACCTGTGGGCAGCACAAGCAGCTATTTGTTCACAAGCACCTCGTTGTGAGATGCTCAGGACTCCCTGCCACCCTGCCTCCCATGTACTAAGGAAACGGGAAGGCAGTCCCTCCGGGTGCTCAGGAGGGACCCACATATGCAACACCCAAAAGGCACCCATGTGTTGGTGCTCAGCCCTCAGTAACACCCATCACCAGGTGCTCCAAAACATCATGGGTGTGAACATCCCTGCAGGGCTCTGTCCTACCCAAAAAGGCATTATCCCCTCCTCTGCCCTCTCCTCTGGGTCACCCTGTCATCCACACTGACCCCAGTGCTGACCCAGGAACTCCTTGCACTCACCCAGCATGTCACACCACCCTGCAGGAGCAGAAGGCACCCAAAGGGATCATATGGGGCTCCCCCATGGTGGAAGAAAGAGGAGTCCCCTACACCTTGCAGGAGATGAGGAAAAGGGTGTAGGGACCCTTGTACCTTGCAGGAGGTGTGAGCTGGGCAGCCCATCTCCCCGGGGTGCATCCCCCAGCATGAGAGACTGGCCTGGGTGGGCATTACAGCCTGGTTTCTGCAGCCATTCCTCCATCTCCTGCAGCCTGGCCTTCAGCTGGTCAGCCTGTGAGCAGGACATGGGGGACACAGGGTGACAGTAAGGCAGGGCAGAGGTTGGGGGTGCTATGCCCGTCTCGGCAGTGCACGGGCTGTACCTTGTCCTTCACCAGCCCATAGCAGGCAGGACACTGCTGGCAGTGGGAGCTCAGAGGGTCGAGGAAGAAGTTGGCCTGGCACCGGTCGCACTTGTAGCCCACGAAGCCGGGGCGGCAGAGGCAGGTGCTGTTCTCGTGGCACTGCGGGGTGACGGAGCCCAGCGGGGAGCAGTTGCAAGCTGCAGCGGTGGCAGAAAGGTGTCAAGCTGCGCCTGCCAGCCCTGCTTGAGGGACCCAGGCGCAGTCCCCACCCTCATTACCTCGGCAGCCCCTGGCAGAGAAGCCGAAGAAGCCGTGGTGGCAGCGGTCGCATTGCCTCCCTGTGACACCCGGCTGGCAGGAGCACTGCCCTGTCACCGCGTGGCACTCGCGGTCACGCGACCCTGTCGGGTGGCACTCACAGCTGGCACGAGAAGTGGGGGGACATGAGCAGGGAGTGGACACAAAGAGCAGAGAGCAGAGCCAGGGTTACAGGGCCACCCTGTCCCTGGCAGCCCCATGTTGTGCCCCACATACCTCTTGCACCCCACAGCGGGCTCCAGGCCATAGTAGCCAGGCTGGCAGTGCCCGCAGGCTCTGCCTGTTACGTGTGGGAGGCAGTGGCACTGGCCCGTGATGGGATCACAGCCCTCCAGCCCCGGGTCTGAGCCGCTGGGGTTGCAGTCACAAGCTGTGGGAGACAAAATAGCACCTACATCCTGGCACGGAGCTGGTGGACGGGACTGTAGGAATGGGACACCAGGGCTAAGCCTCCCCACCCAATGTGGAGAGTCACATCCTCCCATCAAACAGGGCTTTGAGAGGCTGAGCCCCTGCAGACCAGAGTATCTCCAGGGAAGGATGCAGCAGAGAAAGAGGGAAAATACCATTCCAGAGCATTTGGGGCTAACCCAGACCATCCATCACCCCCTAAACTCACAGGGCATCCCCCTTCCACCCTCTGCCTCCACTGCTGGGAGGATTTTGGCTGTGAGTGAGCTGTCCCCAGGACTGTACGTACGTGCACACTTCCCAGCAGGGCTGGGAGCCAGCGCGTCCCCGTAGAAGCCGGGCCGGCACCTCTCGCAGTGCTCGCCCATCGTGTTGTACACACAGCGCAGGCATCGGCCAGACACGGGGTCACAGTTCCCCACGGCATTGAGATCCACGTTCCCATGACACTGGCAGGGTTCACAGGGATGCACAGGGCCTCTCTGCCCCAGGGGGTCTCCGAAAAACCCGTCATCACAGAGCTCACAGCGTTTCCCTGAGGAAGGTGAAAAGATGGGGAGGGTTTGGCCGTGTTGGTGCTGCCCATAGGTCCCGTGCCCACCCACCCCCAGCCTCACCTCTCTGCCCTGGGGGGCAGTGGGTGCAGACCACCTCCCCACTGCTGGGCACCTCGGTGCAGGGTGAACCTCCGGGGCAGGGGCACGGCTTGCAGTCGTCAAAGCGCCCAACGAAGGGGTTGCCATAGAACCCGGCGCTGCAGCGCTCGCAGGAGGGACCCTCTGTGTTGTGCAAGCACCGGCAGTGCCCTGCAGGGAGAGAAACAGAGCTGAGGGTCTGCAAAAACCCAGCCCCAAATAACAGCGGGGACCACGGGAGGGATGGAGAGCCCAGCGCTGAGCGTGGCACACCGGGTGCCAAGAGGGATGTGCAGCTCCAGCCTATGGATCACGCTGGGGTTGCACATCTCCAGCCAGCACTCGGAACATTTTCCCTCCCTGCCTTGTCCTTGCTGAAGGGAGAAGGTTTTGGAGAGGACATGGGGCACACAGCTGCGCGGGGACAAGGCAGAGCTGGCACAGGCAGCACCATCAGTGTGTGTGTGTGGAGGCTGTCGGCGCCTGCCATAATCAACAACACATTTCTCAGCGACGAGGCGCGTCCTTTCCAGCCTGTCATGGAAAACTCAAGCAGCCGGCCCGGCACCCACTGGGGAGCATCTCCTCCAGAGCGAGCCAAGCCGGTGAGTCAGCATTCCGAAATCGGCTGTGAGGAGGAGAAGGAGGAGGAAGATGAGGAAGGGTGCTCAAGGAACCCCCCACCTCCAGGCAGATGCTCTGCTTCACTGGGGAGAGGAGGAGCCATGGGGAAGATTTTCCCCCACGATTTGTGGGGTCAGGTCATACCAGGAATGCTGCGCAGGAGGGAGCGGGTGTTTTTTCCATTTTCCCCACCTCCAGGCAGTCAGACAAAGGAAAAGAAAGGAAAAGCGGGTGGCAGGAAGAAGTGGAAAAATAAACTGAAGGAAGTGCGCGGGCTGGCAGAGCCCGGGCCGGGACATCAAAAGCCTGGCCCCATCCCTGGGGATTGTGCAGCGGCGCCAGCCCCAGCTATGTGAGATGAGGGCGAGTTTACAGAGCTGCCACCACCCCCAGGGGCTCCCCTCTATCCAGGATCTCCGGGTAACAAATGCATCATTGTATTTCCAAGCTCTTTCCAGCACTTGTCAGAGTTGCTGTTGTCTGCAGGGGATGGGGAGCACGGCAGCACCTCATGAGCCCCACAGGGCTCTGGTCTGCGTTTCCCGGGGGCTGACAGCAGCAAGGCTGGTCTTGGATTCACATAGCCACCTGAAGCTCCATGGCAGCTGTTTGCAATACTGCCCCCCTTCCCCATCCAAAGCCACCCAGACACTGTCTGGCAGCAGAGGTGAGTGGCAGCACTCTGTGACCCACCCCAGACACAGCCATGCTGCCCCGAAGACTTTGCTTTGGCCTTTTCCTCCCTTCATCCACAGTCCCTGCTGCAGTCACACACCTCTGAGCTGGACCTGGAGGCAGAACAGGGCTTGGGCTGGCAGCACAAGGGCCAGCTCCTCCCATGCCTTCCCATAAGCCTGGCACTGATGTGTTTTCCTGCTCTTTTCCTTGTTTCTCTGCTCAGGTCCACCCCCAGTTTGCAGATTCCAGGGCTGTGCCCATTCCTGCTCCACTCATCGGGCAGTGATGCTGCCTGTGAGACCCAGCCTGGCAAAGCCCTCTGCCTCTCTGCTGCCTTGACCCCTGCTCCCACACTCCTCTGAGGACCAGCACCCTTGCCTTCTCCTCCTTAAAGGTCATGAAGTACCATGAAAAATGCCCCTTTAATTATAAGTTACCACTGTTATTGGAATTCATTAATTATTTCTATCCTTGCAGCTATGAGCCCAGTCCCTACAAGCAACTCAACTTGCAAATTTTGGGTACAGCAACCTCAGTGATGGTTTCAGAACAAGCAAAGACATGGGTTTGTCACTCATGCATGGGGTGAGTGGAGGGGCTGGGGTGCAGACCTGTGAGGGGGTGACAGTCCCCATGCTGGTTGCAGGCGCAGGGCACGCAGCTGACGAAGGGGCCGCCGAAGGGGATCTCCCGCTTGAATCCGGGCGCGCAGGACTGGCAGAACTGCCCGGCATATCCTGTGGGACACGTGCACTCCTCCACCCAGCCCGCCCGTGTCCCCAGCCCGGGGCTGGCAGATGTGAGCTGGACCTCGCTCAGGGACAGCCTGCCTGCGAGAGGGGAGAGCGGCCGGAGAATGGGATGGCACATCCCATGCTCAGCTCTCTAATTCCTGCCTGGAAATGCTCCAGACAGGCGTAGGAGACACCAAAACACCTTCTGAAGAGCTCAGGGATGTTCACAGAGAGGAGCCAGCCCCTGATCCAACACAACCCCTGCAGTGCCTCTCGTTCATGATGCTGCTTTGGTGTCCCTGGCCCATCCCAGCTTGGTCCCTGTGGGAATGTTGTGTGTAGACCACCCACCTCGCACGGGGCCGCGGCTCACACGGAGCCGGAGGGCGGTCAGGTTGGAGAGCAGGCGCTGGAAGCTGAAGGCCGACAGCAAAGGCTCTGCACCCTCCTCTGCCTCGTGCAGCCTGTTGGAGAAGGAGCATGGGAGCAAGGAGAGGGCCAGTCTGAGAGCCACGGGCTGCAGGACAGCTTGGCTCCTGGCTGGGACCCAGGCACAGCAATGGGGGCACAGTTAAATTCCCAACAGGGGCAGAGGGTGGGGCTGAACCCCATAGCAAAGGGCAGCCCAGACAAGATCAGACACACTCTGCCCTAAACCCCACTGAGGTTCCCCAAAGCACTGTGACAGGTACCTGAAGGTGACAGCTTGCTTTCCATGCTGGGGCAGGCTCTTGCTGCTGGGCAGGGTGATCTGCATCCCCTCACCCTCCAGAACCAGCTGGACTTGGAGCAGGGGCATCCTGGGCTCTGTCCCTGTCCTGTTCTCCGCTCCCAACAGCAGGGACAGGAGCTGCCCATAACTGAAGCGCTGGTTCTGCAGAAACTTCTCTGCAAGGGGAGAGAGGAGCAAAGTCTGTAGGACATGGAGGAACCAGCTCTGCTGGTGGAAGTCCTATTCCCAGCAGCATCATCAGGAGCCTGTCACCCTCCTAGAGCAGTGTTAGCTCCAACTTGCCCTCCCAGGCATATCCACCTCCCCACCACTTTGTGCTATTGAAACACGCTCAGCTCTGGGATAGAGCCCAGTGCCTCACACACCAGCATAGCAGTGGGACACCCCATGAGAGCACCAGGGGGTCCTCAGGGCAGAGCAGCACCCCAGGGACCCAGCAGACACAGTACCTGGTGCAAGAAAATCCACCGGCTCCTCTCCATCCCACTCAGTGACGATCTCCCTGCCAGCCCAGTGCAGAGGCAGGTCTGTGGTGCCTGGAGCTGTGGCAGCCCAGCCCTCCAGCCCTATGTGACACAGTGGCAACGTTCAGCAAAGGGAGCATCAGTGGGATGCTGCTTTCAGGGGCTCTGTCACTTCTCCCCAGGCTCTCCAGGGTCTTTGTAACACCCTGTTCCGCTCGGGCTCTGTGTTCTCATGCACTAGAGAGTGGCCCTAGCCACCACCCATCTGTTTATTTTTTTTAGATTTGGAGGAAATTATTATCTTTAAACTTTTGCCTCCCTGCCTGTGCTGCATTGCTAACATTACTGTGGGCTGGAGAGTGCAGGAAGCCTGGGGAAAGATGCTGGAGAAGCCCAGGGAGAAATGGGGTGTAATTGCATTAAGTTGTTTTTTTTCAGAAGCCAGTTAAACTCTCCCCCATTCCTTAGGGTTATTTCTTCCAGCCCTGCAGGACAAACAGTTGGAAATCCCTTCCCAGCTCTCAAGTGGGCTGTGCTCAGCTATCAAACTATCCCCAGTTTGGACTCTATCACTCGGGACAGGAAAATTCCATCTGATCCAGCTCCACTGTAGATTGGGGAGCACTTTGGGGAGTGGAGCTTTAGGAGAATGTTTTGGCTGCATCTCAGCCCAGGGCTTTGCTAAACCAGTCCCAAAAGGAGAAGCCTCAAATTGGCTGTGTGAAGGGTGGAAAAAAGGACTCGGTTTAAAGCCTGGCTCTGTTTCAAGGCCGTGGAAGACATTCCAGCAGTACAGCAATTGGCAGCGCGGCTTAATTGCAATCAGGATCAACCCGTGCCTGGCGGGTTCGTATCCATCTGCTCGTCAGGGGACAGGCGAGGCAGACGGGGGGTGCCTGCCGTGGGTGCCCGTCCCTGCAGGGTGCAGGGGGGGAGTCCTGGTGAGCGGGGACTTGCGGTGAGGGCTGCGGTGTCCCTGCAGCAGGGCTGCACACGCCGGGATGCGCGGCAGATGGCAGGGTTTCCCCGAGCATCCCGCACACACCCAGCCCTGCCACCGCAGCCCTGGCTGCAGCCAGGCAAAGAGCACCCCATCCTGCTCTCCCGGCCACCCTGCCACATACCAGCTGAGGGTGGAGAGAGGAGGGAGTAACAGGGAAAGTTCACAGCAGGCTCCATCCTTTTAGATTTTAACTTTCTGAGCTGATTTTTAGCACTCCTGCAGTCACTGGTATTGTGGGGCAGCCATGTCTGGCCCCACAACCCTCCCTGAGCCATGCACAGCCCCAGGAGCAGGTTGGCATGGAGATACACCACGAGGAGCCAGGGAGAGCCCATCCATCCCCATGGAGCTGGGGGCAAAAGCAGAGGTGTAACAGTAAAATAGGGGCAAGCCAGAGAAAATTCCTGCTGGCCATCACCACTAGTTAGCCCCAAAGGGGAATGCTCAGCCCCAAGAGGGATGCTCAGCCCTACCCTTCCCAAACTTTTTTGGGTGGAGGTGGCACAGCTGTGCCTTCTATTTCACCCAGGGCTTAGTGGTCAGTACCGTGGCTGAAGTCGGAGCGAATGTGGGTCTCCTTGTAGCCATTGGCTGCCGTGCAGACAGTGGAGTGGCCATAGCAGAAACAGCTGGTGCAACCAATGGGGTTGTGGGGCTGCAGATTAAACCAGCCTGGCTGGCACCTGGGCACAGGGAGGAAATAGGAGGAGGTGGCACAGGGCAGGCAGAGCTGCAGGGAACCCAGGGTGGGACGCTGGTGGCAGCTTCTTGTGTGCCCGGTCCCAGTGATCCAGAGGGATGCAGCCCCACAGTCTTGCCACCAAGTCCTGTCACTGGTCCCAGACTGGAAAGAGACAGTGGTCCCGTCCCCATCCCAGGGCTGTGGTGCTTACCTGTTGCACAAGTGCCCCTCCACCCTCTCCTTGCAAGTGCAGTGCCCTGTGTTGGGGTCGCAGGTGCCAACGCTGCCCGCCAGGTCGCAGTTGCAGGGTCTGGATGGGGCGAGATGAAGGCACGAGGTCAGCCCTGCTTCCATCCCGCTGCTCCTGCCCTGGGCCAGCCTCCTCCTCACCTGCAGCCACCTTCACTGAGGCTGTGGTAGCCATCCTTGCAGCGCTCACACTTCCAGCCCGTCACGTTGGCTTTGCAGAGGCAGGTCCCCGAGTTGTCACACTGGGGCTGCAGGGAGCCTGTGGGGACCCCAGCCAGCCCTGAGGCTCAACAGGGCGGACTCAACAGAGACACAGGACGGGGGCAAATGTGGAAACCC